>JAWNOW010000412.1:0-161942 GCA_035045625.1 Drosophila formosana
TGAAAGATGCATATTGGCAGATAAAGCTCACTGCGGAAGCGAAACCTTTGACTGCATTTACAGTCCCAGGCCGAGCATTATACCAGTTTACGGTCATGCCTTTTGGGCTCTGTAATGCTCCATCCACAATGTCGCGTTTAATGGATGATTTAATTCCTCCAGACTTACGTCATTGCGTTTTCGGCTATCTGGACGACCTTGTTATTGTTTCAGAAGATTTTTCTTCTCATCTTGCGGTTTTAGTTCGTATAGCAGACCAATTCAGAAAAGCAAATCTTACTTTGAACATTGCAAAAAGTCACTTTTGTGTCACTAAGGTAAATTATTTAGGATACGTGATTAGTAGCACTGGTGTAGCCACTGATCCTGAAAAAATTTCTTGCGTGCTATCTTGGCCCACACCTAAGAACTTAAAACAAGTTCGAGGTTTCCTCGGGGTTTGTGGTTGGTACAGAAGATTTATAAAAGATTTCGCAGAAATTATTTTATTTGGTCATCAGAAGCTCAGAAAGCAATGGAAAAATTAAAAACATTGCTAACTACTGCTCCTGTTCTGCAAAATGCAGATTTCTCACGAAAATTCTTTTTGCATTGCGATGCTAGCGATTACGGCATTGGCGCGGTATTAGTGCAAATGTCAGATACAGGAGAAGAAAGACCACTGGCATTTATGTCAAAAAAATTATCTAAAGCGCAAAGGAACTACAGCGTGACGGAACGCGAGTGCCTTGCCGTAATTTTAGCTATTGAAAAGTTCAGGTGTTACCTAGAATTACAGCCCTTTGAAGTAGTGACCGATCATTCAAGTCTTCTGTGGTTGATGCGGCAGCAGAATGTATCCGGTAGATTAGCCCGTTGGATACTTCGTCTGCAAGCCTTTAAGTTCACTATTTCTCATCGAAAAGGAAAAGATCATGTTGTTCCAGATGCGTTGTCGAGAATTTGTGAAGAAGAAATTTATAGCGTCGAATGGATAGGTCCCGAAATTGATTTAGAGTCCTCAGCATTCCTTGAGAAAGAATATGTAGAGCTCAAAGAATTAGTTGAAGCAAATACCGAGAAATTCCCGGATATGAAAACTGCCGACAAATATGTCTACATTCGCAACGAGCATCCGTCAGGAAATGCAGTCCAGGATTTGGATGTATGGAAGCTATGGGTGCCGGAGCCATTACGGTTAGCAGCGATTCGCCAAGCTCATGATTGTGTAATTGCTTCTCACGGCGGAATGCCGTGAACGGCATTGCGAAGACACCTATACTGGCCAGGTCTATCCAAGCAAGTTCAGGAGTATGTTCGTGATTGCGATATTTGTAAAGAAACAAAAGCTCCAAATATTACTCTACGACCTCCCATGGGGCAACAAAGCATATCCCGCAGACCATTTCAGAAATTGTATATAGATATACTAGGTCCTTATCCACGAAGTAAAAAAGGTCATATTGGGCAATTAATTGTTCTTGACCATTTCAGTCGATACCATTGGCTATGTCCACTAAAAAAATTCACAACCACAGCCGTTGTAGAATTTCTTGGACAAAGAATTT
This sequence comes from Drosophila formosana, assembly GCA_035045625.1. Classification (NCBI taxonomy): domain Eukaryota; kingdom Metazoa; phylum Arthropoda; class Insecta; order Diptera; family Drosophilidae; genus Drosophila; species Drosophila formosana. The sequence continues at coordinate 1,548 of JAWNOW010000412.1, forward strand.
TTGCAGAATTTGGAATTCCTGAGACTATTGTCAGCGACAATGGATCTCAATTCAAATCCAATGAATTTAAAGCCTTTCTGACGAAGTTTGGAATAAATCAAACTTTCACGGCTTTATATTCTCCTCAAAGCAATGCTGCATAAAGAGTCAATCGGTCCTTGCTTGCCGCTGTTCGTTCTTATCTAAGAGCCGATCAGACTGAATGGGATACTAACTTGACAAGTATTTCTTCGGCTCTACGATCAGCTTTGCATCAAGCGATAGGATGTTCGCCGTATAAGGCTTTGTCTGGTTTTAATATGATCAACCATGGCAGTGATTACAAGTTACTAAAGCAATTATCGCTTTTAGAAGAATCACCACTATTAACGCCTCGGGATCACCTACAATTATTACGAGAAGATATTAAAAACAATAGTCGTGCTGCTTACGAGCGTAATGCGACTCAATACAATTTGCGTTCAAAGCCCGTCTCCTTTAAAGAAGGTCAAGAGGTGAGCAATTTCTCCATCAACTTTAATAAGAAATTGGGTCCCCAGTTTACCAAGTGTAGAATAAAGAAGAAAGTGGGTACCGCATATTACATATTAGAAAACTTACAAGGCAAAGAAATAGGCACATACCATGCGAAAGATTTGCCCAGCTAATTCCATCTAATCGTGCCTCGTAGACTCGTTAGATTATCTGGGGTTTGTAATGGCCCCATATAAAATAAAACAAATGCAAGAATATTAATTATTACACGAAACAGAGAAAAATTATCATTTCGGCCGTTGCAATTTGAATTCAAATTGGTACGCGCTAAATGACCGCGAGCGACTCTGTGTGTAAGTCGCATATTACAACCCTGTAATGTGACAGGTATATTCACCACACGCAAGCGCTTTGAAGGTTGGCTGATCTTCTGCATCCGGCTTAGATCTTTCTTTTCTGCACAATAGCCAAGCGGAGCAGACGTAGGCGCTCCCACAAGACCCCCAAAGACTTATTAAAAACTCAAAGTTTAAAAGTCAATCTAAGAGAGGGAAGAATAATCTCTACATATCTCAGCGATCCTGCAGAGATTGGAGATATATAAAAGCAAAATAATTTATGCTTTTTCGTGCCGTGCCGGCAAGGCGTGCCCTGTTGATAGCGTCAACATTTCAACTTTAGCCAGTCTCAGGAGACAAAAATTATCAATGGAGGCAGCGGAACATCGAAGGAAAGTTGGAAAAACCAAAATTTTCTACGGCAGTGGGGAAATTTTCATCGTACTGCTGGAGGCAGATAATGTGCAAATTGAAACATCGTTAAAATTACATTTATGAAAAGCATTCGAAAGACAGTTAACATAATTGCAAATTGCGAAAAAACCAAAACCAAAAATCTAAAGCTATTCGAGTTGTAAAAGAACAGAACATAAACAAAGATAAAAGTGTTAAGCATAGGTGGTGACAATATAAAGAAGAAATATAAAAATGAAATTGTACACTGGACAAACTTAATTGTGTTTTTGTGCCCGATAAAATATTTGCTTATTGAACTTTAATTATTAATTAAAATTAAATCACAGGTGTAAAAGAAAAGAAATACAACAAAAACCATAATATCCCAATACACCTATATATATTAACTCAAAATAAAAAGACAAAAAAAAAATAAAAAAAAGGGTACAGTAAAAATTGTTGTCCACAAACTGAAAGTGCCACCAAAACAAAGAACAGAATAAGAACAAAATTAACCACAATAAAAAAATAAAAGAGCTTGGTTTATAATAAATAAGAATATAAAAGGGTACAGTAAAATTGTTGTCCACAAATGAAAGTGCCACCAAAACAATTAGAACCATTGTTAATATAGAATCAAAAGTTAACCACAATAAAAAAAAATAAATTACTGTATCAAAACCACATCATCGAGAAGGCCTTCATCGAGGATTAAGTGGGTGAGTAAAAATTAATTCGCGTCGAGTCTGCTTCCACAACTTGGTTGGCCAGTGTAACTGCCGTTAACGTTGTCAGCAGCTCGCGCGGACTTTCTATGTTTTGTGTTATCAATTGTTTTGTTTGTTTTGAGCACTTTCGTGAATACAAGTTTATGAATAATAATATATAAAAATAATAGAATTCTGTGTAAATGATCAAGTGATCTTTGAATTAACATGTTATAACATTGCTGTTTTCTTCAGGCACAAAAGCAAAGTTAAAGTTGTCCAATATAAAAATATGAATAGAATGAAATTGTAAATAAGAAATGAAATCAAAATTTAAACGATACACCGAGTTGTACACCACCAAGTAAGAGAAGATAATAAGTAATTAAAACAACATGCAGAATTGAGGCACATTAAAACAAAAACAAACCAACAAATAGTAGAACGCACAGTATTATAGAAGCATATAAATTAAAATCTTTAAAAATGAATAAAAATTTAAGAATATGTATGTGATGAAATCTTATACTTAGAAGTTTATTTGTTAAGCTATTCTATAATTTTCGACATGGATTATGTTGCTCTTTTTTTTTTTGTTGTTTATTTAATTAAAATTTTTGAAATGGAAATGAATCGTTAACTTATTGTTATATTTTCTGTTGACATGGGAGCATAAGTAATGCATAAATAGGACGTTACGTTTGGGGTCTTTGACCAAAAATATTTGAAGACTATGGCAGGGAGGGTAATGAAAAAGAGGAGTGACGATCAACACCTTAGTTCTCCCCCTTTGGCTTCACTACCCGTTTGTTACTTTCATTTTTCTTTCTGTTTTCTCTTTAGATGATTGCGTAACTTTTGCTTTTTTTTCCAGAATTTTTTTTTTGTTGTTGTTGTGGCATTAAGGCTTTGGTGCTTTGGCCATGTGTGGTTTTGCATGAGGATCGTCTCATGGTTTAGTTTCAGCAGGGACTCTATAATATAACATTCAGCATTAGAACAGCAGCACCAGCAATAACCCCCCACATCCCGCTAGAGCTAGGAATTAATGGGTCCCGCTCCGCTGGTATGTTGCTGCTCGAGAGGCCTGAGCAAATACCCTGTATTTGCTAAAGTCAAAAAAAAATCAGGCAACCATGATGCTACAGTATCTCCTCATTCATCTCAATATCGTGATTTCTGAAACTGACACGAATTTGATGTAAAATATCTTCTGACATATTATCCTTGTATTTGTGCCAAAGGTTACTTGGGTTTGATGAAAAAAATGTCGAAATTATGATAGCGAATAATGTGCATATCTGACTTGGAGATGCAGAGATAGCGGCTTCAGCGATTGTCGTATATCCATTGCTATCGTTTTCTAATAAGTTCAGTTCTTCCAATGCAGCACGATATGTTGGGAATATTACACCATTAACAGTTCGTAGTATCTCAAATGACATTGGCCCACGCACATTTACTAGCAACAAAGGCAAATAGAAACATTCATCATTCTTCGGATGAACTGTATACATACGACCCTTAGCATTAAGTCAGATGAATTTTTTGTTTTTAAAGATTTTATAGCAAAAAGTGAGGCTCATTTTAATTTAAAAATTGTAAACCTTTATATCGATAATGGTAGGGAACACTTTTCTAACGAAATGCGTGAGTTTTGTGTTGAAAAAGGCATCAGCTATCATTTAACAGTTCCTCATACTCCCCAATTAAATGGTGTATCAGAACGGATGATTAGAACAATCACCGAGAAGGCTCGATCTATGATCAGCAGTGCTAAGCTGAGTAAACGATTTTAGGGTGAAGCTGTTTTAACAGCAACGTATTTAATTAACAGATCCCCAAGTAGAGCGTTGATAAATATATAGAAAACACCGTATGAAATGTGGCATAATAAAAAGCCTGTTTTGAAATGTATGCTCTTAAGAAAGTACATAAGAGAAAGTTTGCCGAGAAGTCAATAAAAACTATACTTGTCGGATATGAGCCAAATGGGTATAAATTGTGGATTGTAGAGTCAGGGAAAATTTATGATAGCTAGAGATGTTGTGGTGGATGAAATAAACATGCAAAAATCTAGGGGTGTACATGATGAAGACTCTCTAATTCAATTGGAAACTGATGAGTCGGATTTTCCATTGGTGGAAAACAATGAATCTGTTAGTTCAAGATCAAATGTACAACCTAGTGAAAATGCCGCAAATCTAGAGAATGCCGATCCAGTTACCGAAACTGGTGATAAATTAGAAGAAAATACAAACAATAATAGACGCAGTAAACGAATTGAAGGTAAATCAAAATTATCATATAGATTTTTAGAAAAATGTCTTATGAATACTCAAATGTGTTTAAATTATATTCCCAATACATTTGATGAAATCAAATATCGTGAAGATAGAATATTCTGGCAAAAGGCCATACAAGATGAACTCAACTCTCATTTTCAAAACAATACTTGGTGTTTAGTTCAAAGCCGAAAAATAAAAATATTGTAGATTGCAAGTGGGTTTTCAGTATAAAACAAGATGAGTTTGGCAACTTAGTAAAATATAAAGCAAGACTAGTAGCACGGGGTTTTATTCAAGAATATATGACTGACTATGATGAGACGTTTGCGCCAGTTGCTCGAATTTCAAGCTCCAGATTCCTTTTGGCACTTTCAAATCAATACAACTTATTAATACACCATATGGACGTGAAGACGGCATTTTTAAATGGAACTTTAAAAGATGAAATTTATATGTACGAATAACAACAATAAGGAATTATAGCAATGTCTTAAACGAGTTCTCAGATATTTAAAGGGAACTGTCAATTTGAAGTTAACATTTAAACAAAATATTCATTACAATAGTATGCTTGAGGGATATGCCGATTCTGATTGGGCTGGGATATCTATTTAAAATATTTGAAAGTTGTTTAATTTCATGGAATACTATGAAACAGAAATCAGTTGCTGCCTCTTCTACAGAAGCAGAATACATGGCCTTATTTGAAAGTGCCAGAGAAGCACTATGGCTAAAATCACTGATAAATGAAATTAAACTAGAAATAAATGGTCCAATAGATATTTTTGAAGACAACCAAGGTTGTATTAGTATTGCGAACAATCCAACTTGCCACAAGATAACAAAGCATATAGATATTAAATATCATTTCACTAGAGAACAAATTGAAAGGAAACTTATTTGTGTTAAGTATATATCCACAGATTATCAACTGGCCGACATATTAACAAAGCCGTTACCAGCAGCCAGATTCATCGCCTTGAGGAACCAACTTGGGCTCTCGGAATAAATTTTGTTTGATTTCAGCCGACGATGTACTAGCAGCTTGAAGAATTGTCTGTTACACTCGGCAGTAATGAAATGACTCTATTCTAATTTTTATTAATATAAGTAACTGAATACACAAATTTTATTTTTCATTTATATAATCATAAGATAAAAACAAAACTAAGCTGAAATGAATTCAATGTTAATTGGTAAGCCTAAGCTAAATAATGTTTAATTGAATGTATTAATTTTTGAATTTTATATCTTTATGTTAATCTAATATTTTTATGTTCACTTGATCTGGTTGGGTTTTACTGGGTTTCCCCAATCCTTTGCAGCGAATGCTGGATCAAAATGTTATCCCCAGAAATGAAAACGAATTTCAATAGAAAAGGCGCACAAACTTGTCTGCCGAAAGTCAACCATATAATTGTTAATATTTTATATCAATGTAACTTTTGAGGTGGCGTGGTGAATATTTAAAAGCAAAAGCCACATTTATATGGTCACACAAAATACCAATCGGAACACAAAAAGGAACTGCTCTTAGTTCCACTGCTTCCTGATTCCTCTTTGCTGTATGCATTGGTATGTGTGAAACACACGCGTCAGTTGGTTGGTGCAGTCGTCAATAAAGTGAATTAATTATAATCAAGAAGCGCTTTATTATTTAATAGAAGGGTCTGGAATAATACTTTGTTGTATTATTAATATATATATTTCCATAATTATTTATATTTTATTTGCTTTAGCCTATCTTACATTACTTGAGTAAATTTATTGTTTAGTATGTCCCTTTTAATTGTTTCTTTGTTTCCTTCTGTTAATAAATTAGGTAATATGTTCGCTTAATTTTTCTTTGTTTTTGAAACCATGCATCGCTGAACATTAGTAGGTCAGCCTACCCACTCGTAGGGATCCTGACACTTTTTAAACTGAAAAGCGGGATCATGGTAGGGTGGTAAAGGGTACACAACAAAATCAGTGTTGCCAGACCAGTGGGCTGATACCCTCTCCAATCTTGTTCTGTTTTTTTACTTTCTCTTTGCTCTATGTTTATTGCACTATCTATACAGCACCCCCATCAGCTCTTTAGAACGTTGTTGACTACAGGGGCTTAATCAATGAAACCACCTTCACTGTATGAAACCATATGGCCAGTGTATTTGGTGGTAAAATAGTTCAAAGCCAATGTTAACAAAAAAAATAAAAATTTCACAAAATTCTAAAATCACAAAAATAGAATATTTACAATTTATTTAGAAATAAAAAATTAAAAAAAAATAAACGTTGTCCAATTTCAAAAATCGTTAAATTTAAAAATTTGAAGAATATTTTCAAATTATGAGAAATAATAGCGTGTAAGGAAAGAAGCACTAAGACAAGTGGACTGTTGCATTTGCGGACCACGCTCTAGTGAGAAAAAAAAAAAACACCGAAATGATATTTGAACAAAAAACATACCGAAGTAATATATTGAAATTTGTTTTTTATATATATTGGAAACATGTAAGAAAGCTACAGTCGAGAGTGCTCGACCGTATGATACCCGCAACCCATTTCGAGAGAAAAAAAATTTAAATGATATTTTAACAACAAACATACCAAAAATATGCTGAAACTTGTGTTTTGTTTGTATATATTTGAAAATAGCGGGTAAAAATTCACAACACTGACATGGTCACTCTGTCAACTAAACAAACAAAGCGCGAACAGCTGCAAGTGAATTTTGCATATAAAATTGATTCTTTAATAACTTCCTCGTTTTTTATTCGATCTCAACCAAATTCACAGGAGTCATTCAGACTATCATTATTATTATGCATAGCACTTTTTTTTACGACGTGAAACGAAAAGCAATAAAATAGCCAAAAAGAAGAAGCCAAGATTGAAAAAGAAAAAAAAACACAATTTTTGTGCTGCCTTGAGTGCAACGTGGGTTAACCTCAACGAAGGTACAGTTTGGAAATATTCAATATTAAAAAAATATATATTCTCCTTCATTCCGGCAGCTGGGGCAAATATGTTGTTGGTATCCACCGTTCCGTTGAGCGTAACAGCTTTGACACTTTGCATCCCATAAATGATGTCCAGTGTCTGGCAGCCGCCGTTTTCATGGAACAATTAAGTTCCGATACAACCTATTGAATTGGCCTCTTGATGTCGGTCATCGCGAGACTTACTGATAACGCAGACCGATTACTAGACGAGCACACTTATCAGCCGCCTCTTTACCTGGTAAACAAATGAGCCCTAGTACCCTATCATCGAGAGAAGTGCCCTTATCTGTGATCTGTGATCAAACAGCCTGTAGATTTTTTTGTGTCCGACAATTGCAATGTAAAACCAATACATTATGTACAGTTGAAACCCCTATCCTTTATCAAATATATAGTCCCGGATTACTGCAAGATATTTTGCTTCTTTTGATTGTTTTAACTTTGCTTCTTCCAGTGTTGGAAGCCTAAAGCTCGCTATCTTTTATCTTCGAGTGAACAGAACCAGTTCAGTCTTTTGTGAGTTGGCCCCAAGATCATTGTGTTCTCTCCATCACAGAGTTACACTCAAAGCGCCAATCTTTATACTACTACTACTGAAATTTGTTTTTTGTATAAAGTTGAAAAAAATCCATTAAATACTGACATGGTCACACTGTCAACTAAACACACAAAGCAGCTGCAAGTGAATATTGCATATAAAATTGATTCTTTAATAACTTACCTGTTTCTCATTCGATCACAACCAAATTCACAGTAATCATTAAAACTATAATTATTATGATGCATACCAAAATTGTGCATGGCATGCATATGCATTTACTTTTGGAACTAAGTTATAATACCCTTCGCCTTATGGGTACCGGGTATAAAAAGGCAGAAGCTTCGGTGGAAATCACACCGCTAATTACAGAGTGACTACGCCGAGTTCTGCAAACGAACGGTTTATACCATCTACATCAAGCCCGGACGAATTCTTTTCGAAGGCATCTAGAACGTCATTTGACATTGACTCCCAGTTCTCAACAAGGTTAAATGTGATATTGCCAGTGCTCTAAAATCAGAATTGGAGCATCTTTCCACAAACATATCGCACCTTAAAGTGCCTCGACTAGAGCTCAACGCGATATTAACAGCCTATGGAGCTGTCAGAAAACCACTTCGAGGCTATGTTATATAACCTACAGAAAAGTATAATAGATGACAACCATGCGATATCTAATGCGTAATCAAAAACTATTAGTACAAATGTTAGTATCACATCAATCCGAATAATCAATGACTTTCCTGCTTACAGACAGGTGGAATGAATACGACGTTTCACAACAATTTAAGTTTTCTCACTTGATGCTCTCACTCAAATACTTCTTATAGATATACAGATAATTTCAACTTAAGAAGCTACTGCTTCTAAGCAACAACGGTCTCGATGGTAAAGCTTAAAATAGGACTAGTATCTAGATTAGAAACCGTATTAAGTACCACCACTTCAAGGAGCTGGCAACAACCAACAACATTATCAAAAGAATGAAATTGGATAATGATAACCATCTTTCTCTAGGCGCAGTATATTGCCCCCCTCGTTTCACTGTAACTGAAGCTTAGTTTATGCAGTTCTTCAACTCACGCATCATCAGCCCATCATAGCAGCATGAGACTTCAAATTTAAGCACACACACAGATGATTTATAACAGTGTTTCAAACTGTTATATCTATTATAACACATAATTTAAAAAGTAAAAAAAAATGTTTAAAAACACGTAAGAAGGCTACCGTCGAGTGCTCGACCGTGAGATACCCGCAACCCATTTCGAGAGTACGAAACACTTGAATGATATTTGTATAACGAAAGTCGGCGAGTGCAGACGTGCTTTCTTTTTGTCTTCTTATTTTTGATTTTTATACCCGCTACCCAAAGGGTAGAAGGGTATTATAACTTATTGCCAACAAAAAATGTATGTAACAGGGAGAAGGAGGCATCTCCGACCCCATAAAGTATAAATATTCTTGATCAGCGTCAACAGCCGAGACGATATAGCCATGTCTGTCTGTCCGTCTGTCTGTCTGTATGAACACCTGGATCTCAGAGACTATAAGACATAGAGACACCAAATTTGGCAAAAAGGTTCCTTCATAGCCTACGCAGATCAAGTAATCTAGAAAAAGTCAAGTTTTTTATTCTGTAAATCGCGTATAAATCCAAAAGTTCTTTGTGTAATGATGTGTAATTTGGTAACCCATCGGCGCTTGAAACTCTTAATATACCCTGTAATTTTGGTATAAATCGGATAAGTAGAACAAAAGTTATTCGTTAAATTATTTATCAAAATTTTTGTGCTCAATGCATATGGACGTTTTAAGTGTGTGAATGACCTAGAGATATCAAATTGGGTGACAGTATTCATGTAGGTCTTTCGCAGATTAAGTTTGTTTTAGATTTTTGCCATGCCCCTTTCCGCCCCCAAAAACTGTAAAAGCCGTAATAATAGACCTAGGCCTATTGAATTTTGATATGCATAATAACAATGATAGTCTGAATGACTCCTGTGAATTTGGTTGAGATCGAATGAAAAACATGGAAGTTATTAAAGAATCAATTTTAAATGCAAAATTCAGTTGCAGCTGCCCGCGCTTTGTTTGTTTAGTTGACAGTGTGACCATGCCGGTGTTGTGAATTTTTACCCGCTATTTTCAAATATATACAACAAAACACAAGTTTCAGTATATTTTTGGTTTATTTGTTGTTAAAATATCATTTAAATTTTGTGTTTTCTCTCGAAATGGGTTGCGGGTATCATACGGTCGAGCACTCTCGACTGTAGCTTTCTTACTTGTTATTGGACGTTGATGTGCTAACGAACAGCACCATCAAGTGGCCCAACGACACCAAGGGGCGCAACACGTAGCGTGTGGCAACGGACAATCGCGAACATAAAGCTAAAATATATTTTAATTAATTTTAAAATTTCATCATTACGCACTAGACAGATGACTTAATATCAAATTTCTAAGAGTGGATAACGAAGAAACATTATTTATTATAGAATAGTACTCGTTATAGTTGGAACATAAAACACGGAAAGGATTATGTGAAGCATAGTTTTCACTACAAAGTGGAAGGGAAAGAGGTAAAAAGTTCCTTGTATTTCTGATCGGAACCTTAAAATTAATTTGGCTAATCAGTTCGGATGAATCGATCTCAACATTAATGAGCTTATGCAAAAAAATAAGACCAATCATGGTGCTACGACCAGAAAGTGAAGGAAGATTGATAAGTAAAAGTCTACTACGATAGGAAGGTAAAGGAGTATTAGCACTCCAGTTAAGACCCCGAAGGGCAAACAAAAGAAATTGTTTTTGTACAGACTCTATTCTTTCCTGATGAACCTTATATTCGGGACACCAAATACAAGAGCCATATTCAAGAATAGGTCGAACAAGAGAAGTATAAAGAGTTTTAGTGATGTAGGGATCATTAAATTCTTTCGACCAACGCTTAATGAAACCAAGGACACCTATTGCACGATTAGTTATATCCAAGATGTGCTTGTCAAATTTAAGTTTGGGATCGAGCAGAATACCTAGATCTTTAACAGACTCAATGCGCTCAAGAGGTTTTGCATGTAGAAAATAAGTATTGTTAAAAGGCAAACGCCTGTAAAAAGACATTACGTTACATTTATTGCAATTAAGATTTAAAAGGTTTATTTGACACCAAGATTGGAAACTATCAAGATCATCTTGCAGCATTTGACCAGAATGACAATCAACGGACGTTAAGCGAATACATTAACACACGAGAAAATTTAATAACGGATGCAATATCATTAATAAACAATGTAAATAACAAAGGACCAAGGTGACTCCCTTGAGGTACACCGGAAGTGACATTTACAGACTTGGAGACTAAGCCGTTAAAATACACTTTCTGGGTTCTGAGATTTAAATAGCTAGATATCCAGATAATTAAGTTTTTTGGAAATCCCAAGAGATAAAGCTTATGTAGTAATAGTGAGTGATTAACTGAGTCAAAAGCTTTACTGAAATCAGTATAAGTAACGTCATTTTGCATTTTGTTTTGGAAACCATCAATTACCAAAGAAGTGAACTCTAGTAAGTTAGTGGTAGTAGATCTATATTTCATAAACCCATGCTGGCATGGTGATATAATAGATCTACAATAATGTTGTAACTGTGAGGTTATTAATTTCTTAAACAGTTTCGGAATAGCAGGCAATTTTGATATTCCTCTATAATTCTCGGCATTCGATTTGTTTCCTCTTTTATGGAGAGGAATAATAAAAGATTCCTTCCAATAGTTTGGAAGAGAACATAACTCCATTGACAATTTAAAAAGAATGTATAAAGGAATTAATAAAGCCTCAGCACTAGGCCTAAGCACACATGCTGGAAATCCATCTGGTCCTGGTGAAAATACAGGCTTTAGAATCTTTAAATTATTTAATAGTGAACTTTTAGTAATTAATGGTTTAAAAATGCAATGTGCGTCATTTATCTGATACGGATAAGGCAAAACTAATCAAACGTTTTGAGATCTATATGTAGTTTGAAAAAATCAGCAAATAAATCAGCAATAAAATGATTAGTTTCCGCTGTATTCTTTAAAAAAAAAACAGTCGATGGAAGCGTTGATGAACCACGCTTCATATTAACAAAGTTATAGAATCTCCTCGGATCACTGCGAAACCGCCGTCCACAATTTACGAGGTAGTCATTGTAACACTGTGTATTAAGGACAATAAAATTTGATCGTGCAATCGAATAACAAGAGAAGTTAAAGGAAGTGTTAGATTCCTTAAACTTCTTGTAATTTCTCGACATTTTATTTTTAAGGTATATAAATTCCCGTGTAAACCAAACAGGCTTGTTAGACCTATTTGGTTGACGTAACGGGACGCATATGTCGAATGAAGAGTTTAATGCAGTATAAAACAGTTCAGTTGCACTATCAATGTCCCTACACTCGCAAAGAGGAGACCAGTCAGTGTTCGACAGGATCCGATAGAGTTCATTGAAATCTGTGTTACGAAAATGACGCACGTGTTGCAATCTCGTAGTAGAGTATGCTACACGGGTCTCTAGGTTCAACACTTCCAAAGTAGGATGATAAGGATCTTCATAAAGGTTCAGATCGGGAGACATACGTAAGGGAAGGATCCAAAACAAAAACAAGTAAGAAAGATACAATCGAGAGTGCTCGACCGTATGATACCCGCAACCCATTTCGAGAGAATACAAAAAGCTTAAATGATTTTTTAACAAAAAATATACCACAGAATATACTGAAATTTGGTTTTTTTGTATATACATATTTTTTTTTAAATCCATTAAACACCGGCATGGTCACTCTGTCAACTAAACAAACAAAGCGCGTTAACTCCTGTCGGTGGAGCAGGTTCCCTAATGGGAATGTTTTCGGCAGCGGTTGTTGCTACTGGGGTAGCAAACGAGATTAACTGCGGAACCGACGGAGTAGTGGGTGGGTCAGTCGATGGTAGAGGTATAAATTTGGATAATTGTAAGTCACAAGAAGTTGATTTTTTTCGCTTTGGAGACTCAGCCATAAGTTTCAAACTATTGAACTGAGAATTCAAGGCACTAAACTGATCGTTTAACTTATGAAAGCCACCAATCAGATTAGTAAAACCCACTCTTGTCTGTCTCATAAACATCCGCATTTCGCATTCAACTTCTCGACATGACTCACAACACTAGTTAAGCCCAGTTCTCTTGGCAATGGCATCTGCAACTAGCCTTGAGTAACCTACCTACGTGTACTCATACTGGGTTGCGAAGCAGTGATCTGCTTCTGGAAACTCTTCAGACAACACACAATTTTGCCTTCCATTATAAATGAAATTAAAAAAAAAAAGCAAATTAATAATTTACAAAATTAAAAAAAATGTATTTTGAAATAGTAGGAACTATGCCCACTGTACAGAAACAAAACAAAATATGTTAGCAACAACAAAACAGTAGGGCAAGCAGTGAGAGCAGAGAGCGCCACTAACGGAATACTGTCAACAGAGAGTTGTTGAGAGAGAAACCGTCACACTGCGAGCGGGAAATAAAACACAAAGAATCGACACGCAAAATCTATTGCTTACCACAACAACAAAACTTTGAACTCAGTTTATGTGGAAATAAACAGAGCTCAAAATAAGCACAAAAAAAATTCACAATTATGTAATAAAAACACTAATATCATGCACTATCACAGGATAGAGACGCGATGTAGCAAACAATTAAAGTAATTACTTTAAAGAAAATGTATTAAACACCGGTTGTTAGATACAAAAAGCAAAAAATTGCGGGGCGCACAAAAAAACACGTCTGTTTGCTACAAAGAGTGACAGCGAATTTATAACGCATACCAAAATTCAATGCTCTAGGTCTATTATTACGGCTTTTACAGTTTTTGGGGGCGGAAAGGGGCGTGGCAAAAATCTAAAACAAACTTGATCTGCGAAAGACCTACATGAATACTGTCACCAAATTTGATATCTCTAGGTCATTCACACACTTAAAACATCCATATGCATTGAGCACAAAAATTTTGATAAATAATTTAACGTAAACTTTTGTTCTACTTATCCGATTTATACCAAAATTACAGGGTATATTAAGAGTTTCAAGCGCAGATGGGTTACCAAATTACACATCATTACACAAAGAACTTTTGGAGTTATACGCGCTTTGTTTGTTTAGTTGACAGTGTGACCATGCCGGTGTTGTGAATTTTTACCCGCTATTTTCAAATATATACAACAAAACACAAGTTTCAGTATATTTTTGGTTTATTTGTTGTTAAAATATCACTTAAATTTTGTGTTTTCTCTCGAAATGGGTTGCGGGTATCATACGGTCGAGCACTCTCGACTGTAGCTTTCTTACTTGTTATTGGACGATGATGTGCTAACGAACAGCACCATCAAGTGGCCCAACGCCACCAAGGGGCGCAACACGTAGCGTGTGGCAACGGACAATCGCGAACATAAAGCTAAAATATATTTTAAATGATTTTAAAATTTCATCATTACGCACTAGACAGATGACTTAATATCAAATTTCTAAGAGTGGAAAACGAAGAAACATTATTTATTATAGAATAGTACTCGTTATAGTTGGAACATAAAACACGGAAAGGATTATGTGAAGCATAGTTTTCACTACAAAGTGGAAGGGAAAGAGGTAAAAAGTTCCTTGTATTTCTGATCGGAACCTTAAAATTAATTTGGCTAATCAGTTCGGATGAATCGATCTCACCATTAATGAGCTTATGCAAAAAAATAAGACCAATCATGGTGCTACGACCAGAAAGTGAAGTAAGATTGATAAGTAAAAGTCTACTACGATAGGAAGGTAAAGGAGTATTAGCACTCCAGTTAAGACCCCGAAGGGCAAACAAAAGAAATTGTTTTTGTACAGACTCTATTCTTTCCTGATGAACCTTATATTCGGGACACCAAATACAAGAGCCATATTCAAGAATAGGTCGAACAAGAGAAGTATAAAGAGTTTTAGTGATGTAGGGATCATTAAATTCTTTCGACCAACGCTTAATGAAACCAAGGACACCTATTGCACCATTAGTTATATCCAAGATGTGCTTGTCAAATTTAAGTTTGGGATCGAGCAGAATACCTAGATCTTTAACAGACTCAATGCGCTCAAGAGGTTTTGCATGTAGAAAATAAGTATTGTTAAAAGGCAAACGCCTGTAAAAAGACATTACGTTACATTTATTGCAATTAAGATTTAAAAGGTTTATTTGACACCAAGATTGGAAACTATCAAGATCATCTTGCAGCATTTGACCTGATTGACAATCAACGGACGTTAAGCAAAGCTTGACATCATCGGAATACATTAACACACGAGAAAATTTAATAACGGATGCAAGATCATTAATAAACAATGTAAATAACAAAGAACCAAGGTGACTCCCTTGAGTTACACCGGAAGTGACATTTACAGACTTGGAGACTAAGCCGTTAAAATACACTTTCTGGGTTCTGAGATTTAAATAGCTAGATATCCAGATAATTAAGTTTTTTGGAAATCCCAAGAGATAAAGCTTATGTAGTAATAGTGAGTGATTAACTGAGTCAAAAGCTTTACTGAAATCAGTATAAGTAACGTCATTTTGCATTTTGTTTTGGAAACCATCAATTACCAAAGAAGTGAACTCCAGTAAGTTAGTGGTAGTAGATCTATATTTCATAAACCCATGCTGGCATGGTGATATAATAGATCTACAATAATGTTGTAACTGTGAGGTTATAAATTTCTTAAACAGTTTCGGAATAGCAGGCAATTTTGATATTCCTCTATAATTCTCGGCATTCCATTTGTTTCCTCTTTTATGGAGAGGAATAATAAAAGATTCCTTCCAATAGTTTGGAAGAGAACATACCTCCATTGACAATTTAAAAAGAATGTATAAAGGAATTAATAAAGCCTCAGCACTAGGCCTAAGCACACATGCTGGAACTCCATCTGGCCCTGGTGAAAATACAAGCTTTAGAATCTTTAAATTATTTAATAGTGAACTTTTAGTAATTAATGGTTTAAAAATGCAATGTGCGTCATTTATCTGATACGGATAAGGCAAAACCAATCAAACGTTTTGAGATCTATATGTAGTTTAAAAAAAACAGCAAATAAATCAGCAATAAAATGATTAGTTTCCGCTGTATTCTTTTAAAAAAAAACAGTCGATGGAAGCGTTGATGAACCACGCTTCATATTAACAAAGTTATAGAATCTCCTCGGATCACTGTGAAACCGCCGTCCACAATTTGCGAGGTAGTCATTGTAACACTGTGTATTAAGGACAATAAAATTTGATCGTACAATCGAATAACAAGAGAAGTTGAAGGAAGTGTTAGATTCCTTAAACTTCTTGTAATTTCTCGACATTTTATTTTTAAGGTATATAAATTCCCGTGTAAACCAAACAGGCTTGTTAGACCTATTTGGTTGACGTAACGGGACGCATATGTCGAATGAAGAGTTTAATGCAGTATAAAACAGTTCAGTTGCACTATCAATGTCCCTACACTCGCAAAGAGGAGACCAGTCAGTGTTCGACAGGATCCGATAGAGTTCATTGAAATCTGTGTTACGAAAATGACGCACGTGTTGCAATCTCGTAGTAGAGTATGCTACACGGGTCTCTAGGTTCAACACTTCCAAAGTAGGATGATAAGGATCTTCATAAAGGTTCAGATCGGGAGACATACGTAAGGGAAGGATCCAAAACAAAAACAAGAAAGAAAGCTACAATCGAGAGTGCTCGACCGTATGATACCCGCAACCCATTTCGAGAGAATACAAAAAGCTTAAATGATTTTTTAACAAAAAATATACCACAGAATATACTGAAATTTGGTTTTTTTGTATATACATATTTTTTTTTAAATCCATTAAACACCGGCATGGTCACTCTGTCAACTAAACAAACAAAGCGCGTTAACTCCTGTCGGTGGAGCAGGTTCCCTAATGGGAATGTTTTCGGCAGCGGTTGTTGCTACTGGGGTAGCAAACGAGATTAACTGCGGAACCGACGGAGTAGTGGGTGGGTCAGTCGATGGTAGAGGTATAAATTTGGATAATTCTAAGTCACAAGAAGATGATTTTTTTCGCTTTGGAGACTCAGCCATAAGTTTCAAACTATTGAACTGAGAATTCAAGGCACTAAACTGATCGTTTAACTTATGAAAGCCACCAATCAGATTAGTAAAACCCACTCTTGTCTGTCTCATAAACATCCGCATTTCGCATTGAACTTCTCGACATGACTCACAACACCAGTTAAGCCCAGTTCTCTTGGCAATGGCATCTGCAACTAGCCTTGAGTAACCTGCCTACGTGTACTACGTTATCGCAGAGCCAGCAGGCCATACTGGGTTGCGAAGCAGTGATCTGCTTCTGGAAACTCTTCAGACAACACACAATTTTGCCTTCCATTATAAATGAAATTAAAAAAAAAAGCAAATTAATAATTTACAAAATTAAAAAAAATGTATTTTGAAATAGTAGGAACTATGCCCACTGTACAGAAACAAAACAAAATATGTTAGCAACAACAAAACAGTAGGGCAAGCAGTGAGAGCAGAGAGCGCCACTAACGGAATACTGTCAACAGAGAGTTGTTGAGAGAGAAACCGTCACACTGCGAGCGGGAAAGAAAGCACAAAGAATCGACACGCAAAATCTATTGCTTACCACAACAACAAAACTTTGAACTCAGTTTATGTGGAAATAAACAGAGCTCAAAATAAGCACAAAAAAAATTCACAATTATGTAATAAAAACACTAATATCATGCACTATCACAGGATAGAGACGCGATGTAGCAAACAATTAAAGTAATTACTTTAAAGAAAATGTATTAAACACCGGTTGTTAGATACAAAAAGCAAAAAATTGCGGGGCGCACAAAAAAACACGTCTGTTTGCTACAAAGAGTGACAGCGAAATTATAACGCATACCAAAATTCAATGCTCTAGGTCTATTATTACGGCTTTTACAGTTTTTGGGGGCGGAAAGGGGCGTGGCAAAAATCTAAAACAAACTTGATCTGCGAAAGACCTACATGAATACTGTCACCAAATTTGATATCTCTAGGTCATTCACACACTTAAAACATCCATATGCATTGAGCACAAAAATTTTGATAAATAATTTAACGTAAACTTTTGTTCTACTTATCCGATTTATACCAAAATTACAGGGTATATTAAGAGTTTCAAGCGCAGATGGGTTACCAAATTACACATCATTACACAAAGAACTTTTGGAGTTATACGCGCTTTGTTTGTTTAGTTGACAGTGTGACCATGCCGGTGTTGTGAATTTTTACCCGCTATTTTCAAATATATACAACAAAACACAAGTTTCAGTATATTTTTGGTTTATTTGTTGTTAAAATATCACTTAAATTTTGTGTTTTCTCTCGAAATGGGTTGCGGGTATCATACGGTCGAGCACTCTCGACTGTAGCTTTCTTACTTGTTATTGGACGTTGATGTGCTAACGAACAGCACCATCAAGTGGCCCAACGCCACCAAGGGGCGCAACACGTAGCGTGTGGCAACGGACAATCGCGAACATAAAGCTAAAATATATTTTAAATGATTTTAAAATTTCATCATTACGCACTAGACAGATGACTTAATATCAAATTTCTAAGAGTGGAAAACGAAGAAACATTATTTATTATAGAATAGTACTCGTTATAGTTGGAACATAAAACACGGAAAGGATTATGTGAAGCATAGTTTTCACTACAAAGTGGAAGGGAAAGAGGTAAAAAGTTCCTTGTATTTCTGATCGGAACCTTAAAATTAATTTGGCTAATCAGTTCGGATGAATCAATCTCACCATTAATGAGCTTATGCAAAAAAATAAGACCAATCATGGTGCTACGACCAGAAAGTGAAGTAAGATTGATAAGTAAAAGTCTACTACGATAGGAAGGTAAAGGAGTATTAGCACTCCAGTTAAGACCCCGAAGGGCAAACAAAAGAAATTGTTTTTGTACAGACTCTATTCTTTCCTGATGAACCTTATATTCGGGACACCAAATACAAGAGCCATATTCAAGAATAGGTCGAACAAGAGAAGTATAAAGAGTTTTAGTGATGTAGGGATCATTAAATTCTTTCGACCAACGCTTAATGAAACCAAGGACACCTATTGCACCATTAGTTATATCCAAGATGTGCTTGTCAAATTTAAGTTTGGGATCGAGCAGAATACCTAGATCTTTAACAGACTCAATGCGCTCAAGAGGTTTTGCATGTAGAAAATAAGTATTGTTAAAAGGCAAACGCCTGTAAAAAGACATTACGTTACATTTATTGCAATTAAGATTTAAAAGGTTTATTTGACACCAAGATTGGAAACTATCAAGATCATCTTGCAGCATTTGACCTGATTGACAATCAACGGACGTTAAGCAAAGCTTGACATCATCGGAATACATTAACACACGAGAAAATTTAATAACGGATGCAAGATCATTAATAAACAATGTAAATAACAAAGAACCAAGGTGACTCCCTTGAGTTACACCGGAAGTGACATTTACAGACTTGGAGACTAAGCCGTTAAAATACACTTTCTGGGTTCTGAGATTTAAATAGCTAGATATCCAGATAATTAAGTTATTTAGAAATCCCAAGAGATAAAGCTTATGTAGTAATAGTGAGTGATTAACTGAGTCAAAAGCTTTACTGAAATCAGTATAAGTAACGTCATTTTGCATTTTGTTTTGGAAACCATCAATTACCAAAGAAGTGAAATCCAGTAAGTTAGTGGTAGTAGATCTATATTTCATAAACCCATGCTGGCATGGTGATATAATAGATCTACAATAATGTTGTAACTGTGAGGTTATAAATTTCTTAAACAGTTTCGGAATAGCAGGCAATTTTGATATTCCTCTATAATTCTCGGCATTCCATTTGTTTCCTCTTTTATGGAGAGGAATAATAAAAGATTCCTTCCAATAGTTTGGAAGAGAACATACCTCCATTGACAATTTAAAAAGAATGTATAAAGGAATTAATAAAGCCTCAGCACTAGGCCTAAGCACACATGCTGGAACTCCATCTGGCCCTAGTGAAAATACAAGCTTTAGAATCTTTAAATTATTTAATAGTGAACTTTTAGTAATTAATGGTTTAAAAATGCAATGTGCGTCATTTATCTGATACGGATAAGGCAAAACCAATCAAACGTTTTGAGATCTATATGTAGTTTAAAAAAAACAGCAAATAAATCAGCAATAAAATGATTAGTTTCCGCTGTATTCTTTTAAAAAAAAACAGTCGATGGAAGCGTTGATGAACCACGCTTCATATTAACAAAGTTATAGAATCTCCTCGGATCACTGTGAAACCGCCGTCCACAATTTACGAGGTAGTCATTGTAACACTGTGTATTAAGGACAATAAAATTTGATCGTACAATCGAATAACAAGAGAAGTTGAAGGAAGTGTTAGATTCCTTAAACTTCTTGTAATTTCTCGACATTTTATTTTTAAGGTATATAAATTCCCGTGTAAACCAAACAGGCTTGTTAGACCTATTTGGTTGACGTAACGGGACGTATATGTCGAATGAAGAGTTTAATGCAGTGTAA
Organism: Drosophila formosana; assembly: GCA_035045625.1. Lineage (NCBI taxonomy): Eukaryota > Metazoa > Arthropoda > Insecta > Diptera > Drosophilidae > Drosophila > Drosophila formosana. The sequence continues at coordinate 21,911 of JAWNOW010000412.1, forward strand.
AACAGTTCAGTTGCACTATCAATGTCCCTACACTCGCAAAGAGGAGACCAGTCAGTGTTCGACAGGATCCGATAGAGTTCATTGAAATCTGTGTTACGAAAATGACGCACGTGTTGCAATCTCGTAGTAGAGTATGCTACACGGGTCTCTAGGTTCAACACTTCCAAAGTAGGATGATAAGGATCTTCATAAAGGTTCAGATCGGGAGACATACGTAAGGGAAGGATCCAAAACAAAAACAAGTAAGAAAGCTACAATCGAGAGTGCTCGACCGTATGATACCCGCAACCCATTTCGAGAGAATACAAAAAGCTTAAATGATTTTTTAACAAAAAATATACCACAGAATATACTGAAATTTGGTTTTTTTGTATATACATATTTTTTTTTAAATCCATTAAACACCGGCATGGTCACTCTGTCAACTAAACAAACAAAGCGCGTTAACTCCTGTCGATGGAGCAGGTTCCCTAATGGGAATGTTTTCGGCAGCGGTTGTTGCTACTGGGGTAGCAAACGAGATTAACTGCGGAACCGACGGAGTAGTGGGTGGGTCAGTCGATGGTAGAGGTATAAATTTGGATAATTCTAAGTCACAAGAAGTTGATTTTTTTCGCTTTGGACACTCAGCCATAAGTTTCAAACTATTGAACTGAGAATTCAAGGCACTAAACTGATCGTTTAACTTATGAAAGCCACCAATCAGATTAGTAAAACCCACTCTTGTCTGTCTCATAAACATCCGCATTTCGCATTCAACTTCTCGACATGACTCACAACACCAGTTAAGCCCAGTTCTCTTGGCAATGGCATCTGCAACTAGCTTTGAGTAACCTACACACTTTACGTGTACTACGTTATCGCAGAGCCAGCAGGCCATACTGGGTTTCGAAGCAGTGATCTGCTTCTGGCAACTCTTCAGACAACACACAATTTTGCCTTCCATTATAAATGAAATTAAAAGAAAAAAGCAAATTAATAATTTACAAAATTAAAAAAAATGTATTTTGAAATAGTAGGAACTATGCCCACTGTACAGAAACAAAACAAAATATGTTAGCAACAACAAAACAGTAGGGCAAGCAGTGAGAGCAGAAAGCGCCACTAACGGAATACTGTCAACAGAGAGTTTTTGAGAGAGAAACCGTCACACTGCGAGCGGGAAAGAAAGGACAAAGAATAGACACGCAAAATCTATTGCTTACCACAACAACAAAACTTTGAACTCAGTTTGTGTGGAAATAAACAGAAAAAATTCACAATTATGTAATAAAAACACTAATATCATGCACTATCACAGGATTAAGACGCGATGTAGCAAACAATTAAAGTAATTACTTTAAAGAAAATGTATTAAACACCGGTTGTTAGATACAAAAAGCAAAAAATTGCGGGGCGCACAAAAAAACACGTCTGTTTGCTACAAAGAGTGACAGCGAAATTATAACGCATACCAAAATTCAATGCTCTAGGTCTATTATTACGGCTTTTACAGTTTTTGGGGGCGGAAAGGGGCGTGGCAAAAATCTAAATCAAACTTGATCTGCGAAACACCTACATGAATACTGTCACCAAATTTGATATCTCTAGGTCATTCACACACTTAAAACGTCCATATGCATTGAGCACAAAAATGTTGATAAATAATTTAACGAATAACTTTTGTTCTACTTATCCGATTTATACCAAAATTACAGGGTATATTAAGAGTTTCAAGCGCAGAAGGGTTACCAAATTACACATCATTACACAAAGAACTTTTGGAGTTATACGCGCTTTGTTTGTTTAGTTGACAGTGTGACCATGCCGGTGTTGTGAATTTTTACCCGCTTTTTTCAAATATATACAACAAAACACAAGTTTCAGTATATTTTTGGTTTATTTGTTGTTAAAATATCACTTAAATTTTGTGTTTTCTCTCGAAATGGGTTGCGGGTATCATACGGTCGAGCACTCTCGACTGTAGCTTTCTTACTTGTTATTGGACGTTGATGTGCTAACGAACAGCACCATCAAGTGGCCCAACGCCACCAAGGGGCGCAACACGTAGCGTGTGGCAACGGACAATCGCGAACATAAAGCTAAAATATATTTTAAATGATTTTAAAATTTCATCATTACGCACTAGACAGATGACTTAATATCAAATTTCTAAGAGTGGAAAACGAAGAAACATTATTTATTATAGAATAGTACTCGTTATAGTTGGAACATAAAACACGGAAAGGATTATGTGAAGCATAGTTTTCACTACAAAGTGGAAGGGAAAGAGGTAAAAAGTTCCTTGTATTTCTGATCGGAACCTTAAAATTAATTTGGCTAATCAGTTCGGATGAATCAATCTCACCATTAATGAGCTTATGCAAAAAAAAAGACCAATCATGGTGCTACGACCAGAAAGTGAAGTAAGATTGATAAGTAAAAGTCTACTACGATAGGAAGGTAAAGGAGTATTAGCACTCCAGTTAAGACCCCGAAGGGCAAACAAAAGAAATTGTTTTTGTACAGACTCTATTCTTTCCTGATGAACCTTATATTCGGGACACCAAATACAAGAGCCATATTCAAGAATAGGTCGAACAAGAGAAGTATAAAGAGTTTTAGTGATGTAGGGATCATTAAATTCTTTCGACCAACGCTTAATGAAACCAAGGACACCTATTGCACCATTAGTTATATCCAAGATGTGCTTGTCAAATTTAAGTTTGGGATCGAGCAGAATACCTAGATCTTTAACAGACTCAATGCGCTCAAGAGGTTTTGCATGTAGAAAATAAGTATTGTTAAAAGGCAAACGCCTGTAAAAAGACATTACGTTACATTTATTGCAATTAAGATTTAAAAGGTTTATTTGACACCAAGATTGGAAACTATCAAGATCATCTTGCAGCATTTGACCTGATTGGCAATCAACGGACGTTAAGCAAAGCTTGACATCATCGGAATACATTAACACACGAGAAAATTTAATAACGGATGCAAGATCATTAATAAACAATGTAAATAACAAAGAACCAAGGTGACTCCCTTGAGTTACACCGGAAGTGACATTTACAGACTTGGAGACTAAGCCGTTAAAATACACTTTCTGGGTTCTGAGATTTAAATAGCTAGATATCCAGATAATTAAGTTTTTTGGAAATCCCAAGAGATAAAGCTTATGTAGTAATAGTGAGTGATTAACTGAGTCAAAAGCTTTACTGAAATCAGTATAAGTAACGTCATTTTGCATTTTGTTTTGGAAACCATCAATTACCAAAGAAGTGAACTCCAGTAAGTTAGTGGTAGTAGATCTATATTTCATAAACCCATGCTGGCATGGTGATATAATAGATCTACAATAATGTTGTAACTGTGAGGTTATAAATTTCTTAAACAGTTTCGGAATAGCAGGCAATTTTGATATTCCTCTATAATTCTCGGCATTCCATTTGTTTCCTCTTTTATGGAGAGGAATAATAAAAGATTCCTTCCAATAGTTTGGAAGAGAACATACCTCCATTGACAATTTAAAAAGAATGTATAAAGGAATTAATAAAGCCTCAGCACTAGGCCTAAGCACACATGCTGGAACTCCATCTGGCCCTGGTGAAAATACAAGCTTTAGAATCTTTAAATTATTTAATAGTGAACTTTTAGTAATTAATGGTTTAAAAATGCAATGTGCGTCATTTATCTGATACGGATAAGGCAAAACCAATCAAACGTTTTGAGATCTATATGTAGTTTAAAAAAAACAGCAAATAAATCAGCAATAAAATGATTAGTTTCCGCTGTATTCTTTTAAAAAAAAACAGTCGATGGAAGCGTTGATGAACCACGCTTCATATTAACAAAGTTATAGAATCTCCTCGGATCACTGTGAAACCGCCGTCCACAATTTACGAGGTAGTCATTGTAACACTGTGTATTAAGGACAATAAAATTTGATCGTACAATCGAATAACAAGAGAAGTTGAAGGAAGTGTTAGATTCCTTAAACTTCTTGTAATTTCTCGACATTTTATTTTTAAGGTATATAAATTCCCGTGTAAACCAAACAGGCTTGTTAGACCTATTTGGTTGACGTAACGGGACGTATATGTCGAATGAAGAGTTTAATGCAGTGTAAAACAGTTCAGTTGCACTATCAATGTCCCTACACTCGCAAAGAGGAGACCAGTCAGTGTTCGACAGGATCCGATAGAGTTCATTGAAATCTGTGTTACGAAAAGGACGCACGTGTTGCAATCTCGTAGTAGAGTATGCTACACGGGTCTCTAGGTTCAACACTTCCAAAGTAGGATGATAAGGATCTTCATAAAGGTTCAGATCGGGAGACATACGTAAGGGAAGGATCCAAAACAAAAACAAGAAAGAAAGCTACAATCGAGAGTGCTCGACCGTATGATACCCGCAACCCATTTCGAGAGAATACAAAAAGCTTAAATGATTTTTTAACAAAAAATATACCACAGAATATACTGAAATTTGGTTTTTTTGTATATACATATTTTTTTTTAAATCCATTAAACACCGGCATGGTCACTCTGTCAACTAAACAAACAAAGCGCGTTAACTCCTGTCGGTGGAGCAGGTTCCCTAATGGGAATGTTTTCGGCAGCGGTTGTTGCTACTGGGGTAGCAAACGCGATTAACTGCGGAACCGACGGAGTAGTGGGTGGGTCAGTCGATGGTAGAGGTATAAATTTGGATAATTCTAAGTCACAAGAAGATGATTTTTTTCGCTTTGGAGACTCAGCCATAAGTTTCAAACTATTGAACTGAGAATTCAAGGCACTAAACTGATCGTTTAACTTATGAAAGCCACCAATCAGATTAGTAAAACCCACTCTTGTCTGTCTCATAAACATCCGCATTTCGCATTGAACTTCTCGACATGACTCACAACACCAGTTAAGCCCAGTTCTCTTGGCAATGGCATCTGCAACTAGCCTTGAGTAACCTGCCTACGTGTACTACGTTATCGCAGAGCCAGCAGGCCATACTGGGTTGCGAAGCAGTGATCTGCTTCTGGAAACTCTTCAGACAACACACAATTTTGCCTTCCATTATAAATGAAATTAAAAAAAAAAAGCAAATTAATAATTTACAAAATTAAAAAAAATGTATTTTGAAATAGTAGGAACTATGCCCACTGTACAGAAACAAAACAAAATATGTTAGCAACAACAAAACAGTAGGGCAAGCAGTGAGAGCAGAGAGCGCCACTAACGGAATACTGTCAACAGAGAGTTGTTGAGAGAGAAACCGTCACACTGCGAGCGGGAAAGAAAGCACAAAGAATCGACACGCAAAATCTATTGCTTACCACAACAACAAAACTTTGAACTCAGTTTATGTGGAAATAAACAAAGCTCAAAATAAGCACAAAAAAAATTCACAATTATGTAATAAAAACACTAATATCATGCACTATCACAGGATAGAGACGCGATGTAGCAAACAATTAAAGTAATTACTTTAAAGAAAATGTATTAAACACCGGTTGTTAGATACAAAAAGCAAAAAATTGCGGGGCGCACAAAAAAACACGTCTGTTTGCTACAAAGAGTGACAGCGAAATTATTCAATGCTCTAGGTCTATTATTACGGCTTTTACAGTTTTTGGGGGCGGAAAGGGGCGTGGCAAAAATCTAAAACAAACTTGATCTGCGAAAGACCTACATGAATACTGTCACCAAATTTGATATCTCTAGGTCATTCACACACTTAAAACATCCATATGCATTGAGCACAAAAATTTTGATAAATAATTTAACGTAAACTTTTGTTCTACTTATCCGATTTATACCAAAATTACAGGGTATATTAAGAGTTTCAAGCGCAGATGGGTTACCAAATTACACATCAAGGGTTACACAAAGAACTTTTGGAGTTATAATCGCGCTTTGTTTGTTTAGTTGACAGTGTGACCATGCCGGTGTTGTGAATTTTTACCCGCTATTTTCAAATATATACAACAAAACACAAGTTTCAGTATATTTTTGGTTTATTTGTTGTTAAAATATCATTTAAATTTTGTGTGTTTCTCTCGAAATGGGTTGCGGGTATCATACGGTCGAGCACTCTCGACTGTAGCTTTCTTACTTGTTATTGGACGTTGATGTGCTAACGAACAGCACCATCAAGTGGCCCAACGCCACCAAGGGGCGCAACACGTAGCGTGTGGCAACGGACAATCGCGAACATAAAGCTAAAATATATTTTAAATGATTTTAAAATTTCATCATTACGCACTAGACAGATGACTTAATATCAAATTTCTAAGAGTGGAAAACGAAGAAACATTATTTATTATAGAATAGTACTCGTTATAGTTGGAACATAAAACACGGAAAGGATTATGTGAAGCATAGTTTTCACTACAAAGTGGAAGGGAAAGAGGTAAAAAGTTCCTTGTATTTCTGATCGGAACCTTAAAATTAATTTGGCTAATCAGTTCGGATGAATCGATCTCACCATTAATGAGCTTATGCAAAAAAATAAGACCAATCATGGTGCTACGACCAGAAAGTGAAGTAAGATTGATAAGTAAAAGTCTACTACGATAGGAAGGTAAAGGAGTATTAGCACTCCAGTTAAGACCCCGAAGGGCAAACAAAAGAAATTGTTTTTGTACAGACTCTATTCTTTCCTGATGAACCTTATATTCGGGACACCAAATACAAGAGCCATATTCAAGAATAGGTCGAACAAGAGAAGTATAAAGAGTTTTAGTGATGTAGGGATCATTAAATTCTTTCGACCAACGCTTAATGAAACCAAGGACACCTATTGCACCATTAGTTATATCCAAGATGTGCTTGTCAAATTTAAGTTTGGGATCGAGCAGAATACCTAGATCTTTAACAGACTCAATGCGCTCAAGAGGTTTTGCATGTAGAAAATAAGTATTGTTAAAAGGCAAACGCCTGTAAAAAGACATTACGTTACATTTATTGCAATTAAGATTTAAAAGGTTTATTTGACACCAAGATTGGAAACTATCAAGATCATCTTGCAGCATTTGACCAGATTGACAATCAACGGACGTTAAGCAAAGCTTGACATCATCGGAATACATTAACACACGAGAAAATTTAATAACGGATGCAAGATCATTAATAAACAATGTAAATAACAAAGAACCAAGGTGACTCCCTTGAGTTACACCGGAAGTGACATTTACAGACTTGGAGACTAAGCCGTTAAAATACACTTTCTGGGTTCTGAGATTTAAATAGCTAGATATCCAGATAATTAAGTTATTTGGAAATCCCAAGAGATAAAGCTTATGTAGTAATAGTGAGTGATTAACTGAGTCAAAAGCTTTACTGAAATCAGTATAAGTAACGTCATTTTGCATTTTGTTTTGGAAACCATCAATTACCAAAGAAGTGAACTCCAGTAAGTTAGTGGTAGTAGATCTATATTTCATAAACCCATGCTGGCATGGTGATATAATAGATCTACAATAATGTTGTAACTGTGAGGTTATAAATTTCTTAAACAGTTTCGGAATAGCAGGCAATTTTGATATTCCTCTATAATTCTCGGCATTCGATTTGTTTCCTCTTTTATGGAGAGGAATAATAAAAGATTCCTTCCAATAGTTTGGAAGAGAACATAACTCCATTGACAATTTAAAAAGAATGTATAAAGGAATTAATAAAGCCTCAGCACTAGGCCTAAGCACACATGCTGGAACTCCATCTGGCCCTGGTGAAAATACAGGCTTTAGAATCTTTAAATTATTTAATAGTGAACTTTTAGTAATTAATGGTTTAAAAATGCAATGTGCGTCATTTATCTGATACGGATAAGGCAAAACCAATCAAACGTTTTGAGATCTATATGTAGTTTGAAAAAATCAGCAAATAAATCAGCAATAAAATGATTAGTTTCCGCTGTATTCTTTTAAAAAAAAACAGTCGATGGAAGCGTTGATGAACCACGCTTCATATTAACAAAGTTATAGAATCTCCTCGGATCACTGCGAAACCGCCGTCCACAATTTACGAGGTAGTCATTGTAACACTGTGTATTAAGGACAATAAAATTTGATCGTGCAATCGAATAACAAGAGAAGTTAAAGGAAGTGTTAGATTCCTTAAACTTCTTGTAATTTCTCGACATTTTATTTTTAAGGTATATAAATTCCCGTGTAAACCAAACAGGCTTGTTAGACCTATTTGGTTGACGTAACGGGACGCATATGTCGAATGAAGAGTTTAATGCAGTATAAAACAGTTCAGTTGCACTATCAATGTCCCTACACTCGCAAAGAGGAGACCAGTCAGTGTTCGACAGGATCCGATAGAGTTCATTGAAATCTGTGTTACGAAAATGACGCACGTGTTGCAATCTCGTAGTAGAGTATGCTACACGGGTCTCTAGGTTCAACACTTCCAAAGTAGGATGATAAGGATCTTCAGGAATGGATAAAGGTTCAGATCGGGAGACATATGTAAGGGAAGGATCCAAAACAAAAACAAGTAAGAAAGCTACAGTCGAGAGTGCTCGACCGTATGATACCCGCAACCCATATCGAGAGAATACAAAAAGCTTAAATGATTTTTTAACAAAAAATATACCACAGAATATACTGAAATTTGGTTTTTTTGTATATACATATTTTTTTTTAAATCCATTAAATACCGGCATGGTCACTCTGTCAACTAAACAAACTAAGCGCGTTAACTCCTGTCGGTGGAGCAGGTTCCCTAATGGGAATGTTTTCGGCAGCGGTTGTTGCTACTGGGGTAGCAAACGAGATTAACTGCGGAACCGACGGAGTAGTGGGTGGGTCAGTCGATGGTAGAGGTATAAATTTGGATAATTCTAAGTCACAAGAAGTTGATTTTTTTCGCTTTGGAGACTCAGCCATAAGTTTCAAACTATTAAACTGAGAATTCAAGGCACTAAACTGATCGTTTAACTTATGAAAGCCACCAATCAGATTAGTAAAACCCACTCTTGTCTGTCTCATAAACATCCGCACTTCGCATTCAACTTCTCGACATGACTCACAACACCAGTTAAGCCCAGTTCTCTTGGCAATGGCATCTGCAACTAGCCTTGAGTAACCTACACACTTTACGTGTACTACGTTATCGCAGAGCCAGCAGGCCATACCGGGTTCCGAAGCCGTGATCTGCTTCTGGCAACTCTTCAGACAACACACAATTTTGCCTTCCATTATAAATGAAATTAAAAAAAAAAGCAAATTAATAATTTACAAAATTAAAAAAAATTTATTTTGAAATAGTAGGAACTATGCCCACTGTACAGAAACAAAACAAAATATGTTAGCAACAACAAAACAGTAGGGCAAGCAGTGAGAGCAGAGAGCGCCACTAACGGAATACTGTCAACAGAGAGTTGTTGAGAGAGAAACCGTCACACTGCGAGCGGGAAAGAAAGCACAAAGAATCGACACGCAAAATCTATTGCTTACCACAACAACAAAACTTTGAACTCAGTTTATGTGGAAATAAACAGAGCTTAAAATAAGCACAAAAAAAATTCACAATTATGTAATAAAAACACTAATATCATGCACTATCACAGGATAGAGACGCGATGTAGCAAACAATTAAAGTAATTACTTTAAAGAAAATGTATTAAACACCGGTTGTTAGATACAAAAAGCAAAAAATTGCGGGGCGCACAAAAAAACACGTCTGTTTGCTACAAAGAGTGACAACGAAATTATAACGCATACCAAAATTCAATGCTCTAGGTTTTTACGGCTTTTACAGTTTTTGGGGGCGGAAAGGGGCGTGGCAAAAATCTAAAACAAACTTGATCTGCGAAAGACCTACATGAATACTGTCACCAAATTTGATATCTCTAGGTCATTCACACACTTAAAACATCCATATGCATTGAGCACAAAAATTTTGATAAATAATTTAACGTAAACTTTTGTTCTACTTATCCGATTTATACCAAAATTACAGGGTATATTAAGAGTTTCAAGCGCAGATGGGTTACCAAATTACACATCATTACACAAAGAACTTTTGGAGTTATACGCGATTTACAGATTAATGCTTATTGTGGGCGAAGGGGGCGTGGCATTCAACTTTTGAAATAAACTTGATCAGCGTAGGGTATGAAGGAACCTTTTTGCCAAATTTGGTGTCTCTATGTCTTATAGTCTCTGAGATCCAGGTGTTCATACAGACAGACAGATGGACAGACGGACATGACTATATCGTTTCGGCTGTTGACGCTGATCAAGAATATATATACTTTATGGGGTCGGAGATGCCTCCTTCTCCCTGTTACATATATTTTCTGTTGGCACTAAGTTATAATACCCTTCTACCCTTTGCGTAACGGGTATAATAAAATTACAATATCAGATAAATTTTACTTTAAAATAATAGATAATATGCCCACTATACAGACTCAAAATAGAAATATGTAAACAACAACAAAATAGAAGAGCAAGCGGTGAGAGCAGAGAACGCCACTAACGGAATTCAGTCAACTGAGAGAGTTGTTGAGAGTAAATTAATCACACTGCGAGCGGAAAGGAAAGCACAAAGAGGAGGCACGCAAAATTTAATGCTTACTAAAATAACAAAACATTGAACTCAGCTTATGTAGAAATAAACAGAGCTCTAATAAGCAAAAATATAATTCACTGTTTTGTGATAAGAATGATCGATCGGCAGCTGGGGCAAATGTGTTGTTGGTATCCACCGTTCCGTTGAGCGTAACAGCTTTGACACTTTGCATCCCATAAATGATGTCCAGTGTCTGGCAGCCGCCGTTTTCATGGAACAATTAAGTTCCGATACAACCTATTGAATTGGCCTCTTGATGTCGGTCATCGCGAGACTTACTGATAACGCCGACCGATTACTAGACGAGCACACTTATCAGCCGCCTCTTTACCTGGTAAACAAATGAGCCCTAGTACCCTAACAAGTCTGAATGAGTACGCTTATCATCGGTTCAGTGCTAACGATATGTTTTTAATAAGTTTATTCTTCATGGTGTTCGGTGAGAGAGAAGTTCCCTTATCTGTGATCTGTGATCAAACACCCCGTAGATTTTTTTGTGTCCGACAATTGCAATGTAAAACCAATACATTATTTACTGCAAGATATTTTGCTTCTTTTGATTGTTTTAACTTTGCTTCTTCCAGTGTTGGAAGCCTAAAGCTCGCTATCTTGTATCTTCGAGTGAACAGAACCAGTTCAGTCTTTTCTGAGTTGGCCCCAAGATCATTGTGTTCTCTCCATCACAGAGTTACACTCAAAGCGCCAATCTTTATACTACTACTTCTGAAATTTGTTTTTTGTATAAAGTTGAAAAAAATCCATTAAATACTGACATGGTCACACTGTCAACTAAACACACAAAGCAGCTGCAAGTGAATATTGATTCTTTAATAACTTACTTGTTTTTCATTCGATCACAACCAAATTTGCAGTAATCATTAAAACTATAATTATTATTATGCATACCAAAATTGTGCATGGCATGCATATCGTCTCGGCTGTTGACACTGATCAAGAATATATATACTTAATGGCGTCTGCCTGTTACATAAATTTACTTTTGGAACTAAGTTATAATACCCTTCGTCCCTATGGGTACCGGGTATAAAAAGGCAGAAGCTTCGGTGGAAATCACACCGCTAATTACAGAGTGACTACGCCGAGCTCTGCAAACGAACGGTTTGTACCATCTACATCAAGCCCGGACGAATTCTTTTCGAAGGCATCTAGAACGTCATTTGACATTGACTCCCAGTTCTCAACAAGGTTAAATGTGATATTGCCAGTGCTATAAAATCAGAATTGGAGCATCTTTCCACAAACATATCGCACCTTAAAGTGCCTCGACTAGAGCTCAACGCGATATTAACAGCCTATGGAGCTGTCAAAAAACCACTTCGAGGCTATGTTATATAACCTACAGAAAAGTATAATAGATGACAACCATGCGATATCTAATGCGTAATCAAAAACTATTAATACAAATGTTGGTATCACATCAATCCGAATAATCAATGACTTTCCTACTTACAGACAGGTGGAATGAATACGACGTTTCACAACAATTTAAGTTTTCTCAATTGATGCTCTCACTCAAATACTTCTTATAGATATACAGATAATTTCAACTTAAGAAGCTACTGCTTCTAAGCAACAACGGTCTCGATGGTAAAGCTTAAAATAGGACTAGTATCTAGATTAGAAACCGTATTAAGTACCACCACTTCAAGGAGCTGGCAACAACCAACAACATGAACAAAAGAATGAAATTGGATAATGGTAACCATCTTTCTCTAGGCGCAGTATATTGCCTCCCTCGTTTCACTGTAACTGAAGCTTAGTTTATGCAGTTCTTCAACTCACACATCATCAGCACATCATAGCAGCATGAGACTCCAATTTTAAGCACACACACAGATGATTTATAACAGTATTTCAAACTGTTATATCTATTATAACACATAATTTTAAAAAGTAAAAAAAATGTTTAAAAACACGTAAGAAGGCTACCGTCAAGTGCTCGACCGTGAGATACCCGCAACCCATTTCGATAGTACGAAACACTTGAATGATATTTGTATAACGATCGTCGGCGAGTGCAGACGTGTTTTCTTTTTGTCTTCTAATTTTTTGATTTTTCTACCCGATACCCAAAGGGTAGAAGGGTATTATAATTTATTGCCAACAGAAAATGTATGTAACAGGGAGAAGGAGGCATCTCCGACCCCATAAAGTATAAATATTCTTGATCAGCGTCAACAGCCGAGACGATATAGCCATGTCTGTCTATCCGTCTGTCCGTCTGTATGAACACCTGGATCTCAGAGACTATAAGACATAGAGACACCAAATTTGGCAAAAAGGTTCCTTCATAGCCTACGCAGATCAAGTAATCTAGAAATAGCCAAATTTCTAAGAGTGGAAAACGAAGAAACATTATTTATTATAGAATAGTACTCGTTATAGTTGGAACATAAAACACGGAAAGGATTATGTGAAGCATAGTTTTCACTACAAAGTGGAAGGGAAAGAGGTAAAAAGTTCCTTGTATTTCTGATCGGAACCTTAAAATTAATTTGGCTAATCAGTTCGGATGAATCGATCTCACCATTAATGAGCTTATGCAAAAAAATAAGACCAATCATGGTGCTACGACCAGAAAGTGAAGGAAGATTGATAAGTAAAAGTCTACTACGATAGGAAGGTAAAGGAGTATTAGCACTCCAGTTAAGACCCCGAAGGGCAAACAAAAGAAATTGTTTTTGTACAGACTCTATTCTTTCCTGATGAACCTTATATTCGGGACACCAAATACAAGAGCCATATTCAAGAATAGGTCGAACAAGAGAAGTATAAAGAGTTTTAGTGATGTAGGGATCATTAAATTCTTTCGACCAACGCTTAATGAAACCAAGGACACCTATTGCACCATTAGTTATATCCAAGATGTGCTTGTCAAATTTAAGTTTGGGATCGAGCAGAATACCTAGATCTTTAACAGACTCAATGCGCTCAAGAGGTTTTGCATGTAGAAAATAAGTATTGTTAAAAGGCAAACGCCTGTAAAAAGACATTACGTTACATTTATTGCAATTAAGATTTAAAAGGTTTATTTGATAAACAATGTAAATAACAAAGGACCAAGGTGACTCCCTTGAGGTACACCGGAAGTGACATTTACAGACTTGGAGACTAAGCCGTTAAAATACACTTTCTGGGTTCTGAGATTTAAATAGCTAGATATCCAGATAATTAAGTTATTTGGAAATCCCAAGAGATAAAGATTATATAGTAATAGTGAGTGATTAACTGAGTCAAAAGATTTACTGAAATCAGTATAAGTAACGTCATTTTGCATTTTGTTTTGGAAACCATCAATTACCAAAGAAGTGAACTCCAGTAAGTTAGTGGTAGTAGATCTATATTTCATAAACCCATGCTGGCATGGTGATATAATATTCTACAATAATGTTGTAACTGTGAGGTTATTAATTTCTTAAACAGTTTCGGAATAGCAGGCAATTTTGATATTCCTCTATAATTTTCGGCATTCGATTTGTTTCCTCTTTTATGGAAAGATTCCTTCCAATAGTTTGGAAGAGAACATAACTCCATTGACAATTTAAAAAGAATGTATAAAGGAATTAATAAAGCCTCAGCACTAGGTCTAAGCACACATGCTGGAACTCCATCTGGCCCTGGTGAAAATACAGGCTTTAGAATCTTTAAATTATTTAATAGTGAACTTTTAGTAATAAATGGTTTAAAAATGCAATGTACGTCATTTATCTGATACGGATAAGGCAAATCCAATCAAACGTTTTGAGATCTATATGTAGTTTGAAAAAATCAGCAAATAAATCAGCAATAAAATGATTATTTGGTTGACGTAACGGGACGCATATGTCGAATGAAGAGTTTAATGCAGTATAAAACAGCTCAGTTGCACTATCAATGTCCCTACACTCGCAAGGAGGAGACCAGTCAGTGTTCGACAGGATCCGATAGAGTTCATTGAAATCTGTGTTACGAAAATGACGCACGTGTTGCAATCTCGTAGTAGAGTATGCTACACGGGTCTCTAGGTTCATCAACACTTCTAAAGTAGGATGATAAGGATCTTCAGGAAGGGATAAAGGTTCAGATCAGGAGACATATGTAAGGGAAGTATCCAAAACAAAAATAAGTAAGAAAGCTACAGTCGAGAGTGCTCGACCGTATGATACCCGCAACCCATTTCGAGAGAATACAAAAAGCTTAAATGATTTTTTAACAAAAAATATACCACAGAATATACTGAAATTTGGTTTTTTTGTATATACATATTTTTTTTTAAATCCATTAAATACCGACATGGTAACTCTGTCAACTAAACTAACAAAGCGCGAACAGCTGCAAGTGAATTTTGCATATAAAATTGATTCATGAATAACTTGCTTGTATTTCATTCGATCTCAACCAAATTCACAGGAATCATTGAGAATGTAATTATTATTATGCATACCAAAATTCAATGCTCTAGGTCTATTATTAAGGCTTTTACAGTTTTTGGGGGCAGAAAGGGGCGTGGCAAAAATCTAAAACAAACTTGATCTGCGAAAGACCTACATGAATACTGTCACCAAATTTGACATCTCTAGGTCATTCACACACTTAAAACGTCCATATGCATTGAGTACAAAACTTTTGATAAATAATTTAACGAATAACTTTTTTTCTACTTATCCGATTTGTACCAAAATTACAGGGTATATTAAGGGTGTCAAGCGCAGATGGGTAACCAAATTACACATCATTACACAAAGAAATTTTGGAGTAATACGCGCTTTACAAAAAAAAACTTGACTTTTTCTAGATTAAGGCTTATTGTGGGCGAAGGGGGCGTGGCATCCAACTTTTGAAATAAACTTGATCTGCGTAGGGTATGAAGGAACCCTTTTGCCAAATTTGGTGTCTCTATGTCTTATAGTCTCTGAGATCCAGGTGTTCATACAGACAGTCAGACGGACAGACGGACTGACGGACATGGCCATATCGTCTCGGCTGTTGACGCTGATCAAGAATATACATACTTTATGGGGTCGGAGATGCCTCCTTCTGCCTGTTACATATATTTTCTGTTGGCACTAAGTCATAATACCCTTCTACCCTATGGGTAGCGGGTATAAAAATACAAGCACCATGAACGGACAATTTTATAGCCACGAATTCTAAATCGACACCGCAATCAATTGTAACTACTTCAGAGGTGAAAGCAACGTCAACTGCGATTAAAATCCTACCTCCACGACGAGGAGGAGTGCGATCTCGTCTATAAATATTGTATTTACTTCAATGGATTTCGATGTTTAAAATGTCTGGCCTAAGCCAAGTCTCTGGAAAAGCTACGACATTGTTTAGAAAGGACAGACTACAATTTTTATTTGAACAGACAAACATTGTGATAAGAAAAGAAAATTTGAAACAAAAACAGACAGCAAAAAAGAAAATTTTTTCAAAATGGTATTTTTGAAAGAAAATAAGGTTAGTGTGCAAATAAAAATAAAAGTTGTAATAAGTTGTAAGTTTAAATAACACATATTAAATTTTTAATAAGAATATTTAATCAACAAAAACGCACCCTAGGGTTAAATCCGTTGACGTTGCTTTACTTGTAAAAGCGCGGGCACGACCGAAACAAGAAACCGCAAACGGAATAACTGAGAGCCAAATAGAGCGCAACCAACACCAACAACACAAACTAATGCAACGAACAACGCATACCATTCAATCGTGTCAATGCCCAACAAACTCAACAAAAACTAACCAACCGCGATCAATAACACCAAGCCCGTGTAATGAACTCAATCCAACATCGCAAGGCAGGTCGCGCTCTTGTCCTCCAGCGCTCTTGTTGGATAAAACCCCATACCTTTCCCTCATGCCAACCTGCTTAGCCACGGTCACCAGTACAGTGCCGTCATTAGCAACTGTAACGGCAACTATTACAACAACTACAATGGTATCGACTGCTCGCGCAATACCATCTACTGTAACAACGGTATCTGCTGTGCAAGTAAATAATACAGCACCTTACACCAGCGCGCTCTCTTCAAAACAACGTTCGGCCGTATAGATTGGAATGGATCGTTACATACAAATAAAACGTAAGCTTAGCCCGCAGAACTCTAGACTTGGTAATTCTGCTAAAACAACTCGAGGCACCTCAAACCAATCTACAGTCGAGAAGCCCATAGAACTAAACAGATTTGCTATTTTGGCAGATAAATCCGATGATATACCTCCTGAAGACATCGTAGGGGACAACAAAAAAGCCTAAGCCGCCGCCGATTTACATTCGAGAGAAAAGATCGAATGCTCTCGTAAACTTGATACTGAATCTAATAGGAACAGACAACTTCCACATAATTCCATTAACAAAGGGAAATATTCAGGAAACAAAAGTTCAGACTAATACGGAAGTAATCTACAGAATTTTGTCGAAGTATTTTAAACGACAATAATAAAAACTTCTACACGTACCAACTAAAAAGCAGTAAAGCCAGCAAGTACTACTTAAGGGTATTGAGCCAGAAGTAACACCAGCTGAAGTTACAAGCGCACTGAAGGAGAAAGGTTTTAACATTTTGAATATAGAAAGAAAGCCTCAACCTCTTTTCAAGGTAGAACTTGAACCCGAAACCAAATCCAAGCCTCTGAAAAAAATGAAGTGCATCCAATTTGTACTCTCCAGTTCTTACTACACCGCAAAATTACGGTAGAAGAGCCGCACAAAAGAAATGGACCGGTACAGTGTGATAATTGTTAGGAATATGGCCACAAAAGGTCTTATTGCAGGCAACCATACGGCTAACTACAGGGGCTGTCCAGTCTACAAGGCACTGAAAAGTCGTACACACTAAAGAGGGACCACTGCTCGCTCACATACTTCACCTATTAAATCTACACGTGATGTCTTCCCCCCTACAGCTGTTAAATCTTTAGCCAATAATTAGTTCACCTACAAATCCGCAAGCTTTGCAACTGCTCTAAAATTGTTTCTTAAAAGTACTGCTCCCACCAAGCCACGATCATCAGTTTCCCCTAATCAACCAGAAGAACAGTCTACGAACAAAATTGAAACAATGATATGTAATCTTCAACAAAGTATGATGGAGTTTATGTCATTCATGCAGACAACTATGCAAGATCTTATGTGAAATCAGAACGTTTTGATTGAGCTGCTTGTTGCTCAAAAACAGACTAAGTAATCAATGGCTCCACTCCGTATATCACTGTAGAACGCCAACGGCGTCTCACAGCGCAAACTAGAGCTAACTAAATTCTTTAATAATAACCATATCGATGGAATGCTACTCGCAAAAACTCATCTTACAAATATATATAATTTCCAAATTCGAGGCAACTTCTTCTACAACACGAATCACCCTTACGGGAAAGCACATGGAGGCACGGGGATTCTGATTAGAAATCGCATCAAGCACTGCTTCCAAAATAGCTTCGCCACTAACTTCATGCAAGCTACATCTATAGATAAACAAATGGATTCCCGATCTTTAAAGCTTGCCACCGTATACTGTCCTCCTCGGTTTACAATATCCGAATCCCAATACATGGACTATTTCAACTCTCTGAGCGAACAATTTATAACAGCAGGAGACTTTAATGCCAAGCATACGCACTGGGGATCTCGACTTGTGACTCCAAAGAGAAAGCAGTTGTACAATGCAATAATAAAAGCAAGCAAAAAGCTAGACTGTGTGTCACCTGGGACACCTACATATTGGCCAACAGATCCCAGAAAAATGCCAGACTTGATAGATTTTGCAGTCATAAAAAACATTTGATCACTCGCCGGTACTTCATCAACTAAATCTACATCCTGTTGCGGTAGATAAACCATTCAGACAAACAACGAATAATACTAATTGGCGTAATTTGAATCCAAGTTTGAATGACGAAGCTGATATCAACTTATCCACAAACACTCTTGAATCCGTCTTGGTCGCAGCAGCTAACATGTCAACTCCACAAACGCAAAAAACATCTGTCAATCATAGATACACGAACGTCGAAATAGAGCAGCTTGTTCTAGCAAATGGAAACTCACGGCGAGAATGGCAATCCAACAGATCACCATCCGCAAAACAAAGGTTAAAAGACGCTACACGGAGGCTCTCAGCTGCATTACGTTATGAAAAAGAAAGGTCGCAAAAACATTACATAGAGCAGTTATCCCCAATGAGCTCCAAGTTCCCACTTTGGAGAGCACACTCATCTCTCTGCGCACTAATCGAGTCTGCAATGCCAATAAGGACATCCACAGGCAACCAAGCTTGCAGCGACGAAGAAAGAGCCGACAGATTTGCAGAGCATCTTCAAAATGTATTTCAACCCAATACATCATCAAACGGGATCTCACTGCCAGCAACATCAGATATCGACACATCAACGTATAAACCTATTGTATTTAGGCCACATGAGTTACTCAAAATTATAAACGAATAACTCAACCCAAAAAAAGCTCCAGGATGCGATCTCATATCACCAAAAATGATTATTGAACTTCCTTTCTGTGCTGTTCGAGCTATTTGCCAACTCTTCAATGCAATAACAAGAGATGGACATTTCCCAGAGAGATGGAAAAAGTTGATCATTATAATGATACCAAAACCTGGCAAAAACCGCACAATTGCTTCATTATATAGACCAATTAGTTTACTAACGTGTCTATTAAAACTCTTTGAAAAATGCTTCTTGGCACACATTACCCCATATCTCAGAACACAACGAAATCCCGACTCATCAATTCGGTTTTCGAGAAAAACACGGAACCATTGAGCAAGTCAACCGCATAACATCAGCAATCCGAAATGCATTCGAACAAAGGGAGTACTGCACTGCGATATTTTTGGAGGTATCACAAGCTTTCGACAGAGTATGGTTAGAAGGTTTAATGCACAAAATTACAGAAATGCTCCCAACCAACACTCACAAACTTCTGAAGTCATACCTTTACAACAGGAAGTTCTCAGAAAGATGTAATTCAGCCACGTCCGATGACTACATCATTAGAGCCGGAGTTCCTCAAGGCAGTATACTTGGACCAAAACTTTACCTTGTCTACACTGCGGACATCCCAACGAACAGGCAACTAACCACATCCACTTTTGCTGATGACACAGCGATCCTAAGCCGCTCGAGATGCCCCAAGCAAGCAACGGCGCAACTTGCTATACACCTGCTGACAGTGGAGAAATGCCTATCCGACTGGCGAATCAAAGTTAACGAACAAAAATGCAAACACGTAACGTTCACTCTTAACAAGCAAGACTGCCCTCCACTTAAACAACACAGTGGTTTCGATAGCAAATGTAGTAACATATCTTGGCGTTCACCTCGATAGACGGCTTACTTGGCGCAGCCAAATTGAAGGCAAAAGAACAGATTTAAAGCTCAAAGCCAACAGCCTCCACTGGCTTATCAATAGCCGCTCGCCCCTTAGCTTGGACTATAAGGTACTTTTATATAACACCATTTTGAAACCAATCTGGTTGTACGGCTCTCAGTTGTGGGGGAATGCCAGTAACAGCAGTGTGGATATAATGCAACGAACTCAATCAAAAATTCTCAGAACTATCAGCGGGCCACCGTGGTACGTTCGGAATGAAAACATTCACAAGGACCCTCATATACCACTCGTCAGAGCAGAGATAGCACAAATCAGAACAAAGTACTACGTCAGGTTATCAGTACATCCAAATCAGCAGTTCTTGTCCAGCAGACCTTCCAATCTAGCGATAATTATTAGTACCATGTAGTCTCTATTCAATTCAAATCAAACTGTTATGTTAGATATTGTATTATTTGAAGTTTCGCAACCTTATTGTTAGACTCATAAAAAGAAGGTCCACTAAAAACAAACCAAGCTTAAAAAAAAAAAAATTGTATAAAAAAAAATGCGAACCAAATATACTGAAATTTGTTTAATTGTAGATATTTGAAAAAAATGCATATGTAGAATAATATTCCAAATATTACTATTTTGGCTCCTAAACTACTTCGGGGGGCTTTACCAATGAAACCACCTTCACTTTTTGAAACCATAAGCTCACCTAGTTTTTGGCCAGTGTATTTGGTAGTAAAAAAATTAAAAGCCAAATTTAACAAAAAAATCTAAGTTTCGCAAAATTCTAAAATCACAAAAATAGAAAATTTACAATTTATTTAGATATAAATAATAAAAAAAAAAATAAAAATTGACAAAATTTAAAAGTTCGAATAATATTTTCAATTTATTAGAAATAATAGCGTGTAACGAAAGAAGTACTAAGAAAAGTGGACTGTTGCATTTGCGGAGCACACTTCAGCGAGAAAACACAAAAAAACTTAAGTGATATATGAACCAAAGAAATATAATGAAATTTTGTTTTTTTTTATACCCGCTACCCATTGGGTAGAAGGGTATTATAACTTAGTGCCAACAGAAAATGTATGTAACAGGCAGAAGGAGGCATCTCCGACCCCATAAAGTATATATATTCTTGATCAGCGTCAACAGCCGAGACGCGCTTTGTTTGTTTAGTTGACAGTGTGACCGTAACGGTGTTGTGGATTTTTACCCGCGTTTTTCAAATATATACAAAACAAGTAAGAAAGCTACAGTCGAGAGTTCTCGACCGTATGATACCCGCAAACCATTTCGAGAGAAAACAAAAAGCTTGAATGATATTTTAACAAAAAATATACTAAAATTTGTTTTTTTGTATATAGATATTTTTTTTTAAATCCATTAAATACCGACATGGTCACTCTGCAACTAAACAAACAAAGCTCGGGCAGCTGCAACTGAATTTTGCATATAAAATTGATTCTTTAATAACTTCCATGTTTTTCATTCGATCTCAACCAAATTCACAGGAGTCATTGAGAATGTAATTATTATTATGCATACCAAAATTCAATGCTCTAGGTCTATTATTACAGCATTTACGGTTTTTGGGGGCGGAAAGGGGCGTGGCAAAAATCTGAAACAAACTTGATCTGCGTAAGACCTATACGAATACTGTCACCAAATTTGATATCTCTAGGTCATTCACACACTTAATACGTCCATATGCACTGGGCACAAAAATTTTGATAAATAATTTAACGAATAACTTTTGTTCCACTTATCCGATTTGTACCAAAATTACTGGGTATATTAAGAGTGGCAAGCGCAGATGGGTTACCACACACATCATTACACATCATTACACAAAGAACTTTTGGAGTTATACGCGATTTTCATAAAAAAAACTTGACTTTTTCTAGATTAATGCTTATTGTGGGCGAATGGGGGCGTGGCATCCAACTTTTGAAATAAACTTGATCTGCGTAGGGTATGAAGGAACCTTTTTGCCAAATTTGGTGTCTCTTTGTCTTATAGTCTCCGAGATCCAGGTGTTCATACGGACAGACAGACGGACAGACGGACAGACTGACAGACGGACAGACGGACATGGCTATATCATCTCGGCTGTTGACGCTGATCAAGATAATATATATTTTATGGGGTCGGAGATGCCTCCTTCTGCCTGTTACATACATTTTCTGTTGGCACTAAGTCATAATACCCTTCTACCCTACGGGTAGCGGGTATAAAAACAAGCTTTAGTATATTTGGTATATTTTTTGTTAAAATATCTTTATGTTTTTTGTTTTCTCTCGAAATGGGTTGCCGGTATCATACGGTCGAGCACTCTCGACTGTAGCTTTCTTACTTGTTTTGTATATATTGGAAAAAAATGAACACGAGGGAGCGTGGCATCAAACATTTGAAATAAATTTGATCTGGGTAATGAATGCAGAAGCTTATATCCTAAATTTGGTGTCTCTAGATCTTATAGTCTTTGAGATCTAGGTGTTCATACAGACAGACAGACGAAGAGACGGACATGGCTATATCCTCTCGGCTGTTGACACTGATTACTTACTTACTTATTTTATGGGGTCGGAGATGCCTCCTTCTGCCTCCTACTAAGTTATTATACACTTCTTCTCCATGGGTAGCGGGTATAAAGATTGAATGGAGGAATTAACAGAGCGTCAGCACAATGCCTAAGCGCTTAAGCAGTCATGCTTGAACTCTATCAGGTGCTGCCAGATAAGGTAAAACAAAAAGAACGTTTTGAAAGAAATCAGCAAATAAATCAGCAATAAACTTGTTTGTTTTGCGCTGTATTCTTTTCAAAAAAACAAGTAAGAAAGCTACAGTCGAGAGTTCTCGACCGTATGATACCCGCAACCCATTTCGAGAGAATACTTAAATGATTTTTTAACAAAAAATATACCACCGAATATACTAAAATTTGTTTTTTTGTATATAGATTTTTTTTTTTAAATCCATTAAATACCGACATGGTCACTCTGTCAACTAAACAAACAAAGCGCGAGAAGCTGCAACTGAATTTTGCATATAAAATTGATTCTTTAATAACTTCCATGTTTTTCATTCGACCAAACCAAACCGACCGACTCAACTAAATTCACAGGAGTCATTGAGAATATAATTATTATTATGCATACCAAAATTCAATGCTCTAGGTCTATTACAGTTTTTGGGGGCGGAAAGGGGCGTGGCAAAAATCTAAAACAAATTTGAACTGCGTAAGACCTACACTAATACTGTCACCAAATTTGATATCTCTAGGTCATTCACACACTTAATACGTCCATATGCACTGGGCACAAAAATTTTGATAAATAATTTAACGAATAACTTTTGTTCTACTTATCCGATTTGTACCAAAATTACAGGGTATATTAAGAGTGTCAAGCGCAGATGCGCACATCATTACACAAAGAACTTTTGGAGTTATACGCGATTTACATAAAAAAACTTGACTTTTTCTAGATTAATGCTTATTGTGGGCGAAGGGGGCGTGGCATCCAACTTTTGAAATAAACTTGATCTGCGTAGGGTATGAAGGAACCTTTTTGCCAAATTTGGTGTCTCTATGTCTTATAGTCTCTGAGATCCAGGTGTTCATACGGACAGACAGACGGACAGACGGACAGACAGACATGGCTATATCGTCTCGGCTGTTGACGCTGATCAAGAATATATATACTTTATGGGGTCGGAGATGCCTCCTTCTGCCTGTTACATACATTTTCTGTTGGCACTAAGTCTTAATACCCTTCTACCCTATGGGTAGCGGATATAACAAGTCGATGGATGGTCAGTTAATTCCCGTGTAAACCAAACAGGTTTGTCAGACCTATTTGGTTTACGCAACGCATATGTCACGATGCATATGTCGAATGAAAGTGAAGAGGGGAACAATTTCAAATGTTTTAAAATATAATATTTTCCACTTTTTTATTCATTATTCGTCACTACGCTCAAGAAACTAACTTATATTATATAATTTATCGTTAGATTAAGTTATTGTTTCTAATAAATCTAAAGATCATTTTGGTAATTGATTTAATTAGATCCATTTAATTTATAAATTCTAAATTTCTAGATAATTCTTGATTAAATCAAAAAAAATCTTATTTCTTGCCTCCTAAAACTCCTCTGTTGGCCAATAGTCAAATTTTAGTATTTGACATTTCAAGTCTCGTACACAATAAGTCTTTAATTTTCCATCATTATTTAATTATTTTGTGAAGACAAAGAAAGTAAACAAATTAGAGATATGCTAAAACACACGGCTATCGACTTTTTATTAGGGTTTGCTGGATCCTTTGAAATTTGAATGTAACTTTAATAAGTAAAATTGCATTTTCTCAGAAATGGCAAAAAAGGGGAGACTAATTTTTTACCAATAAACTATAAACGGTTTAAGCTTTATCACTTATTTACGAAAACTTACTGCATCACAGAAATCACAAAATACTAAATTAAACTTTAAATAACATTTGAGGGGACGTGTGGAACACACCATATTTAAAAATACTATTTGACATTTTTGAAATAAATGTTTATATATTTAAATATGATTCTCATCTTCCTTCGTTAATGGTTTTGAAGTGTGAAAAAGGTTAGGTGATAAAGGTGGAAAGTTACACCTACGTCAATGCGCAAATGGTATTCGAATAAATAAAGAAGTAAAATAGAAAATAATCATATATTGCAAACATTTTTCATAATACTGTTGAGCCCACAGGCAATCGACCAGTTATCACAATTATTTTAATAATGATGTCAATCCAATTATCAAAGATATATTGCTATTTTGTCTATGCTCTTAAACTCTGAACTTCATAACGGTGATATTGAACTTACTCTGCTGCATCATCTGTTTGTCCATTGTCCCTATCTCCGAGACCTTCACATTTTATTAAAACTTCTTGAAGTTTTTCTTGTACTAACTGTTCTCGCAATGCCGAAGCGTCGGATTCCTTCCATGCATCTCCCAATGTATCTTTCAGTTTCTGCAAAGCTTCTTCGGATGTAGCGGTTAAGTCAAGTGCTAGACGCAACATATTTTCTATGTAAATTGAAGATTATGTCTGCATAGCGCTTCAGTCGTGATGCTTCAAAGAAGCGTTCTGCTTCCATTAAAAGTTGAACAACCTACCAAAATATACATGATTTGCATTGATGACAATAATGGAGTTGTAAATGCTTACTCGGCTAGCCTCATTAAAGAAATTATCATTAATATCCGTATATAAATTTAATTCCAAAACATCTTTTTCGTCTGTGCTCTCCTCGAAGGCTAGTTCAGACTTTTTTTCCCATTGTTTAATTTTTTTTAATTTCTTCGGTCCTTTTTTAGGTGCCATTCTGAAAATATTTTTCTGTTGGAAATATTTAATTATGCAATAGTATTTTACTCTTTTTTGTCCTAACTAATATTTGACAATGTTTACAAAGGTATGGTGAACGATATCTTAACTATAAATAAATATTTCCTAGTGAGAAAATAACCTTTTTAATAACTTTGAAATGTGAAACAAGTAGCCTTCTGATAACTTACTATGCTTTCGAGGCTAACTTTTGCTCAGGAAAAAATGCTAATTTAGCTTTATAGAGAAGCAAAAGGTCAAATTCCTTCCGAGCAAATGTTAAAAGAGACAGCACATCAAAAAATGAATTGATATTAAGCTTTGATAGAGGCTAACAAAGTTTGGCAATGTTATGCGCAAGAATAATAGAGAGCTTATGGTATCGTTAACAAGTGTTTATATTTAAATTCGATGTGTTGATTTAGTTCTGCTCCCAACATGTTCCCCAATTTAAAGATGCATTGTTTCAACCGAAGAACTGCGATTTTGCTGACAGCTCTCTTGACAAGTGACGAGCGCCCTCGCCTCCAGTGATTGTTTTTCTTTAGGATAACGATGTCATCAATAGGTTCCTGTTGTAAACGAAGACATTGAAATTAGATTAGAAAGCTTCATGAATCCAGGAGAGCACAATCGTAGAATCCGAAAAAAAGTAGAGGCTACACGATAATGAAACATTCACAGCGACGCAGCCAACAGCAGCCAACTGCAACTAAGGAATTGTAAGTGTTTTAAGCGGTGCGACTTTTGACTTGGAACAGAGAAGATGCGATGTTATTTTTCAAACTAATAAAAATCGTATGTATAAACAGGCACCATGGGCACATATTCTTGCATTACCAAATCCATACATCTCAAATAAAACTTGAGGTAGTAAAACAAAACAAGAAAATTTGAAGCAACTATTTGTGACTTGTGCTCTAACCAAGCCGAATTAAGAGCTTGAGGCAGGCTTTCATGCCAGACAATCTTAGATTTACACAACTCCTGCAAAAATATTTTGAACTTCGCAATAATTGGCGCTACTAATCCGAGACGGTCGTAGAATTTAACTATTGATCTTTAAGTAGTTTACAAATAAGGTAGATTATCCGAAAGATGAAAAATTAAATCACCGCAGCTGGGATCTTAAGCCAAACTGAATGATTCTCTAAATCATCTTACGCTTCGCCTTCTAGGGCAGCTGGCTCATTTAAGCACCACTTCCGATTTGGAAAGTGACCTCTTCGCAAAAGTTCCGAATTTCCATTACCTCGTCAACCGAATCACATCCAGATTTCCAGCCACGATGAATAATCTTAGCTGCGATCGGAATATCAGATTCTTCGTCATTTGACAACTGCTGCATAACTCGTATGGATAAAAAAGCGGTATGTTTGGTACCGTGTGCCACAATTCGACAAATTCCTTGAGAAAACCTTAGTAATGCGACTTTAGGTCATAGTCTTTCGGGATTTATTCTCAAGTGCCCGAAGGTGCCGCAACGCATGATGGTACGAGTCTCCAAGAGACGCAAACGAACTGAGCTTAGCCTGGTGAATCCTTTTTGGAACAGCTGTTCGCAAAGTAAATCATAATCTGTTGAAAGAGATGCACAGCCACAGAAATGGTTTATTTCAGAAAATCATTTTACGGTATCCGACAAACTTTTACTTTCCGACTGTTTAGTTTATTCCACATTATACAAAGCAGTCCTTACAGTAGAAAGACATCCAGCTACGATCCTACCGAGCCCTGTCTTCTGCATATATGGTAAATCAGCGGATTTATCCGACCAAACGCATAGAAGGCCATAGAATAACCTGCACCAATACAAAGTTTGATTCTTTAGATTTTGAAGAAGAGCCAATCAGCTAAGTGGATATTATTGAGAATGTTCCATTCTGCAGACCATATATCAAAATGAGGATGATAACCAGTAATATTATAGATGATTGCAGCAGATAACGATGCTTTGTACGATCCGTTTGAGATTGCAGTTACGTTTCGATCTCTTTATTCTTTGCCAGATATCAATTTTCCTGAACGATTAGCTTTAAGCTGAATCAGATTTCCAAAGCGAGATGTAAGTGAAATCAGTTGGCACGCCAAGGACGAAAACAATAGAATGATTTTGTATATATACACTAGTCAGATTAACGCGGAGTTTAAAAAATATTGTTTGTTGTTCCTCCCGCTGTAGCCTTTCGCTGTTTGTATGAAAATTATTTCCTTTCCATTTAAAATTAAAAAAAAAAATTTGGCTGAGCCAGAGTTAAAAAGTAGTATGAATTCTAACATGGATCGATCCCCAAAAATAAATCCTAATAACTTTAATTCATATTAGTCGATACAATGTGCAAAGCATAATCAAGCATCGATTTCGTTTGGGAATATTTGCCGATATCATGTAGATGTCGGCGATTAATTTATTGTTTTGTAACACACGCAAACATAAGCTAAAACAAGTCAAAAAGCTACAGTCGAGAGTGCTTGACCATATGATACCCGCAACCCATTTCGAGAGAAAACAAAAAACTTAAATGATATTTTAACAAAAAATATACCAAATAATATACTGAAACTTGGATTTTTTTGGATATATTTGAAGAAAAACTGGTAAAAATCTATAACACCGACATGGACACAACTAAACAAACAAAGCGCGAGCAGCTGCAAGTGAATTTTGCATATTAAATTGATTGATTGATAACTTCCTTGTTTTCATTAAATCTCAACAAAATTCACAGGAATTATTAAAAGTATCATTATTATTATGCATACCATAATTAGGTCCATTATTACGGCTTTTACAGTTTTTGAGGGCGGAAAGGGGCGTGGCAAAAATCTAAAAGAAAATCATTACATCTCAACAAAATTCACAGGAATTATTAATAGTATCATTATTATTATGCATACCATAATTAGGTCCATTATTACGGCTTTTACAGTTTTTGAGGGCGGAAAGGGGCGTGGCAAAAATCTAAAAGAAAATTTATCTGCGTCAGACCAGCACGATTACGGTCACCAAATTTAATATCTCAAGGTCATTCACACACTTAAAACGTCCATATGCATTGGGCACAACTATTTTGATAAATAATTTAATAAATAGCTTTACAGGGTATATTAAGAGTATTGAGCACAGATGGCCTACCAAATTACACAACATTGCACACAGAACACAGAACAGAGTTATACGCGACTTTACTTTTTCTAGATTTATGCATATTATGGGCCCCCTTCGCCCATCCAACTTTTGAAATAAACTTCATCTGCGTAAGGAATGCAGGAACCTATGTACCAAATTTTGTGTGTCTATGTCTTATAGTCTCTGAGATCTAGGTGATCATACGGACAGACAGACGGACAGACGGACATGGCTATATCCTCTCGGCTGATGGCACTGATCGAGAATATATATACTTTATGGGGTCGGAGATGCCTCCTTCTGCCTGTTACATACATTTTCTGTTACCCTGTTATAATACCCTTCTACCCTATGGGTAGCGGGTATAAAAATTATCAGTATAACATTAAGAAATTCATTTAAGTCTTAAACCTTTCTTCAATAATTCAAAGATTTATCCTAACATCGATATTTCATTTGGAAAGCAACAATTTAGATCAATATTGACATTATTTTACTTAAAATTACATCTCGAAACCAAAAAAAAAGGCTAATTAATTAGAATTTTAAACAGTGATTAAAAATATTTAGAGTAATTATTTAGGAAAATCGCATCTTAGTGGGCGCAAAGATGTTCATATCTAGGCTGTGCGAAAATTGTAGCATTGCAGTTTTTACCGTTTGGGCTGTGCGTTGATAGTAGTATATCTCTGTCAGTGTCTACGAAATACTTTATATTTATAGATTAGCAGTAGCAAGTATCACAAATTAGATCTGATATAGAGCTTTAGTTGAAACCACAACCGAAAACTGGTGAAACTGAGAGTTTGGCTAAGGATGGGCAATGATAAGAGCAGCATACTGCGTTGTTTCTATTTCACTTCTTCCCATTTTTCATATGTGCCTTAATCCAATTTCGAAGCGACGAGATGAATCAGCATTCCATCGGTAGGAGCTATCGCGCTTTGCGTCCGCAAGTGAGAATTCATTTTATTGCTCAATTTCTGTAATCAATAAAAAGGTTTGGTTAAGAAATTCAATACTGTGCAATAATTATTTCCTGTGAGCTCTAGGAAGCGTATGTTGTCAAAAGCAGCGCCATCTATGGAGGAGTGCCGGTGTTGGAATTTTTCAAAGAAAGCTTCTCGTCGTTACCATTTGCATTTTGGTACATGGCGTAGAAATATCGCCAGTGAATGTAGACGCCAGCAAACCGTGGTAACTGAAATTTTGGCAATCTTGTACTTCGCGATCAATATGAAATTTAACAAAATGATGATTTCAAATGCTTGATAAATCATCAAAACAAAATATCGGAAACTACAGCTGATGTGTTGAGCATGGAAGCACGAAGCAGTGGGATTTTAAACAACAATTTTTAATATGTGATTGCTGGATTGTCAACGAAAGACACTTATTTTCGTTTAGAGAATCGAACCGATAAATTATTATACACCCTTGGGTCATCATCAGAATATCGGACAATTTCCCATTTGTTTGGAATTTAAAATTTAAAATCATAGTTCTTTATTCCGTTTTCTTCCTCCTCTTCGTTATTTGCCATTTCTATTTCCAAAATTCGTAAGAATATATTTGAGATATTACTTCTACAAAGTTATATTTGTTACTTTATTAGCAATTCATTTGCTCGCTGCTCGAAGGCAGTAAAAATAAATAAGAAGATAGAGGTAGAGGTAGAGATAGTATGCGTTCCGCGCAGGCAACGAATTGTGATGGTTACATAAAGGAACAAGTAAGAAAGCTACAGTCGAGAGTTCTCGACCGTATGATACCCGCAACCCATTTCGATATTTTAACAAAAAATATACCACCGAATATACTAAAATTTGTTTTTTTGTATATAGATATTTTTTTTAAATCCATTAAATACCGACATGGTCACTCTGTCAACTAAACAAACACAGCGCGAGCAGCTGCAACTGAATTTTGCATATAAAATTGATTCTTTAATAACTTCTTTGTTTTTCATTCAATCTCAACCAAGTTCACTGCAGTTATTGAGAATATAATTGTTATTTTGCATACCAAAATTCAATGCTCTAGGTCTATTATTACGGCTTTTACAGTTTTTGGGGGCGGAAAGGGGCGTGGCAAAAATCTAAAACAAACTTGATCTGCGTAAAACCTACACGAATATTGTCACCAAATTTGATATCTCTAGGTCATTCACACACTTAATACGTCCATATGCACTGGGCACAAAAATTTTGATAAATAATTTAACGAATAACTTTTGTTCCACTTATCAGATTTATACCAAAATTACAGGGTATATTAAGAGTGTCAAGCGCAGATGGGCTACCAAATTACACATCATTACACAAAGAACTTTTGGAGTTATACGCGATTAACATAAAAAAAAACTTGACTTTTTCTAGATTAATGCTTATTGTGGGCGAAGGGGGCGTGGCATCCAACTTTTGAAATAAACTTGATCTGCGTAGGGTATGAAGGAACCTTTTTGCCAAATTTGGTGTCTCTATGTCTTATAGTCTCTGAGATCCAGGTGTTCATACGGACAGACAGACGGACAGACGGACAGACTGACAGACGGACAGACGGACAGACGGACATGGCTATATCATCTCGGCTGTTGACGCTGATCAAGAATATATATACTTTATGGGGTCGGAGATGCCTCCTTCTGCCTGTTACATACATTTTCTGTTGGCACTAAGTCATAATACCCTTCTACCCTATGGGTAGCGGGTATAAAAACTAATACATACTGTGTTGTTTCTATTTCACTATTTTTATTAGTGTAAAATATTAACTTTGAAATTAAGAGATAAAAAAAATCTAAAGTAACTTCAGTTAATGGTCTTAAAAAAATTATATCACATTAAGAGATCAAAATAATTAATACATGTTCATGTTTAATGTTGGTTGCCGGAGTCTTCTCCTAGTAGTCCCGTCTTGTTTATTAACTCAATGAATCTTGGAAGATGCTTAGTAAAGATATCTGCTATCTGGTTTTCGGAGGATATTTACTCAATTGATATTTTAGATTTTTACTCTAGAAAAATTATACTTTATATCAATACTAGCCAGTTTCACCCGCAGCTTTTCTCGCGTTACATTTTTCTTTAATATAATAGTTTTTATTTTTATAGTGTTGACTTAACATATTTTCTTGCTAAAAATTCGTTAAGTATTGATTTTGCTCATGAAAATTAAAGTAAATAAGTTTGATTGTCAGTATTAAAAAATTAATAATTCATCCTCCCTGCGACTCGGTATATTTCTTAAACAATTTAAAACAAGTAAGAAAGCAACAGTCGAGAGTGCTCGACTGTATGATACCCGAAACCTATTTCAGGAGAAAACAAAAAATTTAAATATTTTAACAAAAAATATACCAATGAATATACTGAACCTGTTTTTTATACCCGCTACCCTTAGGGTAGAAGGGTATTATGACTTAGTGCCAACAGAAAATGTATGTAACAGGCAGAAGGAGGCATCTCCGACCCCATAAAGTATATATATTCTTGATCAGCGTCAACAGCCGAGATGATATAGCCATGTCCGACTGTCCGTCTGTCCGTCTGTCCGTCTGTCTGTCCGTATGAACACCTGGATCTCAGAGACTATAAGACATAGAGACACCAAATTTGGCAAAAAGTTTTCTTCGTACCCTACGCAGATCAAGTTTATTTCAAAAGTTGGATGCCACGCCCCCTTCGCCCACAATAAGCATTAATATAGAAAAAGTCAAGTTTTTTTTATGTAAATCGCGTATAACTCCAAAAGTTCTTTGTGTAATGATTTGTAATTTGGTAACCCATCTGCGCTTGACACTCTTAATTTACCCTGTAATTTTGGTACAGATCGGATAAGTAGAACAAAAGTTATTCGTGAAATTATTTATCAAAATTTTTGTGCCCAGTGCATATGGACGTATTAAGTGTGTGAATGACCTAGAGATATCAATATTTGGTGACAGTATTCGTGTAATTCTTACGCAGATCAAGTTTGTTTTACATTTTTGACACGCCCCTTTCCGCCCCCAAAAACTGTAAAAGCCGTAATAATAGACCTAGAGCATTGAATTTTGGTATGCATAATAACAATTATATTCTGAATGACTCCTGTGAATTTGGTTGAGATCGAAAAACATGGAAGTTATTAAAGAATCATTTTTATATGCAAAACTCAGTTGCAGCTGCTCGCGCTTTGTTTGTTTAGTTGACAGAGTGACCATGTCGGTATTTAATGGATTTAAAAAAATATCTATATACAAAAAAACAAATTTCAGTATATTCGGTGGTATATTTTTTGTTAAAATATCATTCAAGCTTTTTGTTTTCTCTCGAAATGGGTTGCGGGTATCATACGGTCGAGAACTCTCGACTGTAGCTTTCTTACTTGTTTTTGTATATATTTGAAAATAGCGGGTAAAAATCGCTAACACCGACATGGTCACACTGCCAAATAAACAAACAAAGCGCACGCAGCTGCAAGTGAATTTTGCATAAAAAATTGATTCTTTAATAACTTTCTTGTTTTTAATTCGATCACAACCTCATCACTATCATTATTATTATGCATTATCATTATTATTATGCATGCGAAAAATTCTCTAGGTCCATTATTAAGGCTTTTACAGTTTTTGGGGGCGGAAAGGGGCGTGGCAAAAATCTAAAACAAACTTGATCTGCGTCAGACCTACACGAATACTGTCACGAAATTTGATATATCTAGGTCATTCACACACGTAAACATTCGCAACTGTAGCTTTCTTACTTGTTAATATATAATGGGTTCAAGTTGTTTAAGAAGGGAGTCAAACTCCCACGAAAATGCGCTTTGTTGGGCTTGGATGGTAAGCTTCTCCTGAGCCTCTGCTAGCTCCTGTCTGCTGACCATTTCAGGCAATGTCGTTTTCGGGTTACGACAGCGCTGCGCATAACGACGCACATACGCGATTATTCTGAGCGCTCGATCGAACTTCGAGAAGCGTTCGAGGAAGTCCTCACAGAGGACCTGAGCCCCGTGACACTTCACCGCGCGACACTCGACCTCAGTGTCGAGCCCAACCACTGACGTGGGCCACTGGGCCTCGGGGTGCTGTAGCCATTCAGGCCCTTGCCACCAGAGACGGCTAGCCAGCAGCTCCTGAGGTGACACGCCATGGCTGGCCAAGTTGGAAGGATTATGCTCGGAGCGAACATGGTTCCAGGTGCCGTTGACAGAGTGGATTTTTGACACCCTGTTAGCTACGAAAGTGGTCCATTTGCAAGGCTGTTTGTCTAGCCATGCTAGCACCATAGTGGAGTCAGTCCAGAAGTACACTCTGGACTCTGGAACTGGGAGATGTGGGAGGAGAGCGGTTGACAACTCTGACAACAAATGAGCTCCACACAGCTCTAAACGTGGTAGTGAAACCGTTTTAATGGGAGCTACCCTGGTCTTGGCTGCTAAGAGGTTGATGGAAACTTGTCCGGCAAACTCGACTCGGGCGTAAATAGCAGCGCCATACGCGCGTTGGGAGGCGTCGCAAAAGCCATGGAATTGGACCTGTGCGCCGGGTTGGAAATTAACCCACCTTGGAATTCTAATATCCTTTAACGGTGCACAAATTCTGCCGACAGCGAATCATCCCACCCAAGCTCTTGCATCCATATCTCCTGCATGAAAATCTTGGCCCATATGACCACAGGAGCAAGCCAACCCGCTGGGTCGAAAAGCTTGGCTATCTGGGATAGCATTTTTTTTTTCGTGAAAGATGGTTTGGACACCATCTCGGAGGTAACAAAGAAAAATTCGTCAGTGGTAGCTTGCCATCGAATGCCAAGTATTTTAGCAACACTAGCCTCTTCGATCTCGAGGAAATCAGCACAGAGCAAATGGTCTTTTGGAATCCTCTTTAACACATCATTTGTGTTAGAGGTCCACTTTCTTAAGGGGAACCCGGCACTTTCAAGCGCTGATCGGAGTTCCTCAATAGCGGATAGCGCATGCTTATTTGTGTGAGCTCCTGCTAGGACATTATACACATACATGTAGTTTGTGATAATGTCGCTAGCAAGGGGGTACTGGCTGTGGACATCATGCGCTGATGCAAACCACGGATTGCCAAGTACGGTGCACAATTCACACCAAAGGTGACTGTGTTAAGCTCATAGTCGCCTAATCTTTCGTCCTTTGTACGAAATAGCAACCTTTGGAACGGGGTGTGTTTGGGGTCTACGAGTATCTGCCGGTACATCTTGGTGATGTCGGCATTGAAGACTACTCGAAAGAACCTCCACTTCAAGATCTGGATGGTTAGATCTGATTGGAGGATTGGCCCCGTGTGCAAGATGTCATTGAGACTCTTGCCGTTGGACGTTGTGTTGGAGGTGTTAAAAACAACGCGGACTTTGGTCGTAATGCTGTCAGGCTTGAAGACAGCGTGGTGCGGCAAATAGAAGTTGCCGGAACTAGTCGGGGAGACCTGCGACATGTGACCCAAGTCTAGATACTCCTGAATCACGGAGTCGTACAGCTCTTTTAATGAGGCGTTTCTCTATAAACGATTCTCATTTCTCAGGAATTGAGCTAGAGCAGTGAACCTTGGATGGCCTAGATCCATGTGACTAGGATCGCGAAATGATAGGGTGACCATATGACGACCACTTGGGGTCCGTTGGTCGTCTTAATGAAGTTTGCCTCACAGGCAATGTCAGACTCTTTCGACGGATTAGCCGGAAGGTCCTCCACCTCCCAAAATTTGGAGAGAAGTTCATCAAGCTTTGGAGTTCGTTCGACGGACAGTCGAGCCGAAAAGGATGAAATGGTTTTTGATTGGGCCCCTGCAACCGGACCGGTCAGGACCCAGCCAAATATGGTTTCTTGACCTAGAAGCGTTCCACAAACGTTGGGGAGAGAGCCGCCGAGAAGTATGGCTGGGAGGATGTCAGCGCCTAGAAGCACGTCGATCGACGAACTCTCATAGAATTTGGGGTCGGCGAGTTGGAGTTTTGGCAGATTGTCAAGTACTTTTTGCGGAACTGTGGTAGAGTTCAGATTTCCCGTCAAATGCGGGAGGACGTACGCTGACGCCTCGATCTGCATATCGGAAGATATTGGGGAGCCAATTTGGAAATGGCAAATGACAGCCGTACTTAGCAGCACACCTTGTGTGTTGACTGCATGACACGTTTTTACCTGGGATGATGTGGATGGAGTGGACTGTATATTTTGGGATGCCACTGTCGGTCATTTGCAGAAAGCGTGGACATAAGCGAATGGGATGGTTCTCTCTTGAGCAGAGCTTGCAAGATTGAGTCTTGGATGAGACTCTATTCTCGAAAGAGTTGACCTTGCGAGCTGGTTTGGAAGCGGCCTGAGCACTTGTACTCGGCTTCACTTCGTCAATCGCTTCGAGGGTGCGATAACGCTCTAAAAGGAAGGCGTTCATGTCCGACCATGAAGGAATACCACTCTTCCTTAATATGGACTGCTCCCAGAGAGAAAGGGTCAACTTCGGCAATTTGGAAGAACACAGGAAAACGAGGATGCAATCCCAGTTTTCCGTGTTCACTTTGGAATGTTCCAAAGCCGTTAAGCAGCCTTGGATTGTGCTCTGCAGCTCATGAATAGCCGAACCAGATTCTTGCCCCAAAACGGGCAAGTTAAACAGGACCTTCAGCTGACTGTTTACGAGTAAACGCTTATTTTCAAAACGTTCAGTCAAGCTGGACCAAGCTGATTGGAAACCTTCATTGGTCAAAGGTGATTTTGACACAATTGAATGTGCTTCCCCGCTTGTCTTGGCGTTGAGATGAAAAAGTTTCTCAACTTCCGACAGTCGGCCAATATTGATTTAAATGGCAGTAAACAGATCCCGGAACGTGGGCCAACGAGTGTAATCGCCTACGAAAACCTCTGTGTCGCACGGAGGCAAACGGCAACCAGGCGTATACTGAATGGCGGGAGTTTGGATTGGAGGACGAGCGCGTGCGGAGGCACATTCAATTTGCTCGCTCAATTCTGCAGCACACCGTTCATAGACGGAATAGCAGTAATCATACTTGGCCTGCATGGTTGTGATGTCATCTATTGCCATTTCATCGGAAATGACACTAGAGCAGGCCTCGTATTCTCTTTCGACCTTTTCCCATAAGGCACGTACTTGGTCCCGTCGGACCTGGCATGTGTAAAACGAGGGAATATCGCCATTTGGAGTATTGATTTTCGCCTCAAATTGACTGAGGCGATCTGTCACAGCGATGAGCTTGACCAAAGCTGTTTCGACTGCGCTCTGTGCCATCTTTTCGTGCGAACGAGTGACGACTGGGCTGTCTCTTTGGGAGCAGTTGAAACTGCGGGCTTTTGTTCAAAGGAAGGTCGAGTAACCAAAATTGCCGGCTTCGACTTTGCACTACGAAGTGCTTTAGTGTCAGCTTTTGCAAAAGAGGTTGGCGAAACGCTGGAAGCCCGAGTGGACACCTCTTTTCTCGCTTTCGAAAGAACAGGTGAGACGCTGGATGAGCGAGAAGTTGCTAGTGGTGGCGAGACTGCAGCTCTTTCAGTGCTTGTCGAAGGAATTGACAAACGAGCTTTGCTTTTCTCCTCTTTGCCCACTGGCATTCTCTAATTTCGAAATTTAGGCGCCTTTAAACGCAGTTAACCAAAATAGTCCAGTCAAAAAAAACAAAGAATACCACAATATAAGTCAAGAATAAAAAAAGAGGACGTCGATAAACGCTGATGACGCGTACACACTGTTCCAAAAAAAAAACAAGAAAGGAATAAATATAAATAGACCAGACTTAGAGAACGAGGAAAAAAAAACAAAAAAAAAAATAAAAATTGTATTATTTTGTTTTTAAATAAAAGAAATGAAATGAAATGAAATGAGTAAAAGAAATGAAAATAACGTCTGGTATTGATTCTATTCATATAAATGTTCTTTGTTTTTGTTTTTTTGAACGTCTGAGCAGTACCGTGTAAACACTGTGATAGATATTGCACGATAGTTCACAGAGAACCAGTGCTCACGAACTGGCACCACTGTTGAAAAATATCGAATCGCCACTAACGAAATCGGCGGCACAACAAAGGCAGCGAAATTATAATTTAATATAATATAAATGTTTGTGGCCGTGGATAAATTTAGTGGCAACGGACAAATGATAAAAATGATGGTAACAAAAAAAAATACCAAATACAAAAACAGTGGAAACTGATATTGCACAAGTGAGTGTGTGTGTCTGAGTGCGGATTTTAACAGCAGTGCGAAAGCTGCAAGTGCAATTGTTGGTACAACACAAGTGAATAATAATAAGAATAATAATAATAATCTGTAAAGAAATGTAAAAATATTATCAAAATTGACCACTCAAACAGATTTTGGGAAAAATAATAATATTAGTGTAAATATGTGGCAAAAAAAAAAGTGCTGGCGCATATGTATGTACATATGTATGTGCGCTCCGCTGGATAAGTGTTGCGATAAGAGAGAGAATAATATGTGTATGTGTAATATGTATAAATACAACCTACGATCAATGTTGGAAAAATAATAATAAATGTATGTTATGATATATCAAAATAAAACACGGACGATAAATGCAAGAAGTTTGCAGTCTCTCTTTTTTTTTTTTATTTTATTAATGTTGTTTGAGCTCGTCAGCTTGCTCAAAACGTTGGCCGCGTATGTATGTATGTAACACTTTACGTACTTATGTATGTATGCCAATTGCTCAGCTGCTGATAGGCTTTGAACGTGGTTTTTTTTTCTGGAAAGAAAATATATGTATGTCGATTCGACACCGCTTTAGTATGTGAATAGTGTTGTGGTGGGCAAGATGATGCAAATTATAAATCGTAGGTTTGGTGAGTTTGATTTGAATCGGGTTTTTTATTCACTGCGAAAACTTGTACAACGCGATATAACCGTCTATTGTGAAGAATTTTAGTGACTAACTGGATGCGACTTGGATCGTTCTCTTGGACCTCGACTCCATGATAGTGGAGTCTTCCAGGAGATGTTGAGAGCACCGGGACTTTTGAGTGCTTTTTCTTTGAGTGAGCGCATTGAGTGGTTTTTACTCGATGGAGTGGAAAGAGAAACCGAGAACCACTCACAATGCGCTCACATCAACATTCTCCCCCCCTTGCAATGGTGGAAATTGCAAGATTAGTTTGAGCATGTGCCGGACAGAATCCACGCCAAGGAGGAGTTCTGGGCCATGGAAAGTCTCCCTTGGCTTGGGAGGATACCCGGGAGGAGGAGTTCCGAGAAAACGTCCGCACCCAGAACAGGGGACACCTCTCTCGAGCTGGACCAGTCTTGATCAGCCAGGAGCAGGTTGCTCAAATGGTTAGGTTGCACTAGCGCAATGGACTTGGTTGGCGTTATTGTTCGGAGCTGAGGGTCGGTTTTGAAGACGACCTCCTTGCTCATGGCGGTCGTCTTGGAGCGTAGCACGGCAGTGCACACTCCTTCAGCGCCCACGCGAGTGATCGCTAGGCCCATCGCCACGGCCATCGACTCGCTGATGCGGCTTACTGGACAACAGGAGTCCATGAGCACTCTCGCTTCGAAGGCCGTCCTTCCCGTGTCCAGCCACACCGACGCCGTGGGCAGGATGCTGACTGCCTTGCATTGAAGCAACGTAGTCAGCGACGGCGCGGGGCCAGACACGGCCCGGATGGGGAAAACCTGGGTTCTCTCCGCTGCGGCGCCGTTAACGTGGGGCTTCGGGTGGTCGCGTCGAGCTCTTGGCTGTCGTGCCATTCGCCGTTTGGAGCGTGGCTCCCTCATGTGCAGCATAGTGTGGTGATCTTCACCACACTGCCTGCACTTGCCGCCACTGCGGCACGTGCCACCGGAGTGTTGGTGGGCCAGACAGTTGGGGCAGTATTTGTTGATGAGGACTGCCCTAAGCCGCTTCTCTGGAGTCAACTGCCTGAATCGCACGCAACGTCGCAGTGCGTGGATGCCACGGCACAAACGGCATCGGAAAGAGTCCGTGCCGGGTGGCACGTACTCCTTCCGCTGGGGAGTCTGACGCTGCGTGGATGGTGGTGGGAGCTCCACTTCGGCGTTAGAGGCTTCAGCCTCCATGGGGGTGACTGGTCTGCTGGCCGCAAAAAGTCGGACCAGAGAGAATTCGTCCGACGACGAGGATGAATCACTATGCGGTGATGCCATGGTGACCTGTGTTGGTGGAAAAAAAAAGGAAACAAAAGAAAGAAGAAGAGAGGAACAAAAAAAACTTCGGATGAGAATAAGACGTGCATAAGCAAGAGGCCACAGGATAGTGGATGACAGCACAGGAAGACAGACAGGATGAGGTTTAGGTCGAGACGGAAACATTGTGGACCCCGTCGGAAGGAGGACCAGTTTTGCGATGGACGACGGAAGACCCACGACAAGTTCGAATATGACTACTCGAACCTTGTTGTCAGTACCAGGGCACGTGGTTAGCACGCGACCGAGCCGCCATTCCTGAGGTGGAATGTTGTCTTCCTTGATGATGACCATGTCACCAACTTGGAGATCACGAGAAGGTGATTGCCACTTGTTGCGCTTATGCAGTTCCTTTAAGTACTCCTCTTTCCAGCGCACACAAAAGTGCTGATGCAGAGCCTTAAGCCGTTGCCAGCAATTGCGGATGGACTCCACATTCTCTCTAGATTCAGGCTTAGCAACGGAGAGGAGAGGACCGCCAATCAAGAAATGGACGGGGGTGAGGGCCACCAATTCGCTTACATCCTCGGATAGAAGAGAAAGAGGTCAAGAGTTGAGGCACGCTTCAATCTTCGCCAGAAGCGTTGAGAGTTCCTCGTAGGTGTATTTTAGGGAGGAAACGGTTTTATAGAAGTGCGTCTTGAAACTCTTGACGCCGGCTTCCCACAATCCGCCCGTGTGTGGAGCACCGGGTGGATTGAAATGCCATGTCAGCCCTTGATGTCTGTGCTTAGCGATAATAAGACTTCGGGTGCTCTCTACAAGATCCTTGGAGAGGATCGAGGAGGCTCCGACAAACGTTTTGCCGTTGTCGGAGTACATGTGAAGGGGGCACCCTCGCCTTGCCACAAAACGGAAAAGGCTTCCAAGACCCTTTCCGCCGTGAGGTCTGTGGTCGCTTCAAGGTGGATTGCCTTTGTGCTGAAAAACACGAAAACACAGACATATCCCTTGGTTAGCTTACAGCCCCGTCCGACATAGCTCTTTATGTCAAAGGGGCCAGCAAAATCGACATCTGTGTGGGCGAATGGTCGAGAAAAAGTCGACCGGGCTGTTGGAAGGTCGCCCATCAGCTGGTTCTGCAATTTGCGGCGATGCACTACGCATACCTTGCAGCCGCCAATTGCCGACTTTACTAGATTCCTCAGCTTAGGAATCCAGTACCTTGAGCGGATCAGACGCATCACTAATTGATTGCCTCCATGGAGAGAGACCTGGTGAGTAAAACGTATCAGGAGGCGAGTGAATGTGCAGTTGTACGGCAAGATAATGGGATGTCGCTCATCGTACGATAATGAGGCAGACGCTCTTGCACGCCCGCAGGACCGGAGGACACCTTTTTTATCAAGGAATGGGTTCAAGTTAAGGATATCGCTTGAACCCTGGATGCGTCGATGATTAAGAAGGGAGTCAAATTCCCTCGGAAATGCCCTTTGTTGGGCTTGGATGGTAAGTTGCTCCTGTGCCTCTGCTAGCTCCCGGCTGCTGACCATCTCAGGAAATGTCGTTTTTGGTTTACGACAGCGCTGCGCAAAACGACGCACATATGCGGTTATTCTGAGCGCTCGATCGAACTTCGAGAAACGTTCGAGGAAGTCCTCACAGAGGACCTGGGCGCCGTGACACTTCACAGCGCGACACTCGACCTCAGTGTCGAGCCCAACCACTGACGTGGGCCACTGGGCCTCGGGTTGCTGTAGCCATTCAGGCCCTTGCCACCAGAGACGGCTAGCCAGCAGCTCCTGAGGTGAGACGCCACGGCTGGCCAAGTCGGCAGGATTATGCTCGGAGCGAACATGGTTCCAGGTGCCGTTGACAGAGTGGATTTTTGACACCCTGTTAGCTACGAAAGTGGTCCATTTGCAAGGCTGTTTGTCTAGCCATGCTAGCACCATAGTGGAGTCAGTCCAGAAGTACACTCTGGACTCTGGAACTGGGAGATGTGGGAGGAGAGCGGTTGACAACTCTGACAACAAATGAGCTCCACACAGCTCTAAACGTGGTAGTGAGACCGTTTTAATGGGAGCTACCCTGGTCTTGGCTGCTAAGAGGTTGATGGAAACTTGTCCGGCAAACTCGACTCGGGCGTAAATAGCAGCGCCATACGCGCGTTGGGAGGCGTCGCAAAAGCCATGGAATTGGACCTGTGCGCCGGGTTGGAAATTAACCCACCTTGGAATTCTAATATCCTGTAACGGTGCACAAGTTCTGCCGACAGCGAATCATCCCACCCAAGCTCTTGCATCCATATCTCCTGCATGAAAATCTTGGCCCATATAACCACAGGAGCAAGCCAACCCGCTGGGTCGAAAAGCTTGGCTATTTGGGATAGCATTTTTTTTTTTCGTGAAAGATGGTTTGGACACCATCTCGGAGGTAACAAAGAAGAATTCGTCAGTGGTAGCTTGCCATCGAATGCCAAGTGTTTTAGCAACACTAGCCTCTTCGATCTCGAGGAAATCAGCACAGAGCAAATGGTCCTTTGGAATCCTCTTTAACACATCCTTTGTGTTAGAGGTCCACTTTCTTAAGGGGAACCCGGCACTTTCAAGCGCTGATCGGAGTTCCTCAATAGCGGATAGCGCATTCTTATTTGTGTGAGCTCCTGCTAGGACATCATCCACATACATGTAGTTTGTGATAATGTCGCTAGCAAGGGGGTACTGTCGCTAGCCAAGTACGGTGCACAATTCACAGGTGACCACTTCAAGATCTGGATGGTTAGATCTGATTGGAGGATTGGCCCCGTGTGCAAGATGTCATTGAGACTCTTGCCGTTGGACGTTGGGCTGGAGGCGTTAAAAACAACGCGGACCTTGGTCGTGGTGCTGTCAGGCTTGAAGACAGCGTGGTGCGGCAAATAGAAGTTGCCGGAACTAGTCGGGGAGACCTGCGACATGTGACCCAAACCTAGATACTCCTGAATACGGAGTCGTACAGCTCTTTTAATGAGGCGTTTCTCTATAAACGATTCTCATTTCTCAGGAATTGAGCTAGAGCAGTGAACCTTGAATGGCCTAGATCCATGTGACTAGGATCGCGAAATGATAGGGTGACCATATGACGACCAACGGACCGTTGGTCGTCTTAATGAAGTTTGCCTCACAGGCAATGTCAGACTCTTTCGACGGATTTGCCGGAAGGTCCTCCACCTCCCAAAATTTGGAGAGAAGTTCATCAAGCTTTGGAGTTCGTTCGACGGACAGTCGAGCCGAAAAGGATGAAATGGTTTTTGATTGGGCCCCTGCAACCGGACCGGTCAGGACCCAGCCAAATATGGTTTCTTGACCTAGAAGCGTTCCACAAACGTTGGGGAGAGAGCCGCCGAGAAGTATGGCTGGGAGGATGTCAGCGCCTAGAAGCATCGATCTGCGAACTCTCATAGAATTTGGGGTCGGCCAGTTGGAGTTTTGGCAGATTGTCAAGTATTGTTTGCGGAACTGTGGTAGAGGGCAGATTTCCCGCCAAATGCGGGAGGACGTACGCTGACGCCTCGATCTGCATATCGGAAGATATTGGGGAGCCAATTTGGAAATGGCAAAACTTGCGGGGCTGGGCTGCTACAGTTTGAGTCAGCCCAGAAACTTGCGCTTGCACGGAAGTGTAAGGCATCCTTAAGCGTCTGAAGAGCTTTTCGGAAAAGAACGACGCCTCTGATCCGGAGTCGATCAGAGCGCGGGCTGCGTATTTGACGCCGTGATGGCAGACATGAATGACAGCCGTACTTAGCAGCACACCTTGTGTGTTGACTGCATGAAATGTTTGTACCTGGGATGCTGTGGATGGAGTGGACTGTATATTTTGGAATGCGACTGTCTGGGTCTGGTTGGCACGATGCAGAAGTGTGTGATGGCGACCCTTACACGTAAAGCAACTGTGCGCACTTGTGCACTCAGCCAGGATATGGCCTCGCGCGAAACAGTTCAAACACAGCTTCTGTTGCTTTATGTGAGCAACCCTCTCGCTGACGCTCATTTGCAGAAAGCGTGGACATAAGCGAATGGGATGGTTCTCTCTTGAGCAGAGCTTGCAAGATTGAGTCTTGGATGCGACTCGGTTCTCGAAAGAGTTGACCTTGCGAGCTGGTTTGGAAGCGGCCTGAGCACTTGTACTCGGCTTCACTTCCTCAATCGCTTCGAGTGTGCGATAACGCTCTAAAAGGAAGGCGTTCATGTCCGACCATGAAGGAATATCACTCTTCCTTAATATGGACTGCTCCCAGAGAGAAAGGGTCAACTTCGGCAATTTGGAAGAACACAGGAAAACGAGGATGCAATCCCAGTTTTCCGTGTTCACTTTGGAATGTTCCAAAGCCGTTAAGCAGCCTTGGATTGTGCTCTGCAGCTCATGAATAGCCGAACCAGATTCTTGTCCCAAAACGGGCAAGTTAAACAGGACCTTCAGCTGACTGTTTACGAGTAAACGCTTATTCTCAAAACGTTCAGTCAAGCTGGACCAGGCGGATTGGAAGCCTTCATTGGTCAAAGGAGATTTTGACACAATTGAATGTGCTTCACCGCTGGTCTTGGCGTTGAGATGAAAGAGTTTCTCAACTTCCGACAGTCGGCCATTATTGATGTAAATGGCATTAAACAGATCCCGGAACGTGGGCCAACGAGTGTAATCGCCTCCGAAAACCTC
Organism: Drosophila formosana; assembly: GCA_035045625.1. Lineage (NCBI taxonomy): Eukaryota > Metazoa > Arthropoda > Insecta > Diptera > Drosophilidae > Drosophila > Drosophila formosana. The sequence goes on from JAWNOW010000412.1 coordinate 66,147, forward strand.
TGTGTCGCACGGAGGCAAACGGCAACCAGGCGAATACTGAATGGCGGGAGTTTGGACTGGAGGACGAGCGCGTGCGGAGGCACATTCAATTTGCTCGCTCAATTCTGCTGCACACCGTTCATAGACGGAATAGCAGTAATCATACTTGGCCTGCATGGTTGTGATGTCATCTATTGCCATTTCATCGGAAATGACACTAGAGCAGGCCTCGTATTCTCTTTCGACCTTTTCCCATAAGGCACGTACTTGGTCCCGTCGGACCTGGCATGTGTAAAGCGAGGGAATATCGCCATTTGGAGTATTGATTTTCGCCTCAAATTGACTGAGGCGATCTGTCACAGCGATGAGCTTGACCAAAGCTGTTTCGACTGCGCTCTGTGCCATCTTTTCGTGCGAACGAGTGACGACTGGGCTGTCTCTTTGGGAGCAGTTGAAACTGCGGGCTTTTGTTCAAAGGGAGGTCGAGTAACCAAAATTGCCGGCTTCGACTTTGCACTACGAAGTGCTTTAGTATCAGCTTTTGCAAGAGAGGTTGGCAAAACGCTGGAAGCCCGAGTGGATACCTCTTTTCTCGCTTTCGAAAGAACAGGTGAGACGCTGGATGAGCGAGAAGTTGCTAGTGGTGGCGAGACTGCAGCTCTAGCAGTGCTTGTCGAAGGAATTGACAAACGAGCTTTGCTTTTCTCCTCTTTGCCCACTGGCATACTCTACTTTAAACGCAGTTGACCAAAAGTAGTCAGGTCAAAAAAAACAAGGAATACGACAATATAAGTCAAGAATAAAAAAAGAGGAAGACGATAAACGCTGATGACGCGTACACACTGTGACAAAAAAAAAAAAAAGAATAAATATAAATAGACCAGACTTGGAGAACGAGAAAATAAAAACAAATTAAAAAATTTTATTATTTGTTTTTAAATAAAAGAAATGAAAGAAATTATCGTCTGGTATTGATTCTATTCATATAAATGTTCTTTGTTTTTGTAACGTCTGAACAGCACCGTGTGAACACTGCGATAGGTATTGCACGATAGTTCACAGAGAACCAGTGTTCACGAACTGTTTAAAAATATCGGATCGTCACTAACGAAAACGGCGGCACAACAAAGGCAGTGAAATTATAATTTAATATAATATAAATGTTTGTGGCCGCGGATAAATTTAGTGACAACGGACAAGTGACAAAAATTATGGTAACAAAAAAAAAATAAGAACAGTGGATACTGATATTGCACAAGTGAGTGTGTATGTCTGAGTGCGGATCTTAACAGCTGTGCGAAAGCTGAAAGTGCAATTGTTAGCACAACACAAGTGAAGAATAATAAAAATAATCTGTAAAGAAATGTAAAAATATTATCAAAAGTGACCACTCAAACAGATTTTTGGGAAAAATAATAATATTAGTGTAAATATGTGGTCAAAAAAAGTGCTGGCTCATATGTATGTATATATGTACATATGTATGTACGCTCCGCTGGATAAGTGTTGTGATATAGAGAGAGAATAAATATAATCTACGATCGGTGTTGGAAAAATAATAATATATGTTATAATATATCAAAATAAAACACGGACGATAAATGCGCGGAGTGTACAGTCTCTTTTTTTTGTATTTTATTAATGTTGTTTGAGCTCGTCATCTTGCTCAAAACATTGGCCGCGTATGTATGTATGTAACACGCCTCGAACTTATATATGTATGCCAATTGTGCAGCTGCTGATAGGCTTTGACTGTGAGTTCTTTGGAAAGAAAATGTACATATGTGGATTCGACACTGCTCTATGTACAACTTTATATTATATATAGTATGTGAATAGGATTTTCAGACGTATGTAATATATTGCTGCACATTACCTAAGTCGCTTGCACATGTATACATACACAAGTACATAAGTGAGTGAGAAAAAATAACTGGAGTTAATTTATACGCGGCTGGATTGCGGACACAGGCAATGGTAAATATTTCTTTTATATAGCAAATAAAACTTGCAATCAAAAAATGAATTGTGGAAAAAAATGAAAAAGAAAAAATTCTAATTGTAGAGTCGGCTGGTGGACCAAGAATATGGCGGAACGAAGATGGCGGATCTTTACGGACAGTAGGTACGAGTTTTTTCTTCTATTAATTTTGTATGAGTAATTTGCACTTATCTTGCTTGTATTATAGATGCTGGAACGGTGGAGATTTCTTCAGGAATCCGGCTCGAAGGACCAAAATGTTGTGGTGGGCAAGATGATGCAAATAATAAATCGTAGGTTTGGTGAGTTTGATTTTAATCGGGTTTTTTATTCACTGCGAAAACTTGTACAACGCGATATAACCGTCTATTGTGAAGAATTTTAGTGACTAACTGGATGCGACTTGGATCGTTCTCTTGGACCTCGACTCCATGATAGTGGAGACTTCCAGGAGATGTTGAGAGCACCGGGACTTTTGAGTGCTTTTTCTTTGAGTGAGCGCATTGAGTGGTTTTTACTCGATGGAGTGGAAAGAGAAACCGAGAACCACATCAACAAATAGGATTATCATACATATGTAATATATTTCTGCATATTACCTAAGTCGCTTGCACAGGAGGAGGCGAGTGAATGTGCAGTTGTACGGCAAGATAATGGGATGTCGCTCATCGTACGATAATGAGGCAGACGCTCTTGCACGCCCGCAGGACCGGAGGACACCTTTTTTATCAAGGAATGGGTTCAAGTTGATTAAGAAAGGAGTCAAACTCTCATGGAAATGCCCTATGTTGGGCTTGGATGGTAAGCTTCTCCTCCTCCTCTGCTAGCTCCTGGCTGCTGACCATTTCAGGCAATGTCGTTTTCGGGTTACGACAGCGCTGCGCATAACGACGCACATTCGCGATTATTCTGAGCGCTCGATCGAACTTCGAGAAGCGTTCGAGGAAGTCCGCATAGAGGACACTCGACCACAGTGTCGAGCCCAGCCACTGACGTGGAATTCTTGGAATTCTAATATCCTGTAACGGTGCACAAGTTCTGCCGACAGCGAATCATCCCACCCAAGCTCTTGCATCCATATCTCCTGCATGAAAATCTTGGCCCATATGACCACAGGAGCAAGCCAACCCGCTGGTCGAAAAGCTTGGCTATCTGGGATAGCATTTTTTTTTTCGTGAAAGATGGTTTGGACACAATCTCGGAGGTAACAAAGAAGAATTCGTCAGTGGTAGCTTGCCATCGAATGCCAAGTGTTTTAGCAACACTAGCCTCTTCGATCTCGAGGAAATCAGCACAGAGCAAATGGTCTTTTGGAATCCTCTTTAACACATCATTTGTGTTAGAGGTCCACTTTCTTAAGGGGAACCCGGCACTTTCAAGCGCTGATCGGAGTTCCTCAATAGCGGATAGCGCATGCTTATTTGTGTGAGCTCCTGCTAGGACATCATACACATACATGTAGTTTGTGATAATGTCGCTAGCAAGGGGGTACTGGCTGTGGACATCATGCGCTAGCTGATGCAAAACACGGATAGCCAAGTACGGTGCACAATTCACACCAAATGTGACTGTGTTAAGCTCATAGTCGCCTAATCTTTCGTCCTTTGTACGAAATAGCAACCTTTGGAACGGGGTGTGTTTGGGGTCTACGAGTATCTGCCGATACATCTTGGTGATGTCGGCATTGAAGACTACTCGAAAGAACCTCCACTTCAAGATCTGGATGGTTAGATCTGATTGGAGGATTGGTCCCGTGTGCAAGATGTCATTGAGACTCTTGCCGTTGGACGTTGTGTTGGAGGTGTTAAAAACAACGCGGACTTTGGTCATAATGCTGTCAGGCTTCAAGACAGCGTGGTGCGGGAAATAGAAGTTGCCTGAACTAGTCGGGGAGACCTGCGACATGTGACCCAAACCTAGATACTCCTGAATCACCGAGTCGTACAGCTCTTTTAATGAGGCGTTTCTCTATAAGCGATTCTCATTTCTCAGGAATTGAGCTAGAGCAGTGGACCTTGAATGGCCTAGATCCATGTGACTAGGATCGCGAAATGGTAGGGTGACCATATGACGACAACTTGGGGTCCGTTTGGTCGTCTTAATGAAGTTTGGGGGGCTGGGCTGCTACAGTTTGAGTCAGCCCAGAAACTTGCGCTTGCACGGAAGTGTAAGGCGTCTGAAGAGCTTTTCAGAAATGAACGATGCCTCTGATCCGGAGTCGATCAGAGCGCGGGCTGCGTATTTGACGCCGTGATGGCAGACATGAATGACAGCCGCACTTAGCAGCACACCTTGTGTGTTGACTGCATGAAACGTTTTTACCTCGGATGATGTGGATGGAGTGGACTGTATATTTTGGGATGCGACTGTCGGGGTCTGGTTGGCACGATGCAGAAGAGTGTGATGGCGACCCTTACACGTAAAGCAACTGTGCGCACTTGTGCACTCAGCCAGGTTGCTTTATGTGAGCAACCCTTTCGCTGACGCTCATTTGCAGAAAGCGTGGACTTAAGCGAATGGGATGGTTCTCTCTTGAGCAGAGCTTGCAAGATTGAGTCTTGGATGAGACTCTATTCTCGAAAGAGTTGACCTTGCGAGCTGGTTTGGAAGCGGCCTGAGCACTTGTACTCGGCTTCACTTCGTCAATCGCTTCGAGTGTGCGATAACGCTCTAAAAGGAAGGCGTTCATGTCCGACCATGAAGGAATACCACTCTTCCTTAATATGGACTGCTCCCAGAGAGAAAGGGTCAGCTTTGGAACTTTGGAATGTTCCAAAGCCGTTAAGCAGCCTTGGATTGTGCTCTGCAGCTCATGAATAGCCGAACCAGATTCTTGCCCCAAAACGGGCAAGTTAAACAGGACCTTCAGCTGACTGTTTACGAGTAAACGCTTATTTTCAAAACGTTCAGTCCAACTGGACCAAGCTGATTGGAAACCTTATTGGTCAAAGGTGATTTTGACACAATTGACTGTGCTTCTCCGCTTGTCTTGGCGTTGAGATGAAAAAGTTTCTCAACTTCCGACAGTCGGCCAATATTGATGTAAATGGCAGTAAACAGATCCTGTAACGTGGGCCAACGAGTGTAATCGCCTCCGAAAACCTCTGTGTCGCACGGAGGCAAACGGCAACCAGGCGAATACTGAATGGCGGGAGTTTGGATTGGAGGACGAGCGCGTGCGGAGGCACATTCAATTTGCTCGCTCAATTCTGCTGCACACCGTTCATAGACGGAATAGCAGTAATCATACTTGGCCTGCATGGTTGTGATGTCATCTATTGCCATTTCATCGGAAATGACACTAGAGCAGGCCTCGTATTCTCTTTCGACCTTTTCCCATAAGGCACGTACTTGGTCCCGTCGGACCTGGCATGTGTAAAACGAGGGAATATCGCCATTTGGAGTATTAATTTTCGCCTCAAATTGACTGAGACGATCTGTCACAGCGATGAGCTTGACCAAAGCTGTTTCGACTGCGCTCTGTGCCATCTTTTCGTGCGAACGAGTGACGACTGGGCTGTCTCTTTGGGAGCAGTTGAAACTGCGGGCTTTTGTTCAAAGGAAGGTCGAGTAACCAAAATTGCCGGCTTCGACTATGCACTACGAAGTGCTTTAGTGTCAGCTTTTGCAAGAGAGGTTGGCGAAACGCTGGAAGCCCGAGTGGACACCTCTTTTCTCGCTTTCGAAAGAACAGGTGAGACGCTGGATGAGCGAGAAGTTGCTAGTGGTGGCGAGACTGCAGCTCTTGCAGTGCTTGTCGAAGGAATTGACAAACGAGCTTTGCTTTTCTCCTCTTTGTCCACTGGCATTCTCTAATTTTGAAATTTAGGCGCCTTTAAACGCAGTTGACCAAAGTAGTCAGGTCAAAAAAAAAAACAAAGAATACCACAATATAAGTCAAGAATAAAAAAAAGAGGACGTCGATAAACGCTGATGACGCGTACACACTGTTCCAAAAAAAAAAACAAAAAAGGAATAAATATAAATAGACAACAGTTAGAGAACGAAGGAAAAAAAAAACAAAAAACAAATAAAAATTGTATTATTTTGTTTTTAAATAAAAGAAATGAAAGAAATTATCGTCTGGTATTGATTCTATTCATATAAATGTTCTTTGTTTTTGTTTTTTTGAACGTCTGAACAGTACCGTGTAAACACTGTGATAGGTATTGCACGATAGTTCACAGAGAACCAGTGCTCACGAACTGGCACCACTGTTGAAAAATATCGAATCGCCACTAACGAAATCGGCGGCACAACAAAGGCAGCGAAATTATAATTTAATATAATATAAATGTTTGTGGCCGTGGATAAATTTAGTGGCAACGGACAAATGATAAAAATGATGGTAACAAAAAAAATACCAAATACAAAAACAGTGGAAACTGATATTGCACAAGTGAGTGTGTGTGTCTGAGTGCGGATTTTAACAGCAGTGCGAAAGCTGCAAGTGCAATTGTTGGTACAACACAAGTGAATAATAATAAGAATAATAATAATAATCTGTAAAGAAATGTAAAAATATTATCAAAATTGACAACTCAATCGGATTTTGGGAAAAATAATAATATTAGTGTAAATATGTGGTAAAAAAAAAGTGCTGGCGCATATGTATGTACATATGTATGTGCGCTCCGCTGGATAAGTGTTGCGATAAGAGAGAGAATAATATGTGTATGTGTAATATGATAAATACAACCTACGATCAATGTTGGAAAAATAATAATATATGTATGTTATGATATATCAAAATAAAACACGGACGATAAATGCGAGGAGTTTGCAGTCTCTCTTTTTTTTTTTTTTATTTTATTAATGTTGTTTGAGCTCGTCAGCTTGCTCAAAACGTTGGCCGCGTACGTATGTATGTAACACTTTACGTACTTATGTATGTATGCCAATTGCTCAGCTGCTGATAGGCTTTGAACGTGGTTTTTTTTCTGGAAAGAAAATATATGTATGTCGATTCGACACCGCTTTAGTATGTGAATAGGATTATCATACATATGTAATATATTGTTGCACATTACCTAAGTCGCTTGCACAGGAGGAGGCGAGTGAATGTGCAGTTGTACGGCAAGATAATGGGATGTCGCTTATCGTACGATAATGAGGCAGACGCTCTTGCACGCCCGCAGGACCGGAGGACACCTTTTTTATCAAGGAATGGGTTCAAGTTGATTAAGAAAGGAGTCAAACTCCCACGGAAATGCCCTTTGTTGGGCTTGGATGGTAAGCTTCTCCTGAGCCTCTGCTAGCTCCTGTCTGCTGACCATTTCAGGCAATGTCGTTTTCGGGTTACGACAGCGCTGCGCATAACAACGCACATACGCGATTATTCTGAGCGCTCGATCGAACTTCGAGAAGCGTTCGAGGAAGTCCGCATAGAGTGTGCGATACCGCTCTAAAAGGAAGGCTTTCGTGTCCGACCATGAAGGAATACCAATCTTCCTTAATATGGACTGCTCCCAGAGAGAAAGGGTCAGCTTTGGAACTTTGGAATGTTCCAAAGCCGTTAAGCAGCCTTGGATTGTGCTCTGCAGCTCATGAATAGCCGAACAAGATTCATGCCCCAAAACGGGCAAGTTAAACAGGACCTTCAGCTGACTGTTTACGAGTAAACGCTTATTTTCAAAACGTTCAGTCCAACTGGACCAAGCTGATTGGAAACCTTATTGGTCAAAGGTGATTTTGACACAATTGACTGTGCTTCTCCGCTTGTCTTGGCGTTGAGATGAAAAAGTTTCTCAACTTCCGACAGTCGGCCAATATTGATGTAAATGGCAGTAAACAGATCCTGTAACGTGGGCCAACGAGTGTAATCGCCTCCGCAAACCTCTGTGTCGCACGGAGGCAAACGGCAACCAGGCGAATACTGAATGGCGGGAGTTTGGATTGGAGGACGAGCGCGTGCGGAGGCACATTCAATTTGCTCGCTCAATTCTGCTGCACACCGTTCATAGACGGAATAGCAGTAATCATACTTGGCCTGCATGGTTGTGATGTCATCTATTGCCATTTCATCGGAAATGACACTAGAGCAGGCCTCGTATTCTCTTTCGACCTTTTCCCATAAGGCACGTACTTGGTCCCGTCGGACCTGGCATGTGTATAATGAGGGAATATCGCCATTTGGAGTATTGATTTTCGCCTCAAATTGACTGAGGCGATCTGTCACAGCGATGAGCTTGACCAAAGCTGTTTCGACTGCGCTCTGTGCCATCTTTTCGTGCGAACGAGTGACGACTGGGCTGTCTCTTTGGGAGCAGTTGAAACTGCGGGCTTTTGTTCAAAGGAAGGTCGAGTAACCAAAATTGCCGGCTTCGACTATGCACTACGAAGTGCTTTAGTGTCAGCTTTTGCAAGAGAGGTTGGCGAAACGCTGGAAGCCCGAGTGGACACCTCTTTTCTCGCTTTCGAAAGAACAGGTGAGACGCTGGATGAGCGAGAAGTTGCTAGTGGTGGCGAGACTGCAGCTCTTGCAGTGCTTGTCGAAGGAATTGACAAACGAGCTTTGCTTTTCTCCTCTTTATCCACTGGCATTCTCTAATTTTGAAATTTAGGCGCCTTTAAACGCAGTTGACCAAAGTAGTCAGGTCCAAAAAAAAAACAAAGAATACCACAATATAAGTCAAGAATAAAAAAAAGAGGACGTCGATAAACGCTGATGACGCGTACACACTGTTCCAAAAAAAAAACAAAAAAGGAATAAATATAAATAGACCACAGTTAGAGAACAAGGAAAAAAAAAACAAAAAACAAATAAAAATTGTATTATTTTGTTTTTAAATAAAAGAAATGAAAGAAATTATCGTCTGGTATTGATTCTATTCATATAAATGTTCTTTGTTTTTGTTTTTTTGAACGTCTGAACAGTACCGTGTAAACACTGTGATAGGTATTGCACGATAGTTCACAGAGAACCAGTGCTCACGAACTGGCACCACTGTTGAAAAATATCGAATCGCCACTAACGAAATCGGCGGCACAACAAAGGCAGCGAAATTATAATTTAATATAATATAAATGTTTGTGGCCGTGGATAAATTTAGTGGCAACGGACAAATGATAAAAATGATGGTAACAAAAAAAATACCAAATACAAAATCAGTGGAAACTGATATTGCACAAGTGAGTGTGTGTGTCTGAGTGCGGATTTTAACAGCAGTGCGAAAGCTGCAAGTGCAATTGTTGGTACAACACAAGTGAATAATAATAAGAATAATAATAATAATCTGTAAAGAAATGTAAAAATATTATCAAAATTGACAACTCAATCGGATTTTGGGAAAAATAATAATATTAGTGTAAATATGTGGTAAAAAAAAAAGTGCTGGCGCATATGTATGTACATATGTATGTGCGCTCCGCTGGATAAGTGTTGCGATAAGAGAGAGAATAATATGTGTATGTGTAATATGATAAATACAACCTACGATCAATGTTGGAAAAATAATAATATATGTATGTTATGATATATCAAAATAAAACACGGACGATAAATGCAAGGAGTTTGCAGTCTCTCTTTTTTTTTTTTTTATTTTATTAATGTTGTTTGAGCTCGTCAGCTTGCTCAAAACGTTGGCCGCGTATGTATGTATGTAACACTTTACGTACTTATGTATGTATGCCAATTGCTCAGCTGCTGATAGGCTTTGAACGTGGTTTTTTTTCTGGAAAGAAAATATATGTATGTCGATTCGACACCGCTTTAGTATGTGAATAGGATTATCATACATATGTAATATATTGTTGCACATTACCTAAGTCGCTTGCACAGGAGGAGGCGAGTGAATGTGCAGTTGTACGGCAAGATAATGGGATGTCGCTCATCGTACGATAATGAGGCAGACGCTCTTGCACGCCCGCAGGACCGGAGGACACCTTTTTTATCAAGGAATGGGTTCAAGTTGATTAAGAAAGGAGTCAAACTCCCACGGAAATGCCCTTTGTTGGGCTTGGATGGTAAGCTTCTCCTGAGCCTCTGCTAGCTCCTGTCTGCTGACCATTTCAGGCAATGTCGTTTTCGGGTTACGACAGCGCTGCGCATAACAACGCACATACGCGATTATTCTGAGCGCTCGATCGAACTTCGAGAAGCGTTCGAGGAAGTCCGCATAGAGGACCTGAGCGCCGTGACACTTCACCGCGCGACACTCGACCACAGTGTCGAGCCCAACCACTGACGTGGGCCACTGGGCCTCGGGTTGCTGTAGCCATTCAGGCCCTTGCCACCAGAGACGGCTAGCCAGCAGCTCCTGAGGTGGCACGCCATGGCTGGCCAAGTTGGAAGGATTATGCTCGGAGCGAACATGGTTCCAGGTGCCGTTGACAGAGTGGATTTTTGACACCCTGTTAGCTACGAAAGTGGTCCATTTGCAAGGCTGTTTGTCTAGCCATGCTAGCACCATAGTGGAGTCAGTCCAGAAGTACACTCTGGACTCTGGAACTGGGAGATGTGGGAGGAGAGCGGTTGACAACTCTGACAACAAATGAGCTCCACACAGCTCTAAACGTGGTAGTAAGACCGTTGGGAGTTACCTTGGTCATGGCTGCTAAGAGGTTGATGGAAACTTGTCCGGCAAACTCGACTCGGGCGTAAATAGCAGCGCCATACGCGCGTTGGGAGGCGTCGCAAAAGCCATGGAATTGGACCTGTGCGCCGGGTTGGAAATTAACCCACCTTGGAATTCTAATATCCTGTAACGGTGCACAAGTTCTGCCGACAGCGAATCATCCCACCCAAGCTCTTGCATCCATATCTCCTGCATGAAAATCTTGGCCCATATGACCACAGGAGCAAGCCAACCCGCTGGATCGAAAAGCTTGGCTATCTGGGATAGCATTTTTTTTTTCGTGAAAGATGGTTTGGACACCATCTCGGAGGTAACAAAGAAGAATTCGTCAGTGGTAGCTTGCCATCGAATGCCAAGTGTTTTAGCAACACTAGCCTCTTCGATCTCGAGGAAATCAGCACAGAGCAAATGGTCCTTTGGAATCCTCTTTAACACATCCTTTGTGTTAGAGGTCCACTTTCTTAAGGGGAACCCGGCGCTTTCAAGCGCTGATCGGAGTTCCTCAATAGCGGATAGCGCATGCTTATTTGTGTGAGCTTCTGCTAGGACATCATCCACATACATGTAGTTTGTGATAATGTCGCTAGCAAGGGGGTACTGTCGCTAGCCAAGTACGGTGCACAATTCACACCAAAGGTGACTGTGTTAAGCTCATAGTCGCCTAATCTTTCGTCCTTTGTACGAAATAGCAACCTTTGGAACAGGGTGTGTTTGGGTTCTACGAGTATCTGCCGGTACATCTTGGTGATGTCGGCATTGAAGACTACTCGAAAGAACCTCCACTTCAAGATCTGGATGGTTAGATCTGATTGGAGGATTGGCCCCGTGTGCAAGATGTCATTGAGACTCTTGCCGTTGGACGTGGTGTTGGAGGTGTTAAAAACAACGCGGACTTTGGTCGTAATGCTGTCAGGCTTGAAGACAGCGTGGTGCGGCAAATAGAAGTTGCCGGAACTAGTCGGGGAGACCTGCGACATGTGACCCAAGTTTAGATACTCCTGAATCACGGAGTCGTACAGCTCTTTTAATGAGGCGTTTCTCTATAAACGATTCTCATTTCTCAGGAATTGAGCTAGAGCAGGACCTTGAATGGCCTAGATCCATGTGACTACGATCGCGAAATGGGTCCGTTTGGTCGTCTTAATGAAGTTTGCCTCACAGGCAATGTCAAACTCTTTCGACGGATTAGCCGGAAGGTCCTCCACCTCCCAAAAATTTGGAGAGAAGTTCATCAAGCTTTGGAGTTCGTTCGACGGACAGTCGAGCCGAAAAGGATGAAATGGTTTTTGATTGGGCCCCTGCAACCGGACCGGTCAGGACCCAGCCAAATATGGTTTCTTGACCTAGAAGCGTTCCACAAACGTTGGGGAGAGAGCCGCCTAGAAGCACGTCGATCGACGAACTCTCATAGAATTTGGGGTCGGCGAGTTGGAGTTTTGGCAGATTGTCAAGTATTGTTTGCGGAACTGTGGTGGAGTTCAGATTTCCCGCCAAATGCGGGAGGACGTACGCTGACGCCTCGATCTTTGCATATCGGAAGATATTGGGGAGCAAAAAAAGGTGGAATCCATACGCACGAACCATATTCCAGAATCGGACGAACAAGTGATGTATAAAGGGTCTTAGTGATATAAGGGTCATCAAATTCCTTTGACCATCTCTTAATGAAACCGAGTACAGACATAGCTTTATGACGTTCTAGAAATGTGGTCTGAAAATTTAAATTTATGATTAAGAGAATACCTAGATCATCAACAGCAGTAATTCTTTTTAGATCGTTACGTTCAGTAAGTAAGAGCCAAATGTGGATTAATTATAGAAGGACATGACAACACATTTAGAAAAGTAAATTTAACAAGTTCACTTTGCACCATGACTGGAAAGAGTCAAGATTCTCTGCATCTTGATATGGCATGGCCAATCCCTGTACTGCAGGCATATTTTAACATATCTGCATACTAGTACGCGAGATGTGTCAAAACAGTAGGTAGATATTTATGAAAATGTGAAAAGTAAGGGACCGAGATGGCTACCTGGGGAACTCCAGAGGTAACGCGGATGTTAGAACGGATATTAAAAGAAATTTTTGCGTTCTTGGTGAGATAGCTTGAAATCCAGCAAATCAAATTTTGGGAAATCCAATTAAGTCAAGCTTATATAACAAAAGAGAATGATTTAGAGTCAAAGGCTTATAAAATCGGTATAGATGACGTCAGTTTGTTCATTTTTAAGGAAACCCTGGTTAACGAACGAAGAAAGCTCAAGAAGTTAGTAAAGTGGATTATGTTTCACAAACCCATGCTGGTAGGGGGAAATAATGGAACTACATAAATGTTGTAAATGACTTGTTAACATCTTTCAAAAACTTTTGGTTAGCAGATAATTTACTATCCCTCTATAGTTTTTGGCGTCAGACTTATTCCCTTCTTATGGAGAGGATAATGAATGATTCCTTCCATATAGAGGGAAAAGTCGATGTCTCAAGTGTAAATCAATATTTCAGCAACGGTCTACATAAAGCCTCGGTCCGTACCGAAGTACACAGCCAGGAATCCATCCGGACCGGGCGAAAACACCGGCTTAACCATTTGAAGATTGAGTCAGAGACTCTACTCAAGGGGAGTACAAGACGAGACAGACTGTAGGAGGGGGAGGATAGGGGGTTAAGTAAACTGATCGTTTAACTTTGAAAGCCACCATCAGTTAGTAAAACCCACTCTTGTTGTCTCATAACATCCGTTTCGATTCAACTTCTCGAATGATCAACACCAGTTAAGCCCAGTTCTTTGGCAATGGCATTGCAACTAGCCCTGAATAACCTACACACTTTACGTGTACTACGTTATCGCAGAGCCAGAGGCCATACTGGGTTGGAAGCCGTGATCTGCTTCTGGCAACTCTTCAGACAACACACAATTTTACCTTCCATTATAAATTAAAATAAAGAAAAGCAAATTAAAAAATTTACAAATTAAAAAAAATTTACTTTGAAATAGTAGGAATAGCCCACTGTACAGAAACAAAACAAAATATGTTAGCAACAACAAAACAGTAGAGCAAGCAGTGAGAGCAGAGAGCGCCACTAACGGATACTGTCAACTGAGAGTTGGTGAGAGAGCGTCACTCTGCGAGCGGGAAGGAAAGCACAAAGATAAACAGAAATCTAATGCTTCCACAACAACATTTGAATCAGTTTATGTAGAAATAAACAGAGTCAAATTAGACAAATAAAATTCACAATTATGTGATAAAACCTAATAACATGCACTATCACAGGATAGAGACGCGGTGTAGCAAAAAATTAAAGTAATAACTGTAAAGAAAATGTATTAAACACCGGTTGTTAGATACAAAAAAGCGAAAAATTTGTTACAAAGAGTGACAGCGAATTTCTGCGCTTGCACGGAAGTGTAAGGCATCCTTAAGCGTCTGAAGAGCTTTTCAGAAATGAACGATGCCTCTGATCCGGAGTCAATCAGAGCGCGGGCTGCGTATTTGACGCCGTGATGGCAGACATGAATGACAGCCGCACTTAGCAGCACACCTTGTGTGTTGACTGCATGAAACGTTTTTACCTGGGATGATGTGGATGGAGTAGACTGTATATTTTGGGATGCGACTGTCGGGGTCTGGTTGGCACGATGCAGAAGAGTGTGATGGCGACCCTTACACGTAAAGCAACTGTGCGCACTTGTGCACTCAGCCAGGATATGGCCTCGCGCGAAACAGTTCAAACACAACTTCTGTTGCTTTATGTGAGCAACCCTTTCGCTGACGCTCATTTGCAGAAAGCGTGGACTTCTCTCTTGAGCAGAGCTTGCAAGATTTAGTCTTGGATGAGACTCTATTCTCGAAAGAGTTGACCTTGCGAGATGGTTTGGAAGCGGCCTGAGCACTTGTACTCGGCTTCACTTCGTCAATCGCTTAGAGTGTGCGATACCGCTCTAAAAGGAAGGCTTTCGTGTCCGACCATGAAGGAATACCACTCTTCCTTAATATGGACTGCTCCCAGAGAGAAAGGGTCAGCTTCGGCAATTTGGAAGAACACAGGAAAACGAGGATGCAATCCCAGTTTTCCGTGTTCACTTTGGAATGTTCCAAAGCCGTTAAGCAGCCTTGGATTGTGCTCTGCAGCTCATGAATAGCCGAACCAGATTCTTGCCCCAAAACGGGCAAGTTAAACAGGACCTTCAGCTGACTGTTTACGAGTAAACGCTTATTTTCAAAACGTTCAGTCCAACTGGACCAAGCTGATTGGAAACCTTATTGGTCAAAGGTGATTTTGACACAATTGACTGTGCTTCTCCGCTTGTCTTGGCGTTGAGATGAAAAAGTTTCTCAACTTCCGACAGTCGGCCAATATTGATTTAAATGGCAGTAAACAGATCCCGGAACGTGGGCCAACGAGTGTGATCGCCTCCGAAAACCTCTGTGTCGCACGGAGGCAAACGGCAACCAGGCGAATACTGAATGGCGGGAGTTTGGATTGGAGGACGAGCGCGTGCGGAGGCACATTCAATTTGCTCGCTCAATTCTGCTGCACACCGTTCATAGACGGAATAGCAGTAATCATACTTGGCCTGCATGGTTGTGATGTCATCTATTGCCATTTCATCGGAAATGACACTAGAGCAGGCCTCGTATTCTCTTTCGACCTTTTCCCATAAGGCACGTACTTGGTCCCGTCGGACCTGGCATGTGTAAAACGAGGGAATATCGCCATTTGGAGTATTGATTTTCGCCTCAAATTGACTGAGGCGATCTGTCACAGCGATGAGCTTGACCAAAGCTGTTTCGACTGCGCTCTGTGCCATCTTTTCGTGCGAACGAGTGACGACTGGGCTGTCTCTTTGGGAGCAGTTGAAACTGCGGGCTTTTGTTCAAAGGAAGGTCGAGTAACCAAAATTGCCGGCTTCGACTATGAGGTTGGCGAAACGCTGGAAGCCCGAGTGGACACCTCTTTTCTCGCTTTCGAAAGAACAGGTGAGACGCTGGATGAGCGAGAAGTTGCTAGTGGTGGCGAGACTGCAGCTCTTGCAGTGCTTGTCGAAGGAATTGACAAACGAGCTTTGCTGTTCTCCTCTTTGCCCACTGGCATTCTCTAATTTTGAAATTTAGGCGCCTTTAAACGCAGTTGACCAAAGTAGTCAGGTCAAAAAAAAAACAAAGAATACCACAATATAAGTCAAGAATAAAAAAAAGAGGACGTCGATAAACGCTGATGACGCGTACACACTGTTCCAAAAAAAAAACAAGAAAGGAATAAATATAAATAGACCAGACTTAGAGAACAAGGAAAAAAAAAAACAAAAAACAAATAAAAATTGTATTATTTTGTTTTTAAATAAAAGAAATGAAAGAAATTATCGTCTGGTATTGATTCTATTCATATAAATGTTCTTTGTTTTTGTTTTTTTGAACGTCTGAACAGTACCGTGTAAACACTGTGATAGGTATTGCACGATAGTTCACAGAGAACCAGTGCTCACGAACTGGCACCACTGTTGAAAAATATCGAATCGCCACTAACGAAATCGGCGGCACAACAAAGGCAGCGAAATTATAATTTAATATAATAAAAATGTTTGTGGCCGTGGATAAATTTAGTGGCAACGGACAAATGATAAAAATGATGGTAACAAAAAAAAATACCAAATACAAAAACAGTGGAAACTGATATTGCACAAGTGAGTGTGTGTGTCTGAGTGCGGATCTTAACAGCAGTGCGAAAGCTGCAAGTGCAATTGTTGGTACAACACAAGTGAATAATAATAAGAATAATAATAATAATCTGTGAAGAAATGTAAAAATATTATCAAAATTGACCACTCAAACGGATTTTGGGAAAAATATTAGTGTAAATATGTGGTAAAAAAAAAAGTGCTGGCGCATATGTATGTACATATGTATGTGCGCTCCGCTGGATAAGTGTTGCGATAAGAGAGAGAATAATATGTGTATGTGTAATATGATAAATACAACCTATAGTTGTACATAAAGCGGTGTCGAATCCACATACATATATTTTCTTTCCAAAAAAAAACACGTTCAAAGCCTATCAGCAGCTGCGCAATTGGCGTGAGTAGGATTATCATACATATGTATGTAATATATTGCTGCACATTACCTAAGTCGCTTGCACATGTATACATGCACACGTACAAGTACAAGTGTGAGTGAAAAAAACTGGAGTTAATTTATACGCGGCCGGATTGCGGACACAGGCAATGGTAAATATTTCTTTTATATAGCAAACAAAACTTGCGATCAAAAATAAATTGTGGAAAAAAAAAGAAAAAATTCTAATTGTAGAGCCGGCAAAATTAGACCAAGAATATGGCGGACTTTACGGACAGTAGGTACGAATTTTTTCTTCTATTAATTTTGTATGAATGGTTTGCACTTCTCTTGGTTGTATTGTAGGTGCTGGATCAGTGCAGATTTTTTCAGGGATCCGGCTCGAAGGACCAAAATGTTGTGGTGTGCAAGATGGTGTTAATTAGAAGTAGTTGGATTGGTGAGTTTTGATTTTAAACGGATTTTTTCTTTATTCACTGCGAAACTTGTAAAATGCGATATGACCGTCTATTGTGAAAATTTTTAGTGACTAACTGGATGCGACTTGGATCGTTCTCTTGGACCTCGACTCCATGATAGTGGAGACTTCCAGGAGATGTTGAGAGATGTTTAAAAATTCAATTGGATAATTGGTGGCTTCATCTTCTATTTGGAAATGATATTAATCCGCTCGATTCATCGACAGGTACTTGACCATTACTGATAGTCTGCTCCGAGAAATTTTCAGCAGATGTATCATTAAGCAATGTAACTCCCATGTTTGTTGTCAGCTTCAGTTTCTTCACATAGCGCTATAGATTTGACGATTTGAGGCAAGCGTTTATTTCGTCGGCAGCCGTAGATATTTGAATTACTTGCAGTATTTGACGTAAAATCATTGCTCCTCCAAAACATCTCCAATCATTGCGTAAAACTTTAATGTTCGGTTAAACACTTCTAATGCACGTTTATGCGCCATTGTGCATTCGTCCCAGATGATGATTTTCGATACCGCTAAAACTTTGCTGAGTGTTTTGCACTATTACACGTTGGTTCTTCAATAGTTCGAAGATTTAACGGTAATTGAAATGCTGAATGAGCCGTACGGCATCCTTCTAACAATGTTTCTGCTATTCCAGAGAAGCAACTACAACCGCTATGTTGGATCTCGCCCGAACAGTTGCTAAACCTAATGACATGAGGAATGTCTTGCCAGTTCCACCAGGCCATCTAGGAAATATAGACCACCATTTTCATCATCGATTGCCTTTATTAAAGTATCATCAACTTCCTTTTGTTGGTAATTCAACAGGAGTACATTCGTTTGAACTTCTAAATCTAATTCCTGGTGATAATATTCACGTTCCCGTTCCAATTCTCATTTAAATGCGTCATTCATTTCACCATATGGCGCTGGCATTCCTAACCTGAATAATAAATTACCGCACATCAGGTAACACATATCTTCGATCAAGAGTAAAGCACGATTATGTATCTCCTCACTCATCTCAATATAGTGATTTCTCGAACTGACATATTATCCTTGTATTTGTGCCACAGGTTTCATGGGTTTGATGAAAAACATGTCGAAATTATAATAGCGAATAATGTGCGTATCTGACTTGGAGATGCAGAGATGGCTTCAGCGATTGTCGTATCCCCATTCGTATCGTTTTCTAATAAGTTCAATTCTTCACATGCAGCACGATATGTTGGGAATATTACACCATTAACAGTTCGTAGTATCTCAAATGACGTTGGACCACTCACATATACCAGCAACAACCGAAAATAGAAACATTCACCATTCTTTGGATAAACTGTATACATACGACCAAGAACATCAGTAGAACGCACATCTGGATACCCAGGAACCACATCGCCATGCTTCCGTGTTTAAAAATTCTGCGATGAAGCATTCCAAGTATAATACGTGGCATCTCCGAGTAAAGCAAAGTTCGTGCAAACTGATCGCTTTGGCAGATTGCAAAAAAACTGGTCAATGTAGTTGGTGGAGGTGTTTCAGCACGTTGCATAGCATTCGAAGCCATGAAATATATTTTCTTGCTATGTATATTTAACAGGTTATGTTATGTTGGTGTTATTTATAGTTTTTGTAACAGTGAGCTTATTATGACGATTCACGTCAAGTTACACGGGAACGCTGTCGAACGGGATAAAAAGTCCGTCTCATGGCTCTAAGCTACCTACCTACCAATTTTCACCCAAATCTGTTCAACGGTTCTTGAGTTATAAGTGGTGTAACTAACAGGACTCTTGCTATGCCTAACATTCTTCTGTATATTTAACATCCTATGTTATGTCGGTGGTATTTACAGTTGAAATAAAAATGATATTCCCGCTTTCCTGTTGAAATTTTACCTGATCTTAATTTGCTTGAAAGTTCAAGGACCTTGAGACCCTTCCAACGAATGCAAAACCGTGGAAATCGGTTCGACCGTTCTGGAGTTATAGCGTCAGGAAGGAAAACCCGACTTATTTTTATATAGTAGATGACTTATGCCGGCAAGACAACACTCCACAGTCAAATGAATTTTACATGTACAATTTTATTCATATGACTTGCCTAGCGCGACACCACTCCACCTATATAGGTTTTGTGACACGCTTTCCCAAAGGTGACCTCTTTTTTCATATAAAATTTTTTCTCATATAATATGAAATTTTTTTCATCCATTTTTTTTCCATATACAATTTTTATACCCGCTACCCATAGGGTAGAAGGGTATTATAACTTAGTGCCAACAGAAAATGTATGTAACAGGCAGAAGGAGGCATCTCCGACCCCATAAAGTATATATGTTCTTGATCAGCGTCAACAGCCGAGACGATATAGCCATGTCCGTCTGTCCGTCTGTTCGTCTGTATGAACACCTAGATATCAGAGACTATAAGAGTTAGAGCTACCAAATTTGGGGACAGTACTCCTATAGGCCCTACGCAGATCACGTTTATTTCAAAAGTTGGATGCCACGCCCCTTTCCGCCCCAAAAAGCCTGAAAAAGCCGTAATAATAGACCTAGAGCATTGAATTGTCGTATGCATAATAATAATTATATTCTCAATGATTCCTGTGAATTTGGTTGAGATTGAATGAAAAACAAGGAAGTTATTAAAGAATCAATTTTATATGCAAAATTCACTTGCAGCAGCCCGCGCTTTGTTTGTTTAGTTGATTTTGTGTGGATTTTTACCCGCTTTTTTCAAATATATACAAAAAAACAAGCTTTAGTATATTTAATATATTTTTTGTTAAAATATAATTTATGTTTTTTGTTTTCTCTAGAAATGGGTTGCGGGTATCATACGGTCGAGCACTCTCGACTGTAGCTTTCTTACTTGTTTTTTCATATGACAGTTTCTAACCATACGATATGGCTTTGACTTGTAAAAATTTGTATACCCGCTACCCATAGGGTAGAAGGGTATTATGACTTAGTGCCAACAGAAAATGTATGTAACAGGCAGAAGGAGGCATTTCCGACCCCATAAAGTATATATATTCTTGATCAGCGTCAACAGCCGAGACGATATAGCCATGTCCGTCTGTCCGTCTGTCTGTCCGTATGAACACCTGGATCTCAGAGACTATAAGACATAGAGACACCAAATTTGGCAAAAAGGTTCCTTCATACCCTACGCAGATCAAGTTTATTTCAAAAGTTGGATGCCACGCCCCTTCGCCCACAATAAGCTTTAATCTAGAAAAAGTCAAGTTTTTTTTATGTAAATCGCGTATAACTCCAAAAGTTCTTTGTGTAATGATGTGTAATTTGGTAACCCATCTGAACTTGACACTCTTAATATACCTTGTAATTTTGGTACAAATCGGATAAGTAGAACAAAAGGTATTCGTTAAATTATTTATCAAAATTTTTGTGCCCAGTGCATATGGACGTACTAAGTGTGTGAATGACCTAGAGATATCAATATTGGTGACAGTAATCGTGTAGGTCTTACGCAGATCAAGTTTATTTTAGATTTTTGCCACGCCCCTTTCCGCCCCCAAAAACTGTAAAAGCCGTAATAATAGACCTAGAGCATTGAATTTTGGTATGCACATTAATAAGTATATTCTCTATGATTCCTGTTTTTTGATTGAGATCGAATGAAAAACAAGAAAGTTATTAAAGAATCAATTTTATATGGAAAATTCACTTGCAGCTGCCCGCGCTTTGTTTGTTTAGTTGACAGTGTAACCAAAACGGTGTTGTAGATTTTTATTCGCTATTTCAAATATATACAGACAAAACACAAGTTTCAATATATTTTTGGTATATTTGTTGTTAAAATATCATTAAAATTTATTTTTTTTCTCTCGAAATGGGTTGCGGGTATCATACTCTCGACTGTAGCTTTCTTACTTGTTTCATATTAAATTTTGTTTGCATGTAAAATTTTTTCTTCATATGAAATATTCATTTCGTATAATATGTATCTGTTTTCACATATTTTATATACTAAATATATAAAATATTTAATATGTGTACCTATAATATATTTAATATGTGTACCAGCCTCCTTCAACCATTAAATTTACATTGATATTTTTTGCGCCACTTTTGAAACGCCAAGTTAATTTGATACCACAATTCAATCATATTAAAGCTTAAATATATTGAACATATATTTAACCACTTGATGTCACCCAACACTAATTACATTATATTGTCAAATTGACAACTTATATGTATACGCCACAAATACGATGGCGAATCATTTGGCTTCCACGCTTCACACATTGCCAGCAGAAGTTTAGCCTTCGTCCGTTGCAGTCCCAAGCCATGTGTCCCACATCTGCGCACCTCCTGCAGGCTCTCTGCACATCGATGGCTGGTCCTGGTTCTGGCCTGTGTTTCCATGGGTCATTCAGGTCTTCTCTCAACCCAACTGGGTTGTCCCGGAAAGGGTTTATGTGTCGAGGTGGTGGAGCCACTTCGTTGCGGGTGCTTATTATGGCCAGAGTCTGCTGGGGTCCTGCTTGCTATCGAAGTAGTGCTTCACGGTCCCACACAAACGCCAAGTTGGTTGCCAGCTGGGTGGGCTGTGCCAGCGATGTCGCATCGTGCCTTCTTATGTACAGCTGGTATTCCGGAATTAGGTTTTCATATATCCTTTCCAGTTCTTGTTCTTCCGGGAAGCTCGCCCTCTTCATAAGGAGACGCAATTCCACCAGATATCGCTTGAAGGGCTCCCCAGCTCGTTGTTGTCTGACTCGGCTCTGGCCCTCCAACCTCTGGTAGTAACCGGGGGCCAGGAAGAACTCCAGGAACTCCCGCTTGAAGTATGTCGAAGTCGTCCCCTGTAGTCGACTTACGCGGTACCAGTCACTGGCGCTCAACTCGACCTGGTGGGCCGTCGCACGCTTCTTAACTCGCTCGGTGAAGCTCAAGGAATCCGATTGCCCATCGAAGGATATCCCCCATCGGTGGACCTTCTCTGCTACCGACCGGCCCTGCGGTTTGGTTCGGAACACACTGGGCCTCACCGGAGGCTGGTTCCGGCTTCCCCACGAACTGTCCAGTGGTGTCTCTCCAGGCCTAGTCACCACTACAAGTGGAAGAGAGTGTGTGCCGGTACTGGATTCGGGCGTCGTACCGTGGCCACCGGTGAAGCTGTTCGTGAAGTCTTCCTCACTGTCGTTCTGTTCATTTGCGTACTGAGCCGCCAGTGCTTCCAGTCTACGTGTGGTTTCTTCGTTGTGGTCGCCTCGGGAGATGTGAAGTGCTGGCCTGCTTCGTAGGTCGGACACGTTGCCCTCAACCTCCAGCCTAAATTCAGTGGCCATTGCCGTGGTTGGTGCCTGTCTGTTTTCGTTGTATGTTTATTTGTAGATTTATTACTCCTCGCGATGTGTTCATTTGGGATGAGGGTGCTTGACGGAGGCTGGTGCTTGACTATTTGTTGTAATTTACTTACAGGTGTTCAGCTTTGCGGCCATTTTGTGTTTTGGGGTGCGGGGCTGTTGTATCGCCTAGCGCGTTGTAGCTTTGCCCACACGACTCGCAACAACTGAACTATGCTGCTGAGTATGTGGGCTGGGCCTTTTCGCGCACGTGGCACGATCGATGGGCCGCTCTGTGGCACCACTCAGACGATTCGTCTCCCGCTTCCTGTTTGCCGCACTACGCGACACCCGAGCCGATTGTAGCAAAGCTCGCTCGTGTCGAAACAACCGGGTCGCTGTGTAGCACCACCCACCGTTGTTGCAACCGTCGCGCCATTGCGTAGCTCTGCCCATGCGTGTCGTTTTTGTGATCTGCTAGCAATGCCTATTTATGCGTTCTGCGTTTCCCGAAGTCTAGCTCTTTGAAACAGTACTTTGCCCTACTAAAAATGCCTATTCCTACTCTTGTCATCGTCTTGCACCGCTTCTCTGCCGTGTTTACTACCGGCCCTACTGCAAATGAGCGCCTCGTTTGAAGATTATGGTGCGGGGCTCATTTCTCCTGATCTTGGTATAACGGACCTCGCGCCGGACATGACTTTCGGGGCTTTCTCTGAGAGGTGGATTTTTTGAGATGGGAGCTAACTCGGACGGGACTTATAATATAATATATAATAAACAAGTAAGAAAGCTACAGTCGAGAGTGCTCGACCGTATGATACCAGCAACCCATTTCGAGAGAAAACAAAAAACTAAAATGATATTTAACAAAAACTATACCAAAGTTAATACTGAAACTGGTTTTTTTTTGTATATATTTTAAAATAGTGGGTAAGAATCCATAACACCGACATGGTCACGCTGTCAACCAAACAAACAAAGCGCGAGAAGCGAGAAGCAAGTAAAATTTGCATATAAAATTGATTCTTTAATTACTTCCTTGGTTTTCATTCGATCTCAACCAAATTCACAGGAGTCATTGAGACTCTCATTATTATTATGCATACCAAAATGCAATGCTCTAGGTCTATTATTACGTCTTTTGCAGTTTTTTGGGGCGGAAAGGGGCGTGGCAAAAATCTAAAACAAACTTGATCTGGGTAAGACCTACAAGAATACTGAAAATTTGATATATCTAGCTCATTCGCACACCTAAAACATCCATATGCATTAGTCTCAACTATTTTGATAAATAATTTAACAAATAACTATTGTTCCACTTACACCAAAATTACAGGGTATACTAAGAGTATTAAGCACAGATGGCTTACCAAATTACACAACATTACACAAAGAACTTTTGGAGTTATACGCGATTTATATAAAAAAAATTTGACTTGTTCTAGACTTATGCAAATTGTGGGCGAAGGGGGCGTAGCATCCAACTTTTAAAATAAACTTTATCTCCGTAAGGAATGTAGAGACCAATTTACTAAATTTGGTGTCTGTAGGTCTTATAATGTCTGAGATCTAGGTGTTCATACAGACAGATAGACGGACAGACTGACAGACGGACATCGCTCTATCGTCTCGGCTGTTGATCAAGAATATTCTACCCTATGGGTAGTGGGTATAAAAACCTAAAGTCACGATATTTCAAAAATATCAACGCACAGCTAATTCTTCTGATTTCGCGCGATATGCTATTGCAAAATCGAA
Source organism: Drosophila formosana (assembly GCA_035045625.1). Classification (NCBI taxonomy): domain Eukaryota; kingdom Metazoa; phylum Arthropoda; class Insecta; order Diptera; family Drosophilidae; genus Drosophila; species Drosophila formosana. Next base: position 90,307 of record JAWNOW010000412.1, read on the forward strand.
TTTCGTTTCACTTAACACGAGTGGCGGATTTAAGGAAAAAAGCCCAGGCGGCAATTTCCTAAGAGGGGCCTAGTCGTTCGGTACATTAAATAAATCAAGAGATAAATTGCGGAGCAAAAACTTTTATTGAATTCAGAAAAACAGAATCATGCAACTTTGAATCCGCGTCGTTCTATTCGTTCAGCGAAAACTTACATCTCAGAATCCAAATTCAGTGAATTAGCTACTGATCTTTCGAAGTAGAGAATACAGAAATCGTTCGTCAAATGAAAATATTACATGTTTACAAAATGTGGAATGTCAGACTTTGAATTTGCTATAGTCGAAAAAGCCCTGCACAGAATTTGCAATTTCTTCAATATGCCGTCGCAGAGTTTTGTCAAATAATTATCTGCCCGAGATATATGACGCCTGGCAAGAGAAATGCCCTTGCTGTATTTTGAAAATTCACTTTCTGCCGTGCATTGATTATGACAGATGTTGAATTTACCAGACCCCAAGAATGCATAAGCAGGAAATGCCTGGGTCAAATTTTGACACAGTTCGATTTTGCCACTTGCTATGAATGCCCACGTCGAGTTCTGACTGAGTTCGGTTAGACTAATATAGAAATCGCCCAGCCTCAGAAATGCCTGAACACAAAATACCCAGGACTTTTTCTGCCACACATCGAATCTGCCCGAGCCCACTTATGCCTTTACAGATTTCACCCGATGTAAACCCAAGAGACGAACCAATGGGGGCGAATCTGATACGTCCCTCGCACCTCTTACTGAAAATAACTTCATAAAATAACTTTAATGTAATGTTTTTTTGATGTTGTAGTGATGAAAACTGTTCAATGTACATTACACAAACGACAAATGAGGATATTTTGAGTAAGTAAAATCTCTTGCTACATTTAAATCTTGCTGCAATAGATTTTACATTCTACTTGAGAATGTGGAGTACAACCTTTTTTGCTGGGAGGGCCGGGGACCCTCTGACAATTCTTTCGGGGGGCCCAGGCGGCTATTTTCCACTCCGCCATTCTTTAAATCCGCCACTGCTTAACACCTAACTTTACAGTAGTTATCTGCGTCAGTGTCGGTTACAGTTTGCTCAGAATCCAAGACAGTTCCATAATTTTGTTAACTCTAAACGAAAAGGTTCTTCACTACCTTCCTAAATTTTATTTCAAGATAATACTGCATGCAGTGATCAGGCCGCTGCCGATCTGTTTGCAGACTTCTTTCAATCTACTTACTCAATTGACAGCTACTCACCCCATACATCTTATCCCTATAACTTGCAAAAGTCGAACTTTATTCCTGAGCCGGTGATCGCTGAATGCTCCGTTTTAAGCAAACTCAAATCAAATAAAACCAGTTTTTTCACCCGGTCCAGATGACATTCCAGGCTGTGTCCTTAGGTATTGTGCGGAATCATTGCACTTACACTTACGAAATATATCCGAAATTTTATAAAAAAAAGAAATCGACAAAATTGGAAAATTGTAATATTTGTTGAATTAAAAATATCATAGAAAATGCAAAAACTCCCAAAATTCGAAAAATCAACCAAAATTTTAAATTTCGAAAAATTATAAAAAAAAGAACATTATTTCCAAAATTGTAAAAACTGTGAAATCGACAAAATCACAAAATTCTCTAAATAAAGAAATCGACAAAATTTGAAAATTGTACAATTTTTTTAATTAAAAATATCGAGAAAAATGAAAAAATTTCCAAAATTCAATAATCCACAAAAATTTTAAATTTTGGACAAAATTCCGAATTTAGATGAAAAAAAGAAAAATTTTTGTAAAATAGTAAAAAATGTAAAATCGACAAAACCACAAAATTCTCTGTATAAAGAAATCGACAAAATTTGAAAATTGTAAAATTTTTTGAATTACAAATATCGAGAAAAATGCAAAAATTCCCAAAATTCAAAAATCCACAAAAATTTTAAATTTTGGAAAAATTCCGATATTAGATGAAAAAAAGAAAATTTTTTTTAAAATAGTAAAAACTGTAAAATCGACAAATCATAAATTTCTCTAAATTAAGAAATCAAAAAAATTGGAAAATTGTAAAACTTGTTGAATTAAAAATATCGAGATATACACGAAAATTCGCAAAATTTACAAATTGAGAAAAATTTAAAATTTCGGAAAATATCCGAAATTGTATAAAAAAAAAATAATTTTTTCAAATAGTAAAAAATGTAAAATCGACAAAATCACAAAATTCTCTAAATAAAGAAATCGACAAAATTGGAAAATTGTAAAATTTGTTAAAATAAAAATACCGAGAAAAATTCAAAAATTCACAAAATTAAAAAATTTCTCTAAATTTAAAACTAAAAAAAAAAATATCGAAAACTATTCCAAAAATTTCGAAGAATTTAAAAAAAAAGAAAATTTTTTCAAAATTGTTAAAACTGTAAAATCGACAAAATCACAAAATTCTCTAAATAAAGAAATCGACAAAATTTGAAAATTGTAAAATTTGTTAAAATAAAAATACCGAGAAAAATTCAAAAATTACCAAAAATTCAAAATCACAAAAATTTAAAATTTCGAAAAAATTATAAATAAAAAACATTATTTCCAAAATTGTAAAAACTGTAAAATGGAAAAACCATAAAATTCTTTAATTAAAGAAATCGAAAAAATTGAAAATTGTAAATTTTATTGAATTAAAAATAACGAGAAAAATGCAAAAAAATTCCCAAAATTCAAAAATCGACAAAAAAAAGAAAATTTTTGTCTAAAATAAAAAATGTAAAATCGAAATTTTCGATTAATTAAGAAATCGACAAAATTGGAAAATTGGAAAATTTGTTGAATAAAAATATCGTGAAAAATGCAAAATTTCCCAAAATTCAAATATCGATACAAATGTAAAATTTCGAAAAAATTCCGAAATTCGATGGAAAAAAGAAAAAATTTTCTTTTTTTTTTAAATTTTTCGAAATTTAAATTTTTGGTCGATTTTTCGATAAATACGAAAATGTTTAGTGACACTACATTTTTGTATCAACTTTATTAAATTGAAGCTTATTCAAATAATATATATCTATGTATAATTACATTATTTTTTAATATTTTCGCCAAAACTTGAAGAACTATCGCATACCATGGAAGTGCTTAAATTAGCGTCAGAATATGGTGCGCATTCCATATACTTATCTTTTGCGATACTTGCAAATATATAGTCGTCTACTCCATATTTTTTTCTTTTACTATTTTTTATGTCATTGAAGTTTTTTGTAGTGGTTAATGCAAGATCTCGCGTGCTCTTTAGATGCTCAACATATTTTCGAATAGTTCGTTGACGCACATTTAATTCAACTTCATCAAGGGAACATTCTGCCGATAGAGCTTTTAATTTGTATGCCATTTGTCGATTTATGCGCTAAAAATTTTATAAAATTATTTAATATATGTATTTTTATACCCGCTACCCATGGGGTAGAAGGGTATTATGACTTAGTGCCAACAGAAAATATATGTAACAGGCAGAAGGAGGCATCTCCGACCCCATAAAGTATATATATTCTTGATCAGCGTCAACAGCCGAGATGATATAGCCATGTCCGTCTCTTCGTCTGTCTGTCTGTATGAACACCTAGCTTGTCTCAGAAGTTGCATGCCACGCCCCCTTCGCCCACAATATGCATAAATCTAGAACAAGTTACTTTTTTCATGTAAATCCCATATAACTCCAATAATGTAATGATGTGTAATCGGCGCTGGCAAAAATCCTCTGACTGAACCCTCCACGATGGTGCCGGCAGGACAATGGATTCAAGCAAGGAGGTGAAGACTGATGAGTCAACTCGGGCTGGGATGTCAGCCCAAACGTCGGTGGGAAGTGTGACCGCTACCACCTGCGGGCTCGGGGAGGAGAAATCCTCTCTGCGTGTAGGCAGTACCTTTGTAAGCAAGACCGGCTGAAGGGTTGGGTTGCGTTCGGAGGCGCTGGGCGTGGAGATGCTAGGTCGACAGGAGAGAATTCGGGTAGTGCAGATTAATCTGCACCACTCGAGGGTTCCTTCCATAGACCTACTACGGTGGATGGACAAGGAGAGAGTGGATCTGGCTCCCATCCAAGAACCCTCGATCGTAGGTGAAAGCGATTGTGGTTTGGATACCATCTCTTTATCCCAAAAACTGTGTGTAAGACCAGAACCTGCAAGAACCGGACTTAACGTGCTCTTTTCTTCCAGATACAGCAACAGGGCCTTGACGGTAGCGCTATGCGAGCGAAGGAACGGTCCAAACTATACCTCGCCTGAGGGTTTAAATCTAACCCTACCGACTAACAGCGACTTCCTTTCCATATAATACTGGAACGTATCCACGGAATGCTCCTTTTCGGATCAGGATTTACAGGATAGTGTTCGAAGTTGGATGGTCCTGAGAGGCAAACATGCCCTTCAGGAATCCACAAAAAAGTGAAATACTGAAAACTTGTGAAGGAATCTATTCCTTACCACCCAGTGGAAAGGCTAGATAACCCAGAGAAGTTGGAGGAATCGACCCAAAATGTAAGGCCTTCATCAAATCCTGTTCTATCAGCCGTCCATCTAAGTCAATCCGCAACAAGTGGTGGACTCCGGAACTGGGCCAATACGGAAGGAAACGAAAAGACTTTACAATAGAGCTAAAGATGGAAACTGACAGGTAGACTGGAATGCCTACTATCACAGTTTCAAGACCTGCAAGAAGGAAATTAGACGGGCAAAAAGAGATTCATGGACTAAATTTTGGGAGGATCTAACCAACACCACAGAAGTGTCCAGCCACACCGGGCTGCTTTGCAACCCCTGTGGTTAGCACAATTGAGTGCACATTGCCAAGAAAGAAGTTTACGTTAGCTGCATTTATAGACATAAAGTGTGCTTTTAGTAATGCCAAGATCGAGTCTATAACGGCAGCACTTGTCGACATAGTCTCACACCCGACAATCACTCTATGGTTTAGTAACATGCTTTGCCAACGCATGATTAACGCCCAACTTTGCGCTTCGACTATCAGGAGAAGTGCAACCAGGGGCACCCCCCAAGGGGGTTTAATATCCCCCTTATTATGGAACATTGTCCTAATGACCTTCTTCTAAAACTAAAAAAATAAAGGCTTGCATAGTGTCTGCTTATGCGGATGACATGATTCTAATGGTAACTGGCAGATTCCTGCCAACAGTCAGTGAGCTACTAAATGCCGCATTGAGCGTAACTCTGCGATGGGCAGAACACAACGGTATTGGGGCCAATTTTCAATCCCAAAACCCCGAACTAGTTCTGTTCACACGAAGATAGGTAGAAGAAGGTGTAATCCTGGACTCCAAACTCTCCTGGAGAAGAAACTCGGAGGAAAGGATGAAGAAGGCATTACAAGCCATCTTTGTGTGCAAAAATACTTTTGGTAAAGGATGGGAAAGAAACAATCTCCGCAAAGTTCAGAGACATACACGTGCTAGCATGCTTAGGAATAACAGGATGCATTCGTTCTACCTCCTTAGCAGAGCTGGATGTAATATTAAATCAGAACCCCATCGGAGTCTTCCTCAAGCACGTGAAAGCAAGGAGTGTGTATCTTAATTATCTGCAAAAAATATTATAGCTCCTTCTTTTTCGCTTGAGGTCCGAAATGTGTAGTGGTTGCTTGAACCCAAAAGATATTTTTGGGTGGCTGAAATCAGGCAACAGTTTTTTTTCCTGTCTGACGCGATAGCGACGGTATTACATTTTTGATTTATACCAATATTTATTAGAAATTCAATTTTTGTAGGTTGTTCTAAGTAATTAGCTTTTAGTCCTTGTCCCTATTTATATGTTTAATATACTTCATTTATATGTAGATTTAGTATCGCCACCTATAGCTGAGGGAAACGAACACGTAAAGGGCAAACTTTATTTGCACCCAATTTGGTTTGGCGGTTTATAGCGAATGCCAAAGAAAGAGGAAATAACATGGGAAGAAGGGAATTGTCCTCTGATGACAGAAGAATATTCGCCGACTCGTGATGCTGAAGAAGGAAGACAGATAAACTGTCAGGAAAAAAAGTCATGAATTCACCATTGTGACCGACCACGCATCTCGACTAGCTCGATGGGCTTTTGCATTGCATAGGTATCGGTATAAAAGAGAGCATCGCAAAGGATTCTTGAATGTGGTACCTAAAGACTGATGGTAGATACGTATTTAGAAAAGCTTAATACTTGACAGGTGAACAGCCTCACGATGAGTACGCTTGGAAGCTCTTGATAGCTAAAGAGTTGGTTCCAGAGATCCTTTTCCAAGCTCACGATAGTCCTCTGAGTTCGCATGGCGGCATACATAAGACCATTGAAAGGGTGAGCAGATATTATTTTTGGCCCGGGCTGGTGCCCGACGTTAAAGCATACATTAACGCTTGTGAGGTAAGCAAAACTGCAGTCACCTACTACTTCTCTTAGAACCCCATTGGGAAAGGCTCCAGAGAATCAGTGCTTTTTCCAGCGTCTTTTCTTTGACTTTCTTGCGCCCTATCCGCGCTTAAGAAGCGGATATATTGGAATATTTATCGGTCTTGACCTTTTTTCAGAATAAGTTTTCTTAAAGCTGATCAAAAGGATAAATGCTTTCCTAATAACAAAGTATCTCCAAGAAGAGTTATTCTTGACTTTCGGGGTTCTGGAAACAATAGTTTTTGACAATGGAACGCAGTTTAAGAAGCGTTCAAAGAGTCGACACGACAATACGGCATTAATCGCATCTTCACTGCTGTTAATTCACCTTAAGCAAACGCTTCCGAAAGAGTGAATCGTTTTATCATATCGGGTATTCGAGCTTATGTACGCCAGAATCAGAAGGAGTGGGGCGAGTGTTTGAATGAAATATGCTGCGCTTTGAGGTCTTCCGTACACTCAAGCATTGGCACCTCGGCCAACACAACATTTGCGTCAACTTATTCATTACAAAGGAAGTTTAAGATGCTTGATGATAAAGTTTGATCCGCCCGATTCGTTTGACATTATTTGAATTGAGGCGTGTAAGCAAATGCAAAGAAAGCATGAGGAAAACGAAAGGCGATATAATTTAAGTTCAAGAGTAGTAAGGACAAGAAGTGTTACGTCGATATTTAAGTAAAGTTGTTATTAAACTGGTTACAACGGCAAGCTTGGTCCTACTTTTGTAAAGGCTCGTGTCCGAAAAAAAACAAGTAAGAAAGCTACCGTCAAGAGTACTCGACCGTATGATACCCGCAACCCATTTCGAGAGAAAACAAAAAGCTTAAATGATAGTTTAACAAAAAATATACCACAGAATATACTGAAATTTGTTTTTTTTTGTATATACATATTTTTAAGAAATCGATTAATTGCCGACATGGTCACACTGTCAACTAAACAAACAAGGCGAGAGCAGCTGCAAGTGAATTTTGCATATAAAATTGATTCATTAATAACTTCCTTGTTCACTGGAATCATTGAGAATATAATTATTATTATGCATATTACGGCTTTTCCAGTTTTTGGGGGCGGAAAGGGGCGTGGCAAAAATCAAAAACAAACTTGATCTGCGTAAGAGCTACATGAATACTGTCACCAAATTTGATATCTCTAGGTAATTCACACACTTAAATCGTCCATATGCATTGGGCACAACAATTTTGATAAATAATTTAACGAATAACTTTTGTTCTACTTATACGATTTTTACCAAAATTACAGAGTATATTAAGAGTGTTAAGCGCAGATGGGTTACCAAATTACACATCAAATAACTTTTGGCGTTATATGCAATTTATATAAAAAAAAACTTGACTTTTTCTAGATTAATGCTTATTATGGGCGAAGGGGGCGTGGCATCCAACTTTTGAAATAAACTTGATCTGCGTAGGGTATGAAGGACCATTTGTGCCAAATTTGGTGTATCTATGTCTTATAGTCTCTGAGATCCAGGTGTTCATACAGACAGACAGACGGACCGATGGACAGACGGACATGGCCATATTGTCTCGGCTGTTGACACTGATCAAGAATACGAGGGTGGTCCGATAAGTACTTAGCCTCACCGCCCTGAGGAGTCACTATCGCAAGAGACATTTACTATCGTGTAGTACATTCTTTTAGATGGCCACTGTCAAAATTTCAGCCGAATTGGACGCGTAGTTTTGTTTTGACTACGTGTGGAATGGGACGCGTCCGCGGATTTTAGAAAAATGGAGAAAGAGCAATATCGGTCTGTGATTCGATTCTTGTTTTTGGAAGGGAAATCGCGCAGCGAAATCAAAGAGCGCTTGGATGCTGTGTACAGTGACTCTTCTCCTTTGATGACGACAGTAAAAAATTGGTTCAACGAGTTTCAACGTGGTCGCACGTCGGTTTTTGATGAGCCACGCCCAGGTGCCCCAAAAACGGTTACCACTGAGGATAACGTGACAAAAAATCACGATCTCGTATTGGCAGACCGCCGATTGAAGATGCGCGAGATAGCTGAGACAGTAGGCATCTCAAAAGACCGCGAGGGTCATATCCAGCATGAAATTTTGGGCATGAGAAAGCAGTCGGCGCGATGTGTGCCGCGTTTTCTCACTTCGGACAACAAACGCAACCATGAAACCACTTCAGAGCCACGGCCATATTGGTCGAATTGGGCTACGAACTGCTCCCCATCCACCATATTCTCCAGATTTTGCCCCGTGTGGCTTCTTTTTGTTTCCAAACTTGAAAAAGTCACTCGCTGGACAGAAATTTGCGTCGAACGAAGAGGTCGTCGCCGCCACAGAGGCCTATTTCGGAGACCTCGAGAAAACGTATTTTTCAGACGGGTTAAAAAAGTTGGAGCATCGCTGAGTCAAGTGTATCGAGCTAAAAGGAGACATTGTTGAAAAATAAATAGCCACCTTTTGGAGGCTAAGTACTTATCGGACCACCCTCGTATATATACTTAATGGGGTCGGAGATGCCTCCTTCTGCTTGTTACATACATTTTCTGTTGGCACTAAGTTATAATACCCTTCTACCCTATGGGTAGCGGGTATAAAAAAAACTCAGCAAGTGTGAGAAGCATTCAGTCCCTTTGAGGAAGCTGACACACCAGAAAATGTCCTTAACGATGGTACAACCGCAATTGGAAAGCTCCAAATGGTCACTATACTGTTCTATTTCACTTGAATCAACTGTTTCTTAAGCTAACCATATTCTGAAACCCTTTTTTTTTTTTTTTTTTTTTTTTTGGTATGCACCACGGTAGGAAAATCTTCTGACCAGTAGAAGGGTATGTGCGATTCTTACGCACTTAAAAACCTCCGCCTGCTCCTCTGTCCTTTGTGTCGGCTCACCGGGACGTGTCAATACTGGTAATACTTCGGTGAGCAGGATAAGTGCTCCTATGCACTCCTTCTATTGCAACACTGTTTGCGGTTCCTCGGTTGTCTTTAGTCGCCTTTTACGACAAGCTGACTTGGCTGGGGTGGTATTCTTTCCCGCCGACCTCACGGGCATCAGGCGCTTTTTATTGTCTGCCTCCTCGGTTTGTCATCTCGTCGGCACGGACTCATCTCATTATTTTAATAATAGTGCCATGGCCCGCCAGGAGTCTGCATCCGCCATCATAGTTTCCATCAGTTCATTCGGTCTCATTTGGGAGCCTGTCATTCTAGTAAGTTCCTCTCGCTCGTCTGAGAATCTGAGGCATTTGCAAAGTACGTGTACGTAGTCTCCACCTCGTCCTCGCAGTACACGCATTGGGGGGTATCGACGTGTTGGAACCTCGCTAGATATCCACGGAAGCAGCCGTGGTTCGTAAGAAACTGTACTAGGTGGTAGTCCAGTTCCTTATGATTACATCTAATCCAGGCTGCGACGTCTGGGATTAGATGTTGTGTCCAGCGTCCCTTTTGTGAATCTTGCCATCTGGTCTGCCATTCCACCAACAGTCCTTCACTGGCGCTAGTTCTGCTGACCCCTTCGCGCATTGCCGCCAGAGCCTTGACCTCCAAATCGATGGGCGGAATGCAAGCGAGTACAAGTGCCGCATCTTCCGATATGGTCCTAAACCCTCTGATGAGTCTTAGGGCCATGGTCCGGTATACTGCTCGTGCCTCTTTGAGATAGGATGTTCTCTCCGTTACGCTCTTCTATATTGGAGCTGCGTATAACAGTGTCGCCTTCGCTACTAATACCAGTAGTTTCCTCGCCGGCATCTTGGGACCACCCGTATTCGGCATTAGCCTAGCCAGAACCGTGGTTGCCATAGCCGCTTTCCTGCTGGCATATTTCATATGCTCGCTAAAGCTAAGCCTATGGTCGATTTGGACTCCCAGGTATTTTAGTGAGTTTGCCGACTCCAAGTGGACCCCGTCTACTGTTATCTGCAGCTTCTCGACCGCTTTCCTACTGCTTAGCAGTACCAGAGACAACGCTCTTAAGCCATTCTGTAGCTACCCTTATGGTGTCATTACAGCTTGTTTGCAGTTCAGGGAGAGTTTTTGCAACTGCGGTGATTGCCACGTCGTCTGCGAAGCAGTGTAGCTCTGTGTCTCTTGGTTTTTTTTATTTTAATTATCCCATTGTACATTATATTCCACAGGATCGGGCTAAGGACCGACCCTTGAGGAACGCCTGCTGTAACTTCGTAGCTTTTGGGACCTTCTTCCGTATCGTACCAAAGTACCCGATCTCTAAAATAACTACCGATCACCGCCTTTAGATACTCAGGGATACCGATCTTAGTCATGCCACTGAGTATGCTGGCCCATGTTTGCTGTATTAAAGGCATTTTTAACGTCAAGAGTTATACTCGCGCAGTACTTTTTGGTCCCTCCCAGCCATCTTTCCCCCGCTAACGCCTTTGAGGCTACCTCACGGACCTCTTCCAGTGCATCAAGGGTACTCCTCCCTTTCCGGAAGCCGTATTGCTGATGCGCCAGCCCGCGTGGTCCCTCTGTGTACGTTTCCATGCGGCAGTACAGGATGCGTTCAAAAAGCTTCCCCACTATGTCTAGTAAGCACAGTGGTATTCGTCGAGGCTCCTTTCCCTTTCGGGATGAGTACCAGTCTTTGGTTCTTCCAGCGTGTAGGGAACATTCCCTCAGCAATGCATTGTTGGAATGTATTGCAAAAGATCTCGGGCTTGGCCTCAGCTATGGCTTTGATCACCCCTCCTGGTGTTCCGTCCAGTCCAGGGGCCTTGGAGGGCTTGATCCTCTTAGCGGCCGAGACTACTTCCTCCGGTGTTATCCTCGGGAACTGCTCACCAGTTGTTATCTGTGCTGGTTGCCAGAGGGTGGTCTGCTTCGGGAATAGCTCCTCAACAATTCTGGCTATAGTTTCTGGCTCTAATTGTCCTTTCCCTCCTGTTGCTTTGATCCTTTTATAGACTATCTTGTACGCCATTCCTCGTCCTCGTCTATGCTCGTGAGTAGCTCCATAAACGCTCCTGCCTTAGCTTTTGCTATTTCTTTTTGCAGTGCAGCTCGGACTACTTTGTACTGCTCGATCAGCTGCGGATGGTTGTCGCGCCCTCTCGCCCGCTGCGCCCTTCTTCTCGCTGAGTGGCATTCTGCCCTCATATTCCCCAGTGTGTCACACCACCAGTACACCGGGGGTTTATTCTTGCGGCTGTTCTTTCTTCGCGGCATTGTTGCATCGCATGTTTTTTCCAGTAGCAAGTTCAGATTCGTCACCATAGCTTCCGCTTGTCCTACTGGATTCTCCAGATCGTCAATAATGTATTTTAGCATTGCATTGTCAATTTTTTTTCGTGTCCCAAGCACGTCCCATTTGCCTCCTCAGCAATCTATTCGTCCCAATCGTTAATTGTACCTTAAAGATAATTATCGCATGGTCACTCAGCGTGACGTCGTCCAGGACCTCCCAATTGGCATTCGCTGCTATAGATCTGCTAACAAAGGTAACGTCGATATATGATGAGCATCTGCCATTGTCAAAAGTCGGCCTGAGACCGTCGTTCAACATAACCAGGTCTAGCATGTACATCGCGTCCACTAGTGCTCTACCTCTACGATTTGATGCTCTGCTACCCCACTCTAACGCCCAGGAATTGAAGTCACCCGCTATTACAACAGGGCCACGGCCTCTTGCGTGTTCCACCAGCGCCCCTAGCAGCCCCTCGAGTTGTTGCAGGCTGTCACTAGGAGGGGCATAGCAGCTGTAGAAGTGTACTCCTTTAACTTTTCCATAGGCAAAACCGCGTAGGGGGGGGTTTTGTCTTTCTTGCACTTGGAATCCCGCGCAGCACTTTTATGCCGACTTGCCTGTCTCGTCAAGTATTGTATCTACGTCAGCGTTCCCTCCACTTGGGATGTAGGGTTCGCTCAGTAGGAACAAGTCAATTTTCCGTTCCACTGCTGTCTGTTGTAAGAGGCTCTGGGCGGCCCCGCAGTGGTTAACATTAAGCTGGGCAACATTAATGTATTCCTGCATTGTGCTGTTTGCTAGCTTCTGCTTGTTGTTTGGCCTTCCTATAAGTTGGACATCCAGAACTACCCGTAGCGTGGTTTCTGTCCATATGCTCCTTACATATTAAGCAGGAAGGCTTCTCTACGCATCCTTTCGCTTTGGGTCCTCTGCATCCACATCTTAGACAACAGTCTGATCTGTCAGCATTCTTACAGTTGCTGGCTTGGTGCCCGTACCCTAGGCATCGGTAACATCTCTTCGGTTGTACATCCTGAGTAATGCGGCACCGTGACCATCCCACCGTTAGTGTCCTTTTTTTGAGCACCATGATAGCATCATTGACATCTAGCATAACGGTTGCTATTTGTGTTCCATCTCTCATCATTCGAAGGCTTTGCACTTCCGGTCTCCCGATGCCCCTAAATTGGGTCATCATGCTTTGAGCAAGATCTTCAGCATTCGTTGCCTCGTCCATTCCAGTACACTTCAGGGCCGTTCTTTGTGATCCTGAGCGCACGGTGGCAATATTGCTGAGGGAGTTCTCAATCGCTTTTTTGATGTTCCGGTCTCCAGTGTTTTTCCCTTCCATTTCTAATGTTAATTCTCCTTTTTGAGTCCTCCTGATTTTGCGGACGAGCTTACCCACCTCTTTCAGGTTCTGATCCTCCTTCATTTTTCGAAGGATGTCCACGTACGACATCTCTCCTGTCTTTTTTAATATAAGTGCCTCCGGTTTCTGGCGCAATCGTTTCGGCCTTACTTTTTCCCACTCCTTGACGCTATGGGTTAAGTTTTCCGGGGTTGGCTTCTTTAGCACCTCTGCATATTTTGCTGCCCTAGGAGCCTTGTTCCCCATCTTCCCATCGGCCGCCTGCCCACTGCTTTCGATAAGGATTCCCTTGGTCCTTGGAATTACCTTGGTCCTTGGGGCCTCCTTGATATTGGCAGTTCGTTTTCGCTTTTGGTGGCCCTCCGTTTGGGTACCAGTACTCTTGGGAGCGGCGTCTTTCGCCTTGCACTCCTGCAGCGCTAGTGCTCTTTTATTAAGTGCGACGAGCTCTGCTATTGCGTCCTTCGATCCTTTCGTGACGTGTCTTTGTGTCTCGAAAGCCGTCATTAGTAGGATGATCCTACTCTGCATTTTGGCTAGTACACTGCCTAGGTCCTCATCCTCGCATGCCGTAGATAGATCCAGGGGGCGCAAAGGCGATCCGGGGGGTGACTTCGATCCTGTCTTTAAAGACGGCACGCTGATACGATCGATGGCCACGTTGCTTGTATCGTTAGATGCTGGGGAGGCCAAGTCGCTGGATATCGACGGCCGGGGGCCCGCTTGCTCACCCCTCACAACCGCCGGCACTGGGTTTCCTACTCCCTGCACCGTAATTTCTATACTTTTAACGACTTCCATATAGTTAACTTTCTCCCATCCTTGCATTTTAGCCCTTCTGCCAGAGGCACACCCACATTAGTGGGATGCTGTTGCTACGCTAGAATAGCCGCCCAATATAGGGCAGACGCTAACCAGTAAGCCGCCCAACTCTGGGTAGCAAACGCTTACTGGATTTTTAGAAGCAAGTCGGTGAGTTTAACACCTCTGGCCCGCCTTCTCATCTTAGCCAGCCTCCCTGGCGGATACCAGGGGAGCTGTTACCAGGGACGCCGCGTGGAGGCGATGAGATGCTTGGGTGATGCTATGTATGGATCGCGCTGAGCTTTGCCATGTTAAAGCCAGTCAGCAGCTTTGCCATACACGCAACCCCCGTACCCCATATTATGAAACCATAGACAAAGATATGTGGGTTCACTTGTGTACGTTTCACAGTCCTTTTATGAAACTGACTTACCACAAAAGTCCTTAACGACAGCAAGCTTGCAATTGGAAAACTCTGAATAAAACTACTGCTTGTAAAGCCAACCATATTGTGAAACCATAGACAAAGACATGCGGATTCACTTGTGTTCGTTTCACAGCCCTTGAGGCAATTGGCACACTACCCACAGAACAAGTTCCGACCAACTATACCGCCGCAATTTCGGCCTGCTTCATATAAGCCTAATGACTTACCAGTAACTGTTTACCAAAGAACCATATCTCACGTGGACCACTAGATGGTGCTTGTGAGTTTTTGAATAGGATTTTGTAGCCATTTAAACTCATGTTTTGCATCAGACAAAAAAAAAAGACAGACAAAAAGTGTTACGACACTTACTTGCTGGACCACAAATTTGTGTTTCACCTCTACTGTGGGCATATGGGAGAGCATTCTTTTCAGGGTCTCATTCGCCTTCTGAGTTTCAGCCAATCGGTTTTTAATGATGCAATTTTCAATTGATTGCTTTAAAGTTCATCTAGTAAAAAATATAATAAAATATAATATTTAATTCAAGCTTCGAAATGGTCGCTCGAAATTAGAAACCAAAAAACAAGGGCTGGTAAACTCGAATGAGTTGACCTAACCCAACCAAAATAGTTGGAATATGTTGATACCGAGTTTGATCTGCGTGCGGTTGTGTGATGGATGATGAATCCACGTACTTGCATAAATCTAGAACAAGTCACTTTTTTTCATGTAAATCCCATATAACTCCAATAGTTCTTTGTGTAATGATGTGTAATCGGGGCTGGCAAAAATCCTCTGACGGAACCCTCCACGAGTGGATACTGCATCGTCTCGGGCAACCGAGAGATGTCACCATCACTTGCTCGCTCATAAGACTATGCAGTTTCTAGCTACGGGACCGGGCCCAAGCTTTTCAGATTTATTCTGGAGAGCTGAAGTCCAGGACCATGGTCAGAGGTACTTGGCAGCAAGTATAGAATGCATCATGAATCCTCCGATTCAAGCAACGAGGTGAAGACTGATGAGTCAACTCGGGCTGGGATGTCAGCCCAAACGTCGGTGGGAAGTGTGACCGCTACCACCTGCGGGCACGGGGAGGAGAAATCCTCTCTGCGTGTAGGCAGTACCTTCGTAAGCAAGACCGGCTGAAGATGCGATTGGGTTGCGTTCGGAGGCGCTGGGCGCGAAGATGCTAGGTCGACTTGTTAAGGAATCTATTCCTTACCACCCAGTGGGAAGGCTAGATAACCCAGACAAGTTGGAGGAATCGACCCAAAATGTAAGGCCTTCATCAAATCCTGTCCAATCAGCCGTCCATCTAAGTCAATCCGCAACAAGTGGTGGACTCCGGAACTGGGCCAAATACGGAAGGAAACTAAAAAAATTCTACAATAGAGCTAAAGATGGAAACTGACAGGTAGACTGGAATGCCTACTATCACAGTTTCAAGACCTGCAAGAAGGAAATTAGACGGGCAAAAAGAGATTCATGGACTAAATTTTGGGAGGATCTAACCAACACCACAGAAGTGTCCAGCCACACCGGGCTGCTTTGCAACCCCTGTGGTTAGCACAATTGAGTGCACATTGCCAAGAAAGAAGTTTACGTTAGCTGCATTTATAGACATAAAGTGTGCTTTTAGTAATGCCAAGATCGAGTCTATAACGGCAGCACTTGTCGACATAGTCTCACACCCGACAATCACTCTATGGTTTAGTAACATGCTTTGCCAACGCATGATTAACGCCCAACTTTGCGCTTCGACTATCAGGAGAAGTGCAACCAGGGGCACCCCCCAAGGGGGTGTAATATCCCCCTTATTATGGAACATTGTCCTAATGACCTTCTTCTAAAACTAAAAAAATAAAGGCTTGCATAGTGTCTGCTTATGCGGATGACATGATTCTAATGGTAACTGGCAGATTCCTGCCAACAGTCAGTGAGCTACTAAATGCCGCATTGAGCGTAACTCTGCGATGGGCAGAACACAACGGTCTTGGGGCCAATCCACAAAACCCCGAACTAGTTCTGTTTACACGAAGATATAAGATACCGAGCTTCTAGCTTCCGACAATAAAAAGAATCAAAATACCTTGATGTATGTAATTCTGAACTCCAAACTCTCCTGGAGGAGGAACTCGGAGGAAAGGATGAAGAAGGCATTACAAGCCATCTTTGTGTGCAAAAATACTTTTGGTAAAGGATGGGAAAGAAACAATCTCCGCAAAGTTCAGAGACATACACGTGCTAGCATGCTTAGGAATAACAGGATGTATTCGTTCTACCTCCCTTGCAGAGCTGGATGTAATATTAAATCAGAACCCCATCGGAGTCTTCCTCAAGCACGTGAAAGCAAGGAGTGTGTATCTTAATTATCTGCAAAAAATATTATAGCTCCTTCTTTTTCGCTTGAGGTCCGAAATGTGTAGTGGTTGCTTGAACCCAAAAGATATTTTTGGGTGGCTGAAATCAGGCAACAGTTTTTTTTCCTGTCTGACGCGATAGCGACGCTATTACATTTTTGATTTATACCAATATTTATTAGAAATTCAATTTTTGTAGGTTGTTCTAAGTAATTAGCTTTTAGTCCTTGTCCCTATTTATATGTTTAATGTACTTCATTTATATGTAGATTTAGTATCGCCACCTATAGCTGAGGGAAACGAACACGTAAAGGGCAAACTTTATTTGCACCCAATTTGGTTTGGCGGTTTATAGCGAATGCCAAAGAAAGAGGAAATAACATGGGAAGAAGGGAATTGTCCTCTGATGACAGAAGAATATTCGCCGACTCGTGATGCTGAAGAAGGAAGACAGATAAACTGTCAGGAAAAAAAGTCATGAATTCACCATTGTGACCGACCACGTATCTCGACTAGCTCGATGGGCTTTTGCATTGCATAGGTATCGGTATAAAATAGAGCATCGCAAAGGATTCTTGAATGTGGTACCTAAAGAATGATGGTGGATACGTATCTAGAAAAGCTAAACACTTGACAGGTGAACAGCCTCACGATGAGTACGCTTGGAAGCTCTTGATAGCTAAAGAGTTGGTTCCAGAGATCCTTTTCCAAGCTCACGCTAGTCCTCTGAGTTCGCAAGGCGGCATACATAAGACCATTGAAAGAGTGAGCAGATATTATTTTTGGCCCGGGCTGGTGCCCGACGTTAAAGCATAGATTAACGCTTGTGAGGTAAGCAAAACTGCAGTCACCTATTACTTCTCTTAGAACCCCATTGGGAAAGGCTCCCGAGAGTCAGTGCTTTTTCCAGCGTCTTTTCTTTGACTTTCTTGGGCCCTATCCGCGCTCAAGAAGCGGATATATTGGAATATTTATCGGTTTTGACCTTTTTTCAGAATAAGTTTTCTTAAAGCCGATCAAAAGCATAAATGCTTCCCTAATAACAAAGTATCTCGAAGAAGAGTTATTCATGACTTTCGGGGTTCTGGGAACAATAGTTTTTGACAATGGAACGCAGTTTAAGAAGCGTTCAAAGAGTTGACACGACAATACGGCATTAATCGCATCTTCACTGCTGTTAATTCACCTTAAGCAAACGCTTCCGAAAGAGTGAATCGTTTTATCATATCGGGTATTCGAGCCGATATGTACGCCAGAATCAGAAGGAATGGGGCGAGTGTTTGAATGAAATATGCTGTGCTTTAAGGTCTTCCGTACACTCACGCATTAGCATCTCGCCTTATATATGGCTTTCGGCCAACATATGGTCACATTTGCGTCAACTTATTAGTTTGGCAAAGGAAGTTTAAGATGCTTGATGCTAAAGTTTGATCCGCCCGATTCGTTTGACATTATTTGAATTGAGGCGTGTAAGCAAATGCAAAGAAAGCATGAGGAAAACGAAAGGCGATATAATTTAAGTTCAAGAGTAGTAAGGACAAGAAGTGTTACGTCGATGTTTAAGTAAAGTTGTTTTTAAACTGGTTACAACGGCAAGCTTGGTCCTACTTTTGTAAAGGTCCGTGTCCGAAAAAAACAAGTAAGAAAGCTACAGTCGAGAGTACTCGACCGTATGATACCCGCAACCCATTTCGAGAGAAAACAAAAAGCTTAAATGATATTTTAACAAAAAAATATACCACAGAATATACTGAAATTTGTTTTTTTTTTATATACATATTTTTTTAAATCTATGAAATACCGACATGGTCACACTGTCAACTAAACAAACAAAGCGAGAGCACCTGCAAGTGAATTTTGCATATAAAATTGATTCATTAATAACTTCCTTGTTCACAGGAATCATTGAGAATATAATTATTATTATGCATACCAATTAAGTGCTCTAGGTTTTTTATTACGACTTTTCCATTTTTTGGGGGCGGAAAAGGGCGTTGCAAAAATCTAAAACAAACTTGATCTGCGTAAGAGCTACATGAATACTGTCCCCAAATTTAATATCTCTAGGTCATTCACACACTTAAAACGTCCATTTGCATTGGGCACAACAATTTTGATAAATAATTTAACGAATAACTTTTGTTCTACTTATCCGATTTGTACCAAAACTACCAGGTATATTGAGAGTGTCAATCGCAGATAGATTACCAAATTACACATCAAAGAACTTTTGGCGTTATATGCAATTTACATAAAAAAAAACTTGACTTTTTCTAGATTAGTGCTTATTGTGGGCGAAGGGGGCGTGGCATCCGACTTTTGAAATAAACTTGATCTGCGTCGGGAATGCAGGGCCCTTTGTGCCAAGTTTGGTGTATATATGTCTTATAGTCTCTGAGATCCAGGTGTTCATACAGACAGACAGACGGACAGATGGACAGACGGACATGGCCGTATCGTCTCGGTTTTTGACACTAATCAAGAATATATATACTTTATGGGGTCGAAGATGGCTCCTTCTGCCTGTTACATAAAATTTCTGTTGGCACTAGGTTACAATACCCTTCTACCCTATGGGTAGCGGGTATAAAAAGGGAACTCATACTATGAGCTTGAAGATTTGCAAGGGCGTTTATTAGGCAATTATCACGCCAAGGACATTCGGTATCAACCTAGTGTAGTATGCGTATGCTGCTTCACGGCGCACAGCTCTAAGCTAAGAAATTAATGAATATATATACTTCTTCAAAGACGGACGTCTCTCCCAAAGAACGAAAATTGTTTTAATTCAACGCGGGAGAACACAATACATGGCGACCGTGACATGGTCTTGGACTTGACCACAAAGATAAAAAAAAGGCATCCAAGTGACCAGTGAAAACTCAAATATATAAACACATTACATATACAAAAATATCTAAGCAATACAACAAAATGTTTTAGCAACATCGAAAAAAAACAAATGTTTCTAATACAGCAATCAATGAAACGGCAACCACAACAGCAGAAACAATAATAAAAGTGACAAATGTTATAAGTCTGTGCAATGACCAGCGCCATCAACGGCCACTCTGTGCGAGTGGCAGGCCGCCATTTGTGCCAATGCGGGAATATAAAAACAAGTAAGAAAGCTACAGTCGAGAGTGCTCGACCGTATGATATCCGCAACCCATTTCGAGAGAATAAAAAAATCTTAAATGATATTTTAACAAAAAATATACCACATAATATACTAAAATTTGTTTTTTTTGTATATAAATATTTTTTTTTAAATCCATTAAATACCGACATGGTCGCTCTGTCAACTAAACAAACAAAGCGCGAGCAGCTGCAATTGAATTTTGCATATTAAATTGATTTATTAATAACTTCCTTGTTTTTCAGTCGACCTCAACCAAATTCACAGAAATCAGTGAGAATATAATTATTATTATGCATACCAATGCTCTAGGTTCACTATTACGGCTTTTACTGTTTTTGGGGGCGGAAAGGGGCGTGGCAAAAATCTAAAACAAACTTGATCTGCGTAAGACCTACACGAATATCTCTCTAGGTCATTCACACACTTAAAACGTCCATATGCATTGGGCACAACAATTTTGATAAATAATTTAACGAATAACTTTTGTTCTACTTATCCGATTTATACCAAAATTACAGGTACTATATATGTCAAGCGCATAAGTGTCAAGCGCAGATGGGATACCAAATGACACATCAATACACAAAGAACTTTTTGAGATGGACAGACGGACATGGCCATATTGTCTCGGCTGTTTACACTGATCAAGAATATATATACTTTATGGGGTCGGAGATGCCTCCTTCTGCCTGTTACATACATTTTCTGTTGGCACTAAGTTATAATACCCTTCTACCCTATGGGTAGCGGGTATAAAAAAATCAAACTCAGCAAGTGTGAGAAGCATTCAGTCCCTTTGAGGAAGCTGACACACCAGAAAATGTCCCTAACGATGGTACAACCGCAATTGGAAAGCTCCAAATGCTCACTATACTGTTCTATTTCACTTGAATCAACTGCTTTTTAAGCTAACCATATTATGAAACCATAGACAAAGATATGTGGGTTCACTTGTGTACGTTTCACAGTCCTTTTATGAAACTAACTTACCACAAAAGTCCTTAACGACAGCAAGCTTGCAATTGGAAAACTCTGAATAAAACTACTGCTTGTAAAGCCAACCATAGTGAAACCATAGACAAAGTGGCACACCAACTAGTGTCCTTGATCATTTAGCAAATTCTAAGTAGACCACAGAGCAGGCTTCCGACATACAATATTCTAAACCAAATTTCTTTAAACTGCCTCGGATAGCTCTATGACTTACCAGAAACTATTTACCAAAGAGCCATATCTCACGTGGACCACTTGTGAGTTTGTGCAAAGGACTCTCCCACTTTATAAGTACCAACTTGTAGAGAACCATATCTCATGTGGACCACTAGATGGTGCTTGTGAGTTTTTGAAAAGGACTTTATAGCCATTTAAACTCACGTTTTGCATCAGACAAACAAAAAAAAAAAGGATTACCAGAATTAGATTTTTAATAATTCTAATTCGTTGCCATTTAATTCAATCTCTGTTTTTTAGTTATAAATTAGGATAAAACTGAAATGTTAATGTTGCCACTTGTTCAAACTGTAATGTTAATTGGCTGTTAAATGTTTTCGTGCCCTCTTTTACCACAAAATCGTTTAGAGGTTGCTCCCAGAGTAATATATAAAAAGGAAGGAATAATAAAGTCCTTCAGTTTGATACTGAAGGAGCATGTTATGCTATTAAAAAAAAAACTTTGAAGGTTGTGCAGGGACCTTCAAAGTTTTTTTTAGATAAATACGAAAATGTTTAGTGACACTAAATTTTGTATCAATTTTATTAAATTGAAGCTTATTCAAATAATATATATCTATGTATAATTGCATTATTTTTTAATATTTTTGCCAACACTTGAAGTATTATCACATACCATGGAAGTGCTTGAAATAACCTCAGAATATGGTGCGCATTCCATATACTTATCATTTTCGATACTTGCAAATATATAGTCGTCTACTCCATATGTTTTCTGTTACTATTTTTTATGTCATTGAAGTTTTTTGTAGTGGTTAATGCAAGATCTCGCGTGCTATTTAGATGCTCAACATATTTTCGAATAGTACATTGACGCACAGTTAATTCAACTTCATAAAGGGAACATTCTGCCGATAGAGCTTTTAATTTGTTTGCCATTTGTCGATTTATGCGCTAAAAATTTTATAAAAATATTTAATATATGTACTTTTTATTTTGATGGTCGCTCGAAATTAGAAACCAAAAAAACAAGGGTTGGTAAACTCGAATGAGTTGACCTAATCCAACCAAAATTGTTGGAATGTGTTGATACCGAGTTTGATCTGCGTGCGGTTGTGTGATGGATGATGAATCCACGTACTTGCATAAATCTAGAACAAGTCACTTTTTTCATGTAAATCCCATATAACTCCAATAGTTCTTTGTGTAATGATGTGTAATCGGGGCTGACCAAATTCCTCTGACTGAACCCTCCACGATGGTGCTGGCAGGACAATGGATACTGCATCGTCTCGGGCAACCGAGAGATGTCACCATCACTTGCTCGCTCATAAGACTATGCAGTTTCTAGCTACGGGACCGGGCCCAAGCTTTTTTGATTTATTCTGGAGAGCTGAAGTCCAGGACCATGGTCAGAGGTACTTGGCAGCAAGTATAGAATGCATCATGAATCCTCCGATTCAAGCAAGGAGGTGAAGACTGATGAGTCAACTCGGGCTGGGATGTCAGCCCAAACGTCGGTGGGAAGTCTCTCTGCGTGTAGGCAGTACCTTCGTAAGCAAGACCGGCTGAAGATGCGATTGGGTTGCGTTCGGAGGCGCTGGGCGCGGAGATGCTAGGTCGACTTATTAAGGAATCTATTCCTTACCACCCAGTGGGAAGGCTAGATAACCCAGGCAAGTTGGAGGAATCGACCTAAAATGTAAGGCCTTCATCAAATCCTGTCCAATCAGCCGTCCATCTAAGTCAACTGGGCCAAATACGGAAGGAAACTAAAAAAACTTTACAATAGAGCTAAAGATGGAAACTGACAGGTAGACTGGAATGCCTACTATCACAGTTTCAAGACCTGCAAGAAGGAAATTAGACGGGCAAAAAGAGATTCATGGACTAAATTTTGGGAGGAGCTAACCAACACCACTGAAGTGTCCAGCCACACCGGGGCTGCTTTGCAACCCCTGTGGTTAGCACAATTGAGTGATGACCTTCTTCTAAAACTGAAAAATAAAGGCTTGCATCGTGTCTGCCTATGCGGATGACATGATTCTAATGGTAACTGTCAGATTCCTGCCAACAGTCAGTGAGCTACTAAATGCCGCATTGAGCGTAACTCTGGGATGGGCAGAACACAACGGTCTTGGGGCCAATCCACAAAACCCCGAACTAGTTCTGTTTACACGAAGATATAAGATACCGAGCTTCTAGCTTCCGACAATAAAAAGAATCAAAATACCTTGATGTATGTAATTCTGAACTCCAAACTCTCCTGGAGGAGAAACTCGAAGGAATGGATAAAGAAGGCATTACAAGCCATCTTTTTGTGCAAAAATACTTTTGGTAACGGATGGGGAAGAAACAATCTCCGCAAAGTTCAGAGACATAAACGTACTAGCATGCTTAGGAATAACAGGATGTATTCGTTCTACCTCCTTAGCAGAGCTGGATGTAATATTAAATCAGAAACCCATCGGAGTCTTCCTCAATCACGTGGCAGCAATACTCAATCTCAATTATCTGCAAAAAATATTATAGCTCCTTCTTTTTCGCTTGAGGTCCGAAATGTATAGTGGTTGCTTGGACCCAAAAGATATTTTTGGGTGCCTGAAATCAGGCAACATTTTTTTTTCCTGTCTGACGCGATAGCGACGCTATTACATTTTTGATTTATACCAATATTTATAGAAATTCAATTTTTGTAGGTTGTTCTAAGTAATTAGCTTTTAGTCCTTGTCCCTATTTATATGTTTAATGTACTTCATTTATATGTAGATTTAGTATCGCCACCTATAGCTGAGGGAAACGAACATGTAAGGGGCAAACTTTATTTGCACCCAATTTGGTTTGGCGATTTATAGCGAATGCCAAAGAAAGAGGAAATAACATGGGAAGAAGGGAATTATCCTCTGATGACAGAAGAATATTCGCCGACTCGTGATGCTGAAGAAGGAAGACATATAAACTGTCAGGAAAAAAAGTCATGAATTCACCATTGTGACCGACCACGCATCTCGACTAGCTCGATGGGCTTTTGCATTGCATAGGTGTCGGTATAAAATAGAGCATCGCAAAGGATTCTTGAATGTGGTACCTAAAGAATGATGGTGGATACGTATTTAGAAAAGCTTAACACTTGACAGGTGAACAGCCTCACGATGAGTACGCTTGGAAGCTCTTGATAGCTAAAGAGTTGGTTCCAGAGATCCTTTTCCAAGCTCACGCTAGTCCTCTGAGTTCGCATGGCGGCATACATAAGACCATTGAAAGGGTGAGCAGATATTATTTTTGTCCCGGGCTGGTGCCCGACGTTAAAGCATAGATTAACGCTTGTGAGGTAAGCAAAACTGCAAAGTCACCTACTACTTCTCTTAGACCGCCATTGGGAAAGGCTCCAGAGGGTCAGCGCATTTTCCAGCATCTTTTCTTTGACTTTCTTGCGCCCTATCCGCGCTCAAGAAGCGGATATATTGGAATATTTATCGGTCTTGACCTTTTTTCAGAATAAGTTTTCTTAAAGCCGATCAAAAGCATAAATGCTTCCCTAATAACAAAGTATCTCGAAGAAGAGTTATTCATGACTTTCGGGGTTCTGGAAACAATAGTTTTTGACAATGGAACGCAGTTTAAGAAGCGTTCAAAGAGTTGACACGACAATACGGCATTAATCGCATCTTCACTGCTGTTAATTCACCTTAAGCAAACCCTTCCGAAAGAGTGAATCGTCTTATCATATCGGGTATTCAAGCCGATATGTACGCCAGAATCAGAAGGAATGGGGCGAGTGTTTGAATGAAATATGCTGTGCTTTAAGGTCTTCCGTACACTCACGCATTAGCACCTCGCCTTATATATGGCTTTCGGCCAACACGTGGTCACATTTGCGTCAACTTATTAGTTTGGCAAAGGAAGTTTAAGATGCTTGATGATAAAGTATGATCCGTCCGATTCGTTTGACATTATTTGAATTGAGGCGTGTAAGCAAATGCAAAGAAAGCATGAGGAAAACGAAAGGCGATATAATTTAAGTTCAAGAGTAGTACGGACAAGAAGTGTTACGTCAATATTTAAGAAAAGTTGTTTTTAAACTGGTTACAACGGCAAGCTTGGTCCTAGTTTTGTAAAGGCCCGTGTCCGAAAAAAACAAGTAAGAAAGCTACAGTCGAGAGCACTCGACCGTATGATACCCGCAACCCATTTCGAGAGAAAACAAAAAGCTTAAATGATATTTTAACAAAAAATATACCACAGAATATACTGAAATTTGTTTTTTTTTATATACATATTTTTTTAAATCTATGAAATACCGACATGGTCACACTGTCAACTAAACAAACAAAGCGAGAGCACCTGCAAGTGAATTTTGCATATAAAATTGATTCATTAATAACTTCCTTGTTCACAGGAATCATTGAGAATATAATTATTATTATGCATACCAATTAAGTGCTCTAGGTCTTTTATTACGGCTTTTCCAGTTTTTGGGGGCGGAAAGGGGCGTGGCAAAAATCTAAAACAAACTTGATCTGCGTAAGAGCTACATGAATACTGTCACCAAATTTGATATCTCTAGGTCACTCACACACTTAAAACGTCCATTTGCATTGGGCACAACAATTTTGATAAATAATTTAACGAATAACTTTTGTTCTACTTATCCGATTTGTACCAAAATTTCAGGGTATATTAAGAGTGTCAAGCGCAGATAGGTTACCAAATTACACATCAAACAACTTTTGGCGTTATATGCAATTTACATAAAAAAAAAATTGACTTTTTCTAGATTAATGCTTATTGTGGGCGAAGGGGGCGTGGCATCCAACTTTTGAAATAAACTTGATTTGCGTAGGGAATGCAGGACCCTTTGTGCCAAATTTGGTGTATCTTTGTCTTATAGTCTCTGAGATCCAGGTGTTCATACAGACAGACAGACGGACAGATGGACAGACGGACATGGCCATATCGTCTCGGCTTTTGACACTAATCAAGAATTAAGGGGTCGAAGATGGCTCCTTCTGCCTGTTACATATATTTTCTGTTGGCACTAAGTTATAATACTCTTCTACCCTATGGGTAGCGGGTATAAAAAGGGAACTCGTACTATGAGCTTGAAGATTTGCAAGGCCGTTTATTAGGCAATTATCACGCCAAGGACATTCGGTATCAGCCTAGTGTAGTATGCGTATGCTGCTTCACGGCGCGCAGCTCTAAGCTAAGAAATTAATGAATATATATACTTCTTCAAAGACGGACGTCTTTCCCAAAGAACGAAAATTGTTTTAATTCAACGCGGGACAACACAATACATGGCGACCGTGACATGGTCTTGGACTTGACCACAAAGATAAAAAAAGGCATCCAAGTGACCATTGAAAACTCAAATATATAAACACATTACATATACAAAAATATCTAAGCAATACAACAAAATGTTTTAGCAACATCGAAAAAAAACAAGTGTTTGTAATACAAAAGCAATCAATGAAACGGCAACCACAACAGCAGAAACAATAATAAAAGTGACAAATGTTATAAGTCTGTGCAATGACCAGCGCCATCAACGGCCACTCTGTGCGAGTGGCAGGCCGCCATTTGTGACAATGCGGGAATATAAAAACAAGTAAGAAAGCTACAGTCGAGGGTGCTCGACCGTATGATACCCGCAACCCATTTCGAGAGAATAAAAAAAGCTTAAATGATATTTTAACAAAAAATATACCACATAATATACTTAAATTTGTTTTTTTTTGTATATACATATTTTTTTTTAAATTCTTTAAATGCCAACATGGTCGCTCTGTCAACTATACAAATAAAGCGCGAGCAGCTGCAAGTGAACTTTGCATATTAAATTGATTCATTAATAACTTCCTCGTTTTTCAGTTGACCTCAACCAAATTCACAGAAATCATTGAGAATATAATTATTATTATGCATACCAATGCTCTAGGTTCACTATTACGGCTTTTACTGTTTTTGGGGGCGGAAAGGGGCGTGGCAAAAATCTAAAACAAACTTGATCTGCGTAAGACCTATACGAATACTGTCACCAAATTTGATATCTCTAGGTCATTCACACACTTAAGACGTCCATATGCATTTGGCACAATAATTTTGATAAATAATTTCACGAATAACTTTTGTTCTACTTATCCGATTTGTACCAAAATTTCAGGGTATATTATAAGTGTCAAGCGCAGATGGGTTACCAAATGACACATAAATACACAAAGAACTTTTGGAGTTATATGCAATTTACATAAAAAAACTTGACTTTTTCCAGATTAATGCTTATTGTGGGCGAAGGGGGCGTGGCATTCAACTTTTGAAATAAACTTGATCTGTGTAGGGTATGAAGGAACCTTTTTGTCAAATTTGGTGTCTCTATGTCTTATAGTCTCTGAGATCCAGGTGTTCATACAGACAGTCAGACGGACAGACGGACATGGCCATATCGTCTCGGCTGTTGACACTGATCAAGAATATTTATACTTTATGGGGTCGGAGATGCCTCCTTCTGCCTGTTACATACATTTTCTGTTAGCACTAAGTTATAATATCCTTCTACCTTATGGGTAGCGGGTATAAAATATCAAACTCAGCAAGTGTGAGAAGCATTCAGTCCCTTTGAGGAAGCTGACACACCAGAAAATGTCCTTAACGATGGTACAACCGCAATTGGAAAGCTCCAAATGCTCACTATACTGTTCTATTTCACTTGAATCAACTGCTTTTTAAGCTAACCATATTATGAAACCATAGACAAAGATATGTGGGTTCACTTGTGTACGTTTCACAGTCCTTTTATAAAACTGACTTACCACAAAAGTCCTTAACGAGAGCAAGCTGGCAATTGGAAAACTCTGAATGAAACTACTGCTTGTAAAGCCAACCATATTGTGAAACCATAGACAAAGTGGCACACCAACTAGTGTCCTTAATCATTTAACAAATTCTAAGTAGACCACAGAGCAGGCTCCCGACATTCAATAATTTGTATTCTAAACCAAATTTCTTTAAACTGCCTCGGATAGCTCTATGACTTACCAGAAACTATTTACCAAAGAGCCATATCTCACGTGGACCACATGTGAGTTTGTGCAAAGGACTCTCCCACTTTATAAGTACCAACTTGTAGAGAACCATATCTCATGTGGACCACTAGATGGTGCTTGTGAGTTTTTGAAAAGGACTTTATAGCCATTTAAACTCACGTTTTGCATCAGACAAACAAAAAAAAAAAAAGGATTACCAGAATTAGATTTTTAATAATTCTAATTCGTTGCCATTTAATTTAATCTCTGTTTTTTAGTTATAAATTAGGATAAAACTGAAATGTCAATGTTGCCACTTGTTTAAGCTGTAATGTTAATTGGCTGTTAAATGTTTTCGTGCCCTCTGTTACCACAAAATCCTTTAGAGGTTGCTCCCAGAGTAATATATAAAAAGGAAGGAATAATAAAGTCCTTCAGCTTATTACTGAAGGAGCATGTTATGCTATTAAAATAAGTAAGAAAGCTACAGTCGAGAGTGCTCGACCGTATGATACCCGCAACCCATTCCGAGAGAAAATAAAAAACTTAAATGATATTTTAACAAATAATATACCAAATATACTAAAACTTGTTTTTTTGTATATATTTGAAAATAGCGAATAAAAATCCACAACACCGTTCTGGTCACATTGTCAACTAAACAAACAAAGCGCGGGCAGCTGCAAGTGAATTTCCCATATAAAATTGACTCTTTAATAACATCCTTGTTTTTCATTCGATCTCAATAAAATTCACAGGAATCATAGAAAATATAATTATTAATATGCATACTCTAGGTCTATTATTACGGCTTTTACAGACTTGTGGGGGCGGAAAGGGGCGTGGCATCCAACATTTGAAATAAACTTGATCTGCGTTCGCCCTACAGGAGTACTGTCCCCAAATTTGGTAGCTCTAGCTCTTATAGTCTCTGAGATCTAGGTGTTCATACAGACGGACAGACGGACAGACGGACATGGCTATATCGTCTCGGCTGTTGACACTGATTAAGAATATATATACTTTATGGGGTCGGAGATGCCTCCTTCTGGCTGTTACATACATTTCCTGTTGGCACTAAGTTATAATACCCTTCTACCCTATGGGCAGCGGGAATAAAAAAAACTTTGAAGGTTGTGCCCTGCACAACCTTCAAAGTTTTTTTTAGATAAATACGAAAATGTTTAGTGACACTAAATTTTTGTATCAATTTTATTAAATTGAAGCTTATTCAAATAATATATATCTATGTATAATTGCATTATTTTTTAATATTTTTACCAACACTTGAAGTATTATCACATACCATGGAAGTGCTTGAAATAACCTCAGAATATGGTGCGCATTCCATATACTTATCATTTTCGATACTTGCAAATATATAGTCGTCTACTCCATATGTTTTTCTGTTACTATTTTTTATGTCATTGAAGTTTTTTGTAGTGGTTAATGCAAGATCTCGCGTGCTATTTAGATGCTCAACATATTTTCGAATAGTACATTGACGCACAGTTAATTCAACTTCATAAAGGGAACATTCTGCCGATAGAGCTTTTAATTTGTTTGCCATTTGTCGATTTATGCGCTAAAAATTTTATCAAATTATTTAATATGTATATTTTTTATTTTGACTTGCTTGTTGGACCACAAATTTGTGTTTCACCTCTACTGTGGGCATGTGGGAGAGCATTCTTTTCAGGGTCTCATTCGCCTTCTGAGTTTCAGCCAATCGGTTTTTAATGTTGTAATTTTCAATTGATTGCTTTAATGTTCGTCTAGTAAAAAAATATAATAAAATATAATATTTAAATCAAGCTTCGAAATGGTCGCTCGAAATTAGAAACCAAAAAAACAAGGATTGGTAAACTCGAATGAGTTGACCTAACCCAACCAAAATTGTTGGAATATGTTGATACCGAGTTTGATCTGCGTGCGGTTGTGTGATAGAGGATGAATCCACGTACTTGCATAAATCTAGAACAAGTCACTTTTTTTCAGGTAAATCCCATATAACTCCAATAGTTCTTTGTGTAATGATGTGTAATCGGGGCTGGCAAAAATCCTCTGACTGAACCCTCCACGAGTGGATACTGCATCGTCTCGGGCAACCGAGAGATGTCACCATCACTTGCTCGCTCATAAGACTATGCAGTTTCTAGCTACGGGACCGGGCACAAGCTTTTTAGATTTATTCTGGAGAGCTGAAGTCCAGGACCATGGTCAGAGGTACTTGGCAGCAAGTATAGAATGCATCATGAATCCTCCGATTCAAGCAAGGAGGTGAAGACTGATGAGTCAACTCGGGCTGGGATGTCAGCCCAAACGTCGGTGGGAAGTGTGACCGCTACCACCTGCGGGCACGGGGAGGAGAAATAGGCAGTACCTTCGTAAGCAAGACCGGCTGAAGATGCGATTGGGTTGCGTTCGGAGGCGCTGGGCGCGGAGATGCTAGGTCGACTTATTAAGGAATCTATTCCTTACCACCCAGTGGGAAGGCTAGATAACCCAGGCAAGTTGGAGGAATCGACCCAAAATGTAAGGCCTTCAACAAATCTTGTCCAATCAGCCGTCCATCTAAGTCAATCCGCAATAATATAGTTAAATATAGAAACTGACAGGTAGACTGGAATGCCTACCATCAAAGTTTCAAGACCTGCAAGAAGGAAATTAGACGGGCAAAAAGATATTCATGGACTAAATTTTGGGAGGAGCTAACCAACACCACTGAAGTGTCCAGCCACACCGGGTTGCAACCCCTGTGGTTAGCACAATTGAGTGCACATTGCCAAGGAAGAAGTTTACGTTAGCTGCATTTATCGACATAAAGTGTGCTTTTAGTAATGCCAAGATCGAGTCTATAACGGCAGCACTTGTCGACATAGTCTCACACCCGACAATCACTCGATGGTTTAGTAACATGCTTCGCCAACGAATGATTAACGCCGAACTTTGCGCTTCGACTATCAGGAGAAGTGCAACCAGGGCATCCTCCAAGGGGGTGTGATATCCCCCTTATTGTCCTAAATGACCTTCTTCTAAAACTGAAAAATAAAGGCTTGCATAGTGTTTGCTTATGCGGATGACATGATTCTAATAGTAACTTGCAGTTTCCTGCAGTCAGTGAGCTACTAAATGCCGCATTGAGCGTAACTCTGCGATGGGCACAACACAACGATCTTGGGGCCAATTTCCAAATCCCAAAACCCCGAACTAGTTCTGTTCACACGAAGATATAAGATACCGAGCTTCTAGCTTCCGACAATAAAAAGAGTCAAAATACCTTGGTGTAATCCTTGACTCCAAACTCTCCTGGAGGAGAAACTCGAAGGAAAGGATGAAGAAGGCAGCCATCTTTTTGTGCAAAAATACAGAGACATAAACGTACTAGCATGCTTGGGAATAACAGGATGTATTCGTTCTACCTCCCTAGCAGAGCTGGATGTAATATTAAATCAGAAACCCATCGGAGTCTTCCTCAATCACGTGGCAGCAATACTCAATCTCAATTATCTGCAAAAAATATTATAGCTCCTTCTTTTTCGCTTGAGGTCCGAAATGTATAGTGGTTGCTTGGACCCAAAAGATATTTTTGGGTGCCTGAAATCAGGCAACATTTTTTTTCCTGTCTGACGCGATAGCGACGCTATTACATTTTTGATTTATACCAATATTTATTAGAAATTCAATTTTTGTAGGTTGTTCTAAGTAATTAGCTTTTAGTCCTTGCCCCTATTTATATGTTTAATGTACTTCATTTATATGTAGATTTAGTATCGCCACCTATAGCTGAGGGAAATGAACCCGTAAGAGGCAAACTTTATTTGCACCCAATTTGGTTTGGCGGTTTATAGCGAATGCCAAAGAAAGAGGAAATAACATGGGAAGAAGGGAATTATCCTCTGATGACAGAAGAATATTCGCCGACTCGTGATGCTGAAGAAGGAAGACATATAAACTGTCAGGAAAAAAAGTCATGAATTCACCATTGTGACCGACCACGCATCTCGACTAGCTCGATGGGCTTTTGCATTGCATAGGTGTCGGTATAAAATAGAGCATCGCAAAGGATTCTTGAATGTGGTACCTAAAGAATAATGGTGGATACGTATTTAGAAAAGCTTAACACTTGACAGGTGAACAGCCTCACGATGAGTACGCTTGGAAGCTCTTGATAGCTAAAGAGTTGGTTCCAGAGATCCTTTTCCATGCTCACGCTAGTCCTCTGAGTTCGCATGGCGGCATACATAAGACCATTGAAAGAGTGAGCAGATATTATTTTTGTCCCGGGCTGGTGCCCGACGTTAAAGCATACATTAACGCTTGTGAGGTAAGCAAAACTGCAAAGTCACCTACTACTTCTCTTAGACCGCCATTGGGAAAGGCTCCAGAGAGTCAGTGCTTTTCCAGCATCTTTTCTTTGACTTCTTGGGCCCTATCCGCGCTCAAGAAGCGGATATATTGGAATATTTATATTTTCTTAAAGCCGATCAAAAGGATAAATGCTTCCCTAATAATAAAGTATCTCGAAGAAGAGTTATTCATGACTTTCGGGGTTCTGGAAACAATAGTTTTTGACAATGGAACGCAGTTTAAGAAGCGTTCAAAAAAGTGACACGACATTAATCGCATCTTCACTGCTGTTAATTCGCCTTAACCAAACGCTTCCGAAAGAGTGAATCGTTTTATCATATCGGGTATTCGAGCCGATATGTACGCCAGAATCAGAAGGAGTGGGGCGAGTGTTTTAATGAAATATGCTGTGCTTTGAGGTCTTCCGTACACTCACGCATTAGCACCTCGCGTTATATATGGCTTTCGGCCAACACGTGGTCACATTTGCGTCATTTGCATGAGGAAAACGAAAGGCGATATAATTTAAGTTCAAGAGTAGTACGGACAAGAAGTGTTACGTCGATGTTTAAGTAAAGTTGTTTTTAAACTGGTTACAACGGCAAACTTGTCCTACATTTGTAAAGGCCCGTGTCCGAAAAAAAAAGTAAGAAAGCTACAGTCGAGAGTACTCGACCGTATGATACCCGCAACCCATTTCGAGAGAAAACAAAAAGCTTAAATGATATTTTAACAAAAAATATACCACAAAATATACTGAAATTTGTTTTTTTTGTATATACATATTTTTTTTAAATCTATGAAATACCGACATGGTCACACTATCAACTAAACAATCAAAGCGAGAGCACCTGCAAGTGAATTTTGCATATAAAATTGATTCATAAATAACTTCCTTGTTCACAGGAATCATTGAGAATATAATTATTATTATGCATACCAATTAAGTGCTCTAGGTCTTTTATTACGGCTTTTCCAGTTTTTGGGGGCGGAAAGGGGCGTGGCAAAAATCTAAAACAAACTTGATCTGCGTATGAGCTACATGAATACTGTCACCAAATTTGATATCTCTAGGTCATTCACACACTTAAAACGTCCATATGCATTGGGCACAACAATTTTGATAAATAATTTAACGAATAACTTTTGTTCTACTTATCCGATTTGTACCAAAACTACAGGGTATATTAAGAGTGTCAAGTGCAGATAGGTTACCAAATTACACATCAAAGAACTTTTGGCGTTATATGCAATTTACATAAAAAAAAACTTGACTTTTTCTAGATTAATGCTTATTGTGGGCGAAGGGGGCGTGGCACCCAACTTTTGAAATAAACTTGATCTGCGTAGGGAATGCAGGACCCTTTGTGCCAAATTTGGTGTATCTATGTCTTATAGTCTCTGAGATCCAGGTGTTCATACAGACAGACAGACGGAGAGATGGACAGACGGACATAGCCATATCGTCTCGGCTCTTGACACTAATCAAGAATATATATACTTTATGGGGTCGAAGATGGATTCTGTTGGCACTAAGTTACAATACCCTTCTACCCTATGGGTAGCGGGTATAAAAAGGGAACTCGTACAATGAGCTTGAAGATTTGCAAGGGCGTTTATTAGGCAATTATCACGCCAAGGACATTCGGTATCAACCTAGTGTAGTATGCGTATGCTGCTTCACGGCGCGCAGCTCTAAGCTAAGAAATTAATGAATATATATACTTCTTCAAAGACGGACGTCTTTCCCAAAGAACCACAATTGTTGTAATTCAACGCGGGACAACACAATACATGGTGACCGTGACATGGTCTTGGACTTGACCACAAAGATAAAAAAAGGCGTCCAAGTGACCAGTGAAAACTCAAATATAAAAACACGGCGAACTTTGTTCCGCCTTTATGGCAATAAATAAGCAGATTTTTTCTTTATTTGAAAAAATACAAACAAATTAAATACCTACATTAATAATTCATTATTATTTTTTGTATTTTAGTGCATAGGTTGCTCTTCACTTAAGTACCTAGTGATACCCGACATTTTTTGTTTTATTATCAGGCGCAAAAACAATCATCGCAGATGGTCTTTCTACCTGCGAACGTGCTGACCATGGGAGAAACATGAATGTTCTAGATTTAAACCACAAACTTTTAAGGATTGGCCTTGTGATTTGTTGATGGTCATGGCAAATACAAGACGTATCGGAAATTGAAGTCTTTTAAATTCAAACGGCATATCGGTTGGGATCATCGGAATCCTCGGAATTAGAACTTCCTCACCTTTGAATTATCCTATCATTATCGTAACGTAAATTACATTCATCAATTTTCGAACCACCAAACGCGGACCGATACACAGTTTTGGTTGGTTTATGTTTCCAAGCATGATTATTACGGAGCCAACCTTTAGGCGTAAATTGTGCGGTGGTAAGCCAGGCACGTCCAAAGAGTTGAAAAATTCAATTGGATAGTTGGTGGCTTCATCTACCATATTAATCCGCTCGATTCATCGACAGGTACTTGACCATTACCGAAAGTCAGCAATTGTTTCGAGAAACCTTCAGCAGATGTATCATTAAGCAATGTAACTCCCATGTTTGTTGTCAGCTGCAGTTTCTTCACATAGCGTCATAGATTTGACGATTTGAGGCAAGCGTTTATTTCGTCGGCAGCCGTAGATCTTGGAATAACTTTCAGTATTTGGCGGAAATCGCCATACGTAAAATCATTGCTCCTCCAAAACATCTCGAATCATTGCGAAAATCTTTTAATGTTCGGTTAAATACTTCTAATGCACGTTTTTGCGCCATTGTGCATTCGTCCCAGATGATGATTTTCGATGCCGCTAAAACTTTGGCCATTGCTGAGTGTTTTGCAATATTACACGTTGGTTCTTCAATAGTTCGAAGATTTAAAGGTAATTGAAATGCTGAATGAGCCGTACGGCATCCTTCTAACAATGTTTCTGCTATTCCAGAGAAGCAACTGCAACCGCTATGTTGGTTCTCGCCCGAACAGTTACTAAACCTAGTGACATGAGGAATGTCTTGCAAGTTCCACCAGGGGCATCTTAGAAATATAAACCACCATTTTCATCATTATTGCCTTTATTAAAATATAATAAACTTTCTTTTGTTGGTAATTGAATAGGGGTACATTCGTTTGAACTACTAAATCTAATTCCTGGTGATCATATACAATTCTCGATTAAATGCGTCATTCATTTCACGATATGGCGCTGGCATTCCTAACCTGATTAATAAATTACCACACATCAGGTAAGACATATCTTCGATCAAGAGTAAAGCACGATTATGTATCTCCTCAACTCATCAACTCAATATCGTGATTTCTGGAACTAACACGAATTTGATGTAAAATATTTTCTGACATATTTTCCTTGTATTTGTGCCACTGGTTACAGGGGTTTGATGAAAAACATGTCGAAATTATCATAGCAAATAATGTGCGTATCTGACTTGGAGATGCAGAGATAATGTCTTCAGCGATTGTCGTTTTCTTCTTCACATGCAGCTCGATATGTTGGGAATATTACACCATTAACAGTTCGTAGTATCTCAAATGACGTTGGCCTACTCACATTTACCAGCAATAACCACAAATAGAAACATTCATCATTCTTTGTATGAACTGTATACATACGAACCTTAGCATCAGTAGAACGCACATCTGGATACCCAGGAACCACATCGCCATGCTTCCGTCTTTGAAAATTCTTCGATGATGCATTCCAAGTATAATAACGTGGCATCTCCGAGTAAAGCAAAGTTCGTGCAAACTGATCGTTTTGGCAGATTGCAAAAAAACTGGTCAATGTAGTTGGTGGAGGTGTTTCAGCACGTTGCTTAGCATTCGAAGCCATGAAATATATTCCCTTTGCTATTCTTAACATTCTTATGTATATTTAACAGTTTATGTTATGTTGCTGTTATTTACAGATTTTTTTAAAGTGGGCTTATTATGACGTTTCACGTCAAGTCACACGGGAACGCTGTCGAACGGGATAAAAAAGTATCCTATGTCCGTCTCTTGGCTCTAAGCTACCTACCTACCAATTTTCACGCAAATCTGTTCTGCCGTTCTTGAGTTATAAGTGGTGTAACTAATACGACTTTTTTTTATATATATAGATCTAACATTTATTCTCTTGCAATACGTAACATTCTTCTGTACATTTAACAGCCTATATTATATTGCTGGTATTTACAGTTGAAATACAAATGATTTTCCCGCTTTCCTGTTGAAATGTTTCCTGATCTTTGTTAACTATAAACCGTGCAACTCGGTTCGTGCGTTCTGACTTATTTTTATATAATAGACTAGCAACCCCGGTAAACTCCGTTTCGCCACCAGATGGCTTTATTTCTTTTGGTGATTCAAAGATGAAGACATTTTTTTTTATTTGAAAATGAAAATTTGGTTTGATTTCATAACGTGTTATTTAGTTGTACTTCTGTGAGTAATTAGAAGTGAATACAAAGTAAATACTGAATTGAACGTTTCCGAAAATTGTCCGTGTCATTGAAGTGCTCTTTGGTAAACCACATTTTTTGTTATTTGGTCTGACGTTAACAAACAAAGCGGATGGTTTCCCAATACGTAAACACGCAACGTATAACGTATAACCCATGTGAAAAACAATAATTTTCTAAATTTATTCCGCAAACACTAAGCGATTGTCCCTGCGACATGTTAATTGTCATTCCGAACGCAAGGCGAACTGGATATTGCAATCGTTTTAAGTCAAATGGAAGAACAGTCGGAACCATTGGTATTCGAGGAATACATACATTTTCACCTGCGTACTTTCCATTGATAATGGTTGCCTCAATCAAATTCGCCATAAGTTTTTTTACTTGTATTCCACCAAATCGCCAGTAATTCTCAGTAATGTATTGGAAACATTTTCAATAAGTGCTAATTGAGAGTCTACAAATTGGCAAATGTCGTTGGTAAGAGTAATCAATCCAGATGTTGCATCAACTGGGACTTTTCCATTTCCATCAGCTAAGAATTGTTTGGAAAATTTTGCAGCACTTTGATCATTTTGAAGTTGAACTCTCATATTAGTGGTTAGCGATAATGTTTTTACTTTATTCCATAAAGATGGTGCCTTCAGGCAAGAATTCAATTCATCTGCACGCGTTCCACGGGGAATTACTGGCAACTTTTGCCTGAAATCGCCTGCCAACAATATCATCAAGCCGCCAAAGGTGTTGTTATTTCGCCGATGATCCTTCAGTGTGAAGTTAAGGGCTTCAAGTGATTTCTTATGTGCCATTG
The DNA here is from genome assembly GCA_035045625.1 of Drosophila formosana. Lineage (NCBI taxonomy): Eukaryota > Metazoa > Arthropoda > Insecta > Diptera > Drosophilidae > Drosophila > Drosophila formosana. Next base: position 127,907 of record JAWNOW010000412.1, read on the forward strand.
TGCACTCATCCCAAACAATGAGCTTGCATTGCATCAACAATTTTCCCATTGCACTGGATCGGGAAATATTGTATGTTGGAGTATCAATTGTGTTTAAATTGAGTGGCAACTTAAGCGCAGAATATGCAGTACGAACGCCATCTAGAAGAGTCGCCGCAATTCAAGATGATGCTATGTCAGCTATGTCACATCTTGATCAAATAGTTGCCAAAATCAATGAAATAACAAATGTTTTCCCTGTTCCTCCAGGTGCGGAAGAATAGACCACCAGTATTGTTGTCCATCGCTTGCATTAATGTTTCGTGTAGTTGGGTTTGCTGTTCATTCAGCAACGGCACATTATTTCGAACGAATTCCTGCAATGTATCAACATTTTATTGCAGGTCTCGATTTAATTTTTGGTTAAATGCATCGTGCATCGATCGATTTGGCGCAATCAATCCTACTTCAATCCGTAGCTTGTTTGCAATAGTCAAGTATTGATCCGCAATCAGAATCAATCCTTCATTGTAGTTTTCATCGGTTATTTGGATGTTGGGATTATTCGTTTGAATTCGCATGCGATGCAAGATATCTTCACATATGTCGTCTTTGTATTTGCTCCATAACTGAATTGGTTGTGAAGGAAAACATTGGGTGATGATAATTACGAACAGCGTTCGTATTTGGTACGCATTTGATGAAAAATCTGTTAGATCCCAATGAGAATCGTTCTCCAGTAAACCCAATAGTTGACATGCTTTTCGATATGTTTGGCATTGGTGGCCATTCACAGTTTTAAAATGCGCAAACGATTTTGGGCCACGTACATTTAGCAACAGCATACGCAAATAAAAACATTTATCATTTCTAGGATGAACAGTATACATGCGACCTAGTGCATCAGTGGAAAACACCTGTGACCAATCTGGAACTGGGGTTCCTTGTTTGCGACGTTGAAATTTCATCGTTGATTAATTCCAAGTGTAATATCTGGGCATTTCCACGTACATCAGCGTCGCTGCGAATGGATCTGCCTCACACATTGTCTTTCAGCTCGTTGTGCCGCATTACCCTCAGTAAAGTAAACTCTTTGGCCATTTTCCAAATGAACTGTTAAATGCACAACTGTGGGATATCTTTCATAAATTTGAAATGACAATAATTGCCGCAGTGCTTAATTAGTATCTGCCCTTTTGAAAGTTGCTGATTTCGTCATTCGCATTTTCCGATGCAATACCAATCACAGCCATGTCGCTGCCTTTTGTGACGTACTTGCACAAATATTTGATTGATTTGGCCGAATGACAACTCTCAACGTTTGCATGTGCTTTGAAAATTCGTGATAACAGCGGGCAATATGGTACAGTGAATTCATTTCCGATCTCAATCTCTTGAATTTGAAATTTAACTTTGAAAGTTCGACCATTATCTTCTTTTGAACGCCGACGACAAACTGGATATCCATCGTTCCCTGTGACTGTTTCAGCAACTAACGGTCGCGGATATCGTTTTGTGCACTTTCCATCAGCCATGCAAGGCGACAATGGATTTAATGCACCGCACGGTCCATGTGCCATCTGTGTCGTCACAATGTCGTGTAGATGAGGATCGGTGACTGGATCAGGAATTTCTGATAAGTTATCCACTTCATTTGAATGTAATTTATTCAGCACCCAAATTAGGAGATGAGTATGCGGTAGTCCACGCTTCTGCCATTCCACCGTGTATATATAACAACGTTTGTAACCAAAAACTCTATATTTAGTAAGCACATCCATCATAACCTTGAGTTTCTGCTGAAATACACTGGCGATTATGTCATGGCGATCTTGCGGCTTTTGGCCCGGTTCCAACTCACATTCAATTTCCGCCCACTTCGGATTGCATGTGAAGGTAATAAATAAATCCGGAGTTCCATAGTTTCGCACATACGTCATAGCGTATTGAGCGTATTCATGCATGTGGCGTGGGCTTCTGATATGACGTGAGAATCGTCAGACTTCCAATATTTTGAACATAACCATCTGAATTAATAGCATCACGCAAGTGAGTATATTCCTCAGACCGTAGCTTTGCCTGATTGAATTGGATAAACGCTAAACGTTCGGTCTCGACTTTGAAATACATGTCGACAGCGAATTGCTGTAATAGCCGACGACACTTCAGAATGACATTCTCCTCATGTGTACGAATCATCATACGATACGCATAGTAATTCATTGCGCTTAGATTTTTATTCGTGAATACGCCTGAAAATGGAAAATTAAATGAATTATTAATGGAAATCAATAATAGCAATAATTAGTGTGTGAATATTGTACCTGTATTTGGATCGACCATCTTCAACGTGATGTTGTATCTATATTATATTGTAACGCATCGTACAAACGATGTGTCTCGTTTCGCTTCTTCGCTGAACGACAATGTCTCGCGATTTAGTTTGATCGCCCACAATAATTAACGGTGGGTGCATTGAATCTTCGCACATGTTCACCTGGTGGGGTACAATCCGCTTTTATGACAAATTTGTGCGTATCCGATGGCATTCGTTCCAATTATGTTTTGAACATATTAACTACAGCATTATTAGCGTGAAAAAATGCTTGCAGCTGTTCAATAATTCGTCTCTTTAACTGTTGTGTTCCCTGTATATTGCACCGCACATTCAGCTGATCCACCATCGACGAAATGAAATATATTTGGAGAAATTGATCTGATCATCTGGTGTTAACACCATTGAACCATGGAAATTATATATTTGTCCTTGTATCTGTAATTGCAAACAATAATTTTTTTGAAGAATACAGTGTAACTTCTAATTGTGTGATGGTGTGGTGTATATGTAGTTATGTGTTGCAATTTATTGAATTGGTGTGAGTGATTGGTTATGTGTGTTGTATCTTCTACCTTGCAAGTTGCCATGAAGCCGGCTTCTCGAATGATATTAGCTCCAAAAGAAGTCATGCGAAAGCAGTTATTATATTTAAGTATGTGTTGAAGAAATGGGTGGAATCGGGATCACTTTCATCGAACAATTGTTTCAGTGGCTGTGATGATGTAAGTAATGGATCCAGTTTGACTTTCTCATTTGCGCAGCACAATCCAGCCGTTTCTCTTTTAAACTTTAACGCATTGCAATATCAGCATATAGTCGTCTTTGGTCCAATATATACATAAATGTTCATCATCACTGTAGTTCGCAGTGGGATCATATTGGAATGGCAAACGATTGTATGATGCCAATGATCTTCGTGTGCTCACGCGTTGTCTCAATCGGGCATTCTCTCTTATTGCATTTTGTCTTTCTTCGCTTAAGTTCTGTGAATACACTTGTTGGTGGCTTGCATTCTTGTGCGGCGGCCGATGTACGATCTGAGGAATATATTCACTTGCGTGATGCTATTAATTCAGATGGTGATGTTTAAAATATTGGACGTCTGACGATCCTCCCGTCATCTTTTATCGGAAGCCCACGCCACATGCATGAATACGCTCAAGACGCTATGACTTACGTGCGAAACTATGGAACTCCGGATTTATTTATTACCTTCACATGCAATCCGAAGTGGGCGGAAATTGAATGTGAGTTGGAACCGGGCCTAAAGCCGCAAGATCGCCATGACATAATCGCCAGAGTATTTCAGCAGAAACTCAAGGTTATGATGGATGTGCTTACGTGGCTTAAGTGGTCATGTCCGGTATGCATTGAAAAGCAATTGGATTTTTCTCGTATGTATAACTATATTCATATATATTCATTTCTCGATTATCTGCTGATACTTCGTGCGAGTCCATCTCAGCTTATATCGCCACAAAATCCACGGCGTCGGTAGCCATACAAAAATTCAATTTCTCAACTCCTGGGGAAATTGCATCATTTAAATTAACTGTTCCTTCCGACTCATTTTCGTTATTGTGTGACCCGAGTTTCTGGCCACCTCATATGGTGGTACATGAGTTCAGGCCAAAGACGCGTAATATCATCCCAGTAAATTTTCAACCTAATATCACCTTAGTTCAAGCTCCTACTGTTAATAAAACTAACACTAATGCTTAAAAAAACTAAATATTAATCCTGTTCAGCTTACCTCCCCTATTCGTATAGCGTATCAAAACGTAAGGGGCATTAAATCAAAACTATCTAAAGTCTATCTATATAGTTTTTGAACATAGTATCTTAGTGTTTACTGAAATTTCTAACTTATCTCTCTTTAGTAATAAATTTACGTCTTACAGATGTGACCGTTTGTCTAGAATTGGTGGTGGTGTTCTTATTGCTGTTGATTCTGATCTTAAATCAGAATTAATCTGCTCGGAGTCCGACATTGAATTTGTCGCCATTAAGACAACGTTTGGTCAATCTGCGGCCTATATCACTTGTTCGTACATCCCACCTCAATCTGATATTTCTGTTTATTTTCAACACTTATCTATTTTAAAGTCCATATCCTCTAAACTGCTAGATAGCGAATCTTTGTTTGTGCTTGGTGATTTTAATTTACCAAATATATCTTGGTCTGCTGAAAATAATACTCTAGTTCCTTCTTTTCCGCACGAATTTCTAAATGGCCTTCTTGATCTTTGTCTATCACAAATTAACCATATTTTTAACTGCAATAACCGTCTTCTTGTCTAATAGGCCACTTTGGTTTTCTCGGGAATTAAGTGGATTAAAAAACCTAAAGTCACGATATTTCAAAAAATATCAACGCACAGGAAATTCTTCTGATTTCGCGCGATATGCTATTGCTAAATCGAATTTCGTTTCACTTAACACCCAACTTTACAATATTTATCTGCGTCGGTGTCGGTTACAGTTTGCTCAGAATCCTAGACAGTTCTATAATTTTGTTAACTCTAAACGAAAATGTTCTTCACTACCTTCCTCAATTTCATTTCAAAATAAGACTGCATGCAGTGATCAGGCCGCTGCCGATCTGTTTGCAGACTTCTTTCAATCTACTTACTCAATTGACAGCTACTCACCCCATACATCTTATCCCTATAACTTGCAAAAGTCGAACTTTATTCCTGAGCCGGTGATCACTGAATGCTCCGTTTTAAGCGAACTCAATAAAATAAAACCTGTATTTTCACCCGGTCCAGATGGTATTCCAGGCTGTGTCCTTAGGTATTGGGCGGAATCATTGCATTTACTTTTACATTAATTATTTATTATGTCTATTGAGTCTGCCTCTTTCCCGGCTATATGGAAGGGTTCATTCATAATCCCCTTGCATAAAAATGGTTCGAAACATAACGTTAATAACTATAGAGGTATTTCCAAATTGCCCGCTATACCGAAACTTTTTGAGAAATGTATTACATCTCAACTTAGTCATTTTTGTAGATCTATTGTCTCTCTCTTCCAGCATGGTTTTGTGAAACAGAGATCTACGACTACCAATCTATTAGAGTTTTCTTCTCTAGTGAACAAAGGTTTTCAGAATAAGTTGCAGACTGATGTTATTTATACTGACTTTAGTAAAGCTTTTGACTCTGTTAACCATTTCCTTTTAGTTAAAAAATTAAACTTGATTGGATTTCCATATAATTTTCTGTTATGGGTATCTAAGTATCTTAATAATAGAACTCAAACAGTAATATTTAAATCCGCAACTTCTAAACCTGTCTTTGTAACCTCAGGTGTTCCTTAGGGTAGTCATCTCGGTCCTCTTCTTTTTAACCTTTTCATTAACGATCTTCCCAATGTTATTTTAAATTCTAATATCTTAATGTATGCTGATGATGTCAAGATTTGCCTAACTTATAATAATATAGCTTCAAACTCTCTATTGCAAGCTGATCTTGATCGTTTTTATTCCTGGTGTAAAAGTAATTATCTACTACTAAATTGTTCGAAATGTAAGGTTATGTCGTTTTACAGAAGCTCTGCTAACATCTGTAATTGTACTCTTAATATGGTACCTCTGATTAGAGTAGACGATGTGAATGATTTAGCAGTTCTTCTAGATCATAGGCTAAAGTTTGACAAACACATTTCAATTACTGTCAACAAAGCGACTCAAGTTCTTGGGTTCATCAAGCGATGGGCAAAGGAATTTAATTGACCCTTATACGACAAAGCTTCTTTTTGTTTCGCTTGTCCGTCCCATTCTGGAATACGGTTCTTGTATTTGGTCACTACAATACTCAAATCATAAAAATCTTATCGAGTCTGTACAAAAGAAATTTCTGCTTTTTGCGTAGAGAGGCTTTAACTGGGTTTCAGGTATTGACTTACCCTCTTATTATAGTAGACTTCTTTTACTTAATCTTCCCTCATTAACTAATCGTCGTAGCATGCTTGGGGTTATGTTTATAGTCAAACTACTAAAGGGTGAAATTGATTCTCCCTACTTGCTTAGGCATATAAACCTTTCTGTCCCAGTTAGACATACACGTAACTTCACACCTTTATCCCTTAACCTATGTACAACTAACTATTCTAAGCATGAACCTTTTCGAGTTCTCTATGCTGACTACAACAGACTCTACTGTGTTTTCAACGCCAATGCATCTCTTATAAATATTAAAAATTGTATTCTATCATTCTTAGCTAACAATAATTAGCAACTAACATGGTGTTGGAAATTAAAACAAAAATTTAATACTAGCTAACTAACCTACCATCTGACCTGATTGGGTTTTTCCTGGGTTTTCCCCAATCCATGCAGCGAATGCTGGGTGAAATTAATATTGCTTAAACACCCCCAGAGATTTCAAATTTTAATTTTAATTGAATTATTTTTTTTCTCTATTTTAAACTATAAAAATATTTGTAATCATAGTGTTACTTTTTTTTGGTGAAAAACGTTGTTATATGTACCCGGTGGAATGGCAGAAGCGTGAACTACCGCATACTCATATCCTAATTTGGTTGCTGAACAAATTACACTCAAATGAAGTGGATAACATCATATCACCTGAAATTCCTGATCCAGTCACTGATCCCCATTTACACGACATTGTGACGACACAGATGGCACATGGACCGTGCGGTGCATTAAAGCCATTGTCACCTTGCATGGCTGATGGAAAGTGCACAAAACGATACCCGCGACCGTTAGTTGCTAAAACAGTCACAGGGAACGATGGATATCCAGTTTATCGTCGGCGTTTAAAAGAAGATAATGGTCGAACTTTCAAAGTTAAAGTTCAAAATCAAGAGATTGAGATCGGAAATGAATTCATTGTACCATATTGCCCGCTGTTATCACGAATTTTCAAAGCACATGCAAACGTTGAGAGTTGTCATTCGGCAAATCAATCAAATAATTGTGCAAGTACGTCACAAAAGGCAGCGACATGGCTGTGTTTGGTATTGTATCGGAAAATGCTAATGACGAAAGCAGCAACTTTCAAAAGGGCAGATACTAATTAAGCACTGCGGCCATTATGGTCATTTCAAATTCAAATTCGAGATATCCCAAAGTTGTACATTTAGCAGTGCATTTGGAAAATGGCCAAAGAGTTTACTTCACTGAGGCTAATGCGGCACAACGAGCTGAAAGGCCACCATCGACAACATTGACTAGCTTCTTTGCAATGTGTGAGGCAGATCCATTTGCAGCGACGCTAATGTACGTTAAAAAGCCCAACTATTACACTTGGAAGCAATTAACAAAGAAATTTTAACGTCGCAAACAAGGAACCCCAGTTCCAGATTGACCACATGTGTTTTCCACTGATGCACTAGGTCGCATGTATATGTTCATCCTAGAAATGATAAATGTTTGTATTTGCGTATGCTGTTGCTAAATGTACGTGGCCCAAAATCGTTTGCGATTTTAAAATGTGAATGGCACCAATGCCAAATATCGAAAAGATGTCAACTATTGGGTTTATGGAGAACGATTCTATTGGGATCTAACAGATTTTTCATCAAATGCGTACCAAATACGAACGCTGTTCGTTTATATACCCAATGTTTTCCTCACACCAATTCAGTTATGAGCAAATAAAAGACGAATATGAAGTATCTATGATGGAATTCAAACGTATCCCAATCCAAATAACGTGAAAACTACAATGAAGGATTGATTCTGATTGGGATCAATCTTTTTAAACAAGTACGGTTGAAGTAGGATTGATTGGCCAAATCGATCGATGACGATGCATTTAACCAAAAATTAAATCGAACTGAATAAAATGTGATACTTGAGGAATTCGTTCGATGTGGTTGTGATGCAGACCCACTACACGAAACATTAATGCAAGCGATGGACAACATACGGTGGTCTATTCTTCCGCACCTGGAGGAACAGGGAAAACATTTGTTATTTCATTGTTGGATGATCAAGATGTGATAGCTATTTCTTGTCTCCAACTACATTTCCCGATCCGTGAATGGGAATTGTTGATGAATGCAAGCTCATTGTTTGGGATGAGTGACAATGGACATAAGAAATACTGGCCTTAACTTCACACTGAAGGATCTTCGGGAAATACACCTTTGGCGGCTTGATGATATTGTTGGCAGGCGATTTCAGGCAAAAGTTGCCAGTAATTCCCCGTGGAAGGTGCAGATGAATTGAATTCTTGCCTGAAGGCACCATCTTATGGAATAAAGTAAAAATTACGAACCACTAATATGAGAGTTCAACTTAAAATGATCAAAGTGCTGCAAAATTTTCCAAAAATTGTTAGCTGTTGGAAATGGAAAAGTCCCAGTTGATGAACATCGGATTGATTATCTTACCAACGAATTGATTTTAGACTGTAATAGACTTTTGAAATGTTCCCAGATATTATGAGTTGGTGGAATCCAAGTCCGTCTAACAATTCGATGATGTAGTATTCCAACAGAGTTTTGAATTCCGGACTTACAGGATTTCACATAACTTGCAAAGTTGGTACAGTATATGATATTGCGCATTTTGAAACCACTGCGACATTGCAAAGTTCCTCAACTTTCGGTTAAAAGACTTATGCCGTATTTGATTGAGCAAAATGTATGTATTCTCGAATATAATGGTTCGACTGATATTCCGTTTGACTTCAAACGATTGCAATTTCCAGTTCGCCTTGCGTTCGCACTGACAATTCACATGTCGCGGACACGTTCGATTCAGTATTTACTTTGTATTCACTTCCAATTACTTATAGAAGTACAACTAAACAACACGTTATTAAATAAACAAAATAATACAAATAAAAAAAATTTTCATCTTTTAATCACCAAAAGAAATAAAGCCATCTGGTGGCAAAACGGGTTTGTAGTTTAAGAATAAAAGAAATATAAAAGTATCGTTAAAAATAAGATAAATAAAAGATAGAGATTGGAAATGAAAAAAAACTTTTTCATAAACTTACAATTTTAGTTTTTTGAATCCAGCTGTCTACGGTTTTAGGGAAACCCAGCCAGCGGACCAGACTCTATTTCCTTTCCTTTTCAGCACTTTTCAACCAGGTAAGTATTGGGAAAAGTTGTTTTTTTCACTTCTTCTTTATAGAAATCACCTTTGATTGGATTCCATTCCAGTCTTGCAGTAAGTATGTTGTTGGGTAAGTATTTTGTATTTAGTTATTCTGAATATTTATTTGTCCAATTCGGGGTATATCCCATTTCATGTTGTATTTGCTGATGCGTACATGTCCCCCATCTTTCGTTTACTACCAGATGAGTTTTTATTTACTGTTTAATTGATGGGTGCAATTTTTATGGTCCTGTGTACTCTATTGTTGTATATGTCAATTAGTTCTTATACACATTAATCCATTGTATGTTCCATTGAACTGAATTCTGCACATGAGTTCTTTTAATGACCTGTTGAATCTCTCAACAAGAGGCTTTAGACTACTATAGTTGAATAGTGATTGAATTCATAGTTTGATCATAGCTGTAATTGAGTGATAAAAATCTACACGTGTTGTAGATTCTTGGGACTCCTTGTCGTGATTTAAATATGTCTCCATTGCTGAGAACGTCCTTCGCATGTTTTGATTTATTGCTTACTGTTTCTGTTAGAGTATCGATAACCATTATTTGATTTTGCGTACTTTCCCATTTCAACCAAGTCGACTTGCCATAATTTATTCCCTTTCTGATGATTACGCCGTAGAAAATTTTCGGGAGGAAGATGTATTTCCTTGTGACTGAGATAAATTATTTTTTTTTCGTATAAACACCGTCATCATATTTAATTTTTGTTTTTTCGACTTTCTGTTGGGGTAAAGTTTTGTTAAGAAGTCATTTCAGTTTTAACATTTGTATAGTCTGTGGGTAATATGATCTGTAATTTTTTTGTGTCATTAACAAGTTCGTGTAAAATTCAAACCCATTGTTTCCACCAAAACCATCAGTATTCTGAATTTGGAGTTGTTTTAGTAAAGAAAAAATTTTTTTTTGAACGTTTCGACTTTTGGTTAATTGAGCTAATATTTGATTTTGTAATTTAAATTCACACAAGCGTTAATGAAATGTTTATTTCACTCTAGTGGTTGTGAATGGGCAGGGAACTAATTCGTGAATCATAAGTATATATCTATGATAATTTTAATTAGAAAACAAATCTGATTTATACTTCATGTACATTTTATTAAACAAACAATTTATAATATACACAATTATAAATTTGTTTTAAAATCTTTGTTGTCATCTTTATTTCTGGTAAGTATATATTTATACTTATATTTATTTTAGATCTAAGTCTATCTTGTCATCTTCTCTTCTGGTAAGTATATTTATATTTTCCTTGACCAGCTCCAGGATGCTCTCTTATTATTATTATTTGGCCATCACAACCCTATCGGGTCACGGCCTGAAATAGTTGCCTCCACGCGCTTCTGTCTCCTCCAGTTGGTAACACCAAGTGAGGACAGAGCTTCCATCACTTGGTCCTGCCAACGCATCCGGGGTCTTCCTCTCCTCCGATTGCCGACCACTACCGCATCAAACACCTTACGAGCTGGAGCGTCTTCCTCCATAAGAGCAATATGGCCCAGCCAGTGAAGTCTATGGCTCCTAACTCTGCTGACTACATCCATATCGCCGTAAAGCTCATACAGCTCATGAGTAGTATGTTTACCTGAGTATGGGCACAAGTGACATTAATGGGGTAATTAAGATGATAATTTATGGGTTTAGCTGTCAAAAAATATGTCAAGTGGTAATTAAGAGATTTGATGAGGGTCAAAAAGTAGTGTGGGTGTTTAGGGATCGTGGTGATCAAAGGGTTAGGTAAATAAATAAACAAATAAATTAGACTATTGGGGGGTGAGTGTGGTGTGATAGGTTGTGGGGATTGGAGTGTTGGATCTTGTTTGATTTTAGGATAAGTCAAGTGTATGAGGACATATGACACCGAAAACTGGTGCGGCGACCGGCGACCGGCGATCGGTGACCTTCGACAGCTGCAACAGCCGGAATCGATTGAATGTGTTGACAGATCTGGGTTGCGCGAGCGCAGCTGGCAACAGGGTTGGTGATTTTCGCCACCAGCATGCATTCGAACGCAATTCGAACGCAACAGGCAGGGGGCGGGCCTTTGACACGTGCAGTCGTTCGAATGCAACAGGCATCACACCGAAAAACGGGGGGGCGGGCCTTTGACACGTGCAGTCGTTCGAACGCAACATGCAGCTCATCGAATAACTGGGGACGGTGACCTCGAATAAGTTGACACCACCTGCGATCGTGTGAACAATTTTCGTTTACATATCCCAATCCCAATCCCCAGTAAAATAACGGTTTTTCTTGAAATATTTATTATCATTTTTATTTTCTCAAGTAGTATATACAAATTTTGTGTGTATATTTAGAGTAATTTTATTTTCAAGTACAATGCTAAACAGCAATGCTCTAAAGTTACATTTATTTTTCATAATTTTTGAGATTTGTATGAATGCACAGGAAATAAATGACAAGCAGATGTGTCGACTCCAGAATACACATCGCATTTAGCCCAACAACAAGATGTGAAATGCCGCACATGAAGATTGGAAACCACCATGGTATCAGTTATTCTATTGTAAATATTTTGTATTTCTCAAGTAGTGTATACAATTTTTGTGTGTACATTTAGTGTAAATTTATTTTCAACTACAATGTTAAACAGCAATGCTCTAAAGTTACATTTATTTTCATAATTTTTTGAGATTTGTATGAATGCACAGAAAATAAATGACTAGCAGATGTGTCGACTCCAGTATACATATTGTCTTTAACCCAACAACCATATGCGAAACGCCGCTCATGAAGATTGGAAACCAGCGTGCTATCAGTTATTCTATTGTAAACATTTTTTGTGTTTCTCAAGTAGTGTATACAATTTTTGTGTGTACAATTTCTTATGATTTGTCATATTCCCAATAAAATAACAAAATTGGTTTATGTTTTCTTGTAATTTTATTTTTATTTTATATTCAACTACAATATTTAGAAGCGATGCTCTAAATTTACATACATTTTCATTATTTTTTGAGTTTTAAATGAACGAACAGAAAAGAAATGACAAGCACATGTGTCGACTCCAGAATGCACATCGTCTTTAACCCAACAACAAGATGTGAAATGCCGCCCATGAAGATTGGAAACCACCATGGTATCAGTTATTCTATTGTAAATATTTTGTATTTCTCAAGTAGTGTATACATTTTTTGTGTGTACAATTTCTTATGATTTGTCATATTCCCAATAAAATAACAAAATTGGTTTATGTTTTCTTGTAATTTTATTTTTATTTTATATTCAACTACAATATTTAGAAGCGATGCTCTAAATTTACATACATTTTCATTATTTTTTGAGTTTTAAATGAACGAACAGAAAAGAAATGACAAGCACATGTGTCGACTCCAGAATGCACATCGTCTTTAGCCCAACAACAAGATGTGAAATGCCGCCCATGAAGATTGGAAACCAGCATGGTATCAGCTAGTCTATTATTAAAAAATGCCAATGATTCCTCCAAGTATTCCAAGTGTTCAGGGAAAATTCGTTCTTTAAACATTTTGATGAAATTACTTATTCTGATTATAAGTTGCTTGATCGTAATGTTCGTTGTAGTATTGTTTTTGTTATCGGTGCAATACATGTTTTAAATTTTGTATTTTGATTTTGGGTTCCGTGGACGTCTATTTGTCTTGATTTCCGAAATTTGAATGAGAAAATGATTTACCAAGAAGTTAGACGACACGTTGAACTAATCCAGTTAATGGAGTGTATTCAACTATACGATCATGAATGAGAAGGCAATATACTTTGGTATTCATCTCACTTGCTGCAGTTAGTTCGGTAGAAATTTTTACGTCAATTGGCCCTGATTTGACTGATTCATTCTGATATGAGAGATCTACAACAACAATAGGAGCCTTAGACAAGAATTCCGGTGGTGATAGAAGTGCACGAGCCTCTCGGTTGTAATAGCTCTCTTGAAATCTCGCATACATATCATACAACACAGCAAACCGATTTTCACTGTATTTAATATTCAAATCCTCATAGGGATAGACTTCAGAATTTAAATATACTTTTGCATTTCTTAAATTGTTTGTAATTAGATTTCCATTCAATGTAAATGCAATGATGGCATACCGCGGACGTTCTCTATTTGCAGCCAATTTAACATTCCATACATGATGTGTCTCCTGCACAAGTGTAGGATTAATGTAACAATCCCAACTGCGGAATGCTAGTTGTAAGCTAGCACCACTTTTTACTACATTAAACATTTTAATTTTGGCACTATCGCTTGGGACAATGTGGGGTACTTTCCAACAAATACTATGTATGTTAATTTTATGTGTATGAACTGTTTTAACATACATATCATCTGTATTTTTAGCTAGTAAGAGAATAAGTTCATGTTTACAATTTAATATGACTTTTTTGTAGTCTTCTCCAAATCCCATCAACATTTTTAGTGGTACAGAATAGCTGAAATGTCCTCCAGAAGAGATGTTATCACCACCGTTCCACCCAGCATTGCGATAAAGTAGATCTTCCTGTTGCCCCACAGAGAGAAAGTTCTTGAGAGTCGATGTTATTCCAGTGAACCGTGTCCTATCCAGCTCACACCCATTCAATTCGTATCTTATTTCATCCAGAAAATAGGCCATACAATTATTTTTGAGCAGACCGTTAACATTAGACGTGCTGCTTGTCCCTGTATTCGCATCAGTAATTTTCTCAAGTGTTCCTTCAAAGTGGAGAAAACTTTCACACGGCGGCACATACAAATCTTGGTTCTGTATTGTGATGCGAACTTCATCGTTTGTCTTGAAGTTTTGTTGATATGGGTAATAAGAGTGATATTCTTTTTTAGTGATACTCTCATCATTGAGGGGCTTATCTTGCACAAAAAAAATCTCATTCATTTGAAAGTTTGTTTTTGGAACTTTATTGAATATTAAATCCTAATGATATTAAAATTAATTTATTTTTTAAGGATAGTGCAGATCGTTGATTTGATGCTTTTTTAAATATTGATGATGATGATGATGATGATAATGATGATAATGATGATGATGATGATGATGATGATGATGATGATGCTTTCACGTCAGCTTTACATTTACTAATGGGGGGTATGGGGTGCTGTGTTGGCTTTTTATTATAAATAATCATTCTGTAGGCCGCAAGTGTAGCCGAATTGATACAGTTTCACCACGCAAGTTGACTAAATCTCCCTTCTGATCAGTTATCCGTACTTCGAGTGTGCTTATTTCTCTGCTGTTGACAGGTAAATAAATCAGATTTCGTGGTGTAATGTTCATTTTATAAACTGGTGGGACATTAATTCCAAATTCATGAAGCACATGATTTGATCTATTACCCACATATGAGAAACTAATAATGTTACATTCCAACCTAATTGTATTTATTTTTAAAATATTTTCTGGATTATCTGAGATGTAAATTTCAGACTTGTGTGCTATTAAAATACGTTTATTAAATCCAAATAGCTGTCCAATAGTTCGTTCACGATCAAAAAATACCGCTTCATTTCTAGTGCAAACTTGCACTTGGAGTGTGTTGTTATTACTTTGAAGTTTTAGGGTATCATGAAGACCATACACTTTTAGCTCATTCAAAATATATTTTGTGATGTCATCGAGTTCATACGAGCCCACTGGTATTTATATGACTTTATCCCCAATGTGAAATAAATTGTTTCCTTTATCAACGTTTGGTATAGAATTGTATGTATAAAAGTCAATGAGAGCACACTCATAATTGCGTGTTAGTTCAATTTGTGGGAAAAAATGTTCGGTTATAACTGATGTTTTCCCGTTCAATGTAAATGTTAAAGATGTAGTCATTTTGAAGCCTGACTGTAGACTGTCTTTTCACCGTCACCTCATTATACTTATATCCATTTTAATTAAAGTATAATGAATTGATCAAATCCTTTTCTATATCGACCAGTTTTCATATCGTCATCCTTAGAGATTACTAGAAATCCAAATTTATCCACCCAACAATTTCGTGATATTTCCATAAATGTTTCATAGTCCATATCGCTATTTACATGATCTCGATATATGTGTCGCATGTTTAAATCGTCTTGTTTAAACATTATAATAAAATTTGCATTATCACGTATTAAATGTTTCGGTATATGTGTATACGTTCGGCAAAGATAAAAAGAATCAATATTCTTATGACGACCCATACAAAAATAGTTTCGGATATTATCCTGTTTATCACATGCCACATCATCGAATATCATAATGGAATTGTTTTTAGCTTCCTGTGGTGTTAAAACTGTGTCATTTGCGGAGAATGTGTAGTATCCCATTCCTTGTATTGGTTTGATAAGTTTTTCCAAATACTCATATTTCGGTTGATATAAACTCTTTGAAAATACATAAATATTTTCAAATTTTACTCCATTTGGACTCTCTATGAGGCTAAGCATCACATTGGTTTTTCCACAATTTGATGGACCAACAATTAAAGCTCTCATTGTGTTGGGTAGCAAATTACTGTGACGAGGCTGTTGATTCTCCTCCCCATGCCCACCGCCCTCAATGTTTCTCACTAAGATGCTTTTCTTTTGTGGTAATAAACGCATGTTAATGAGAAAAGTACTTCATTCAATGAGGAACGTTGGTGGATTGAGGTCGTTATAAAATGATGAAACATTTTTATAATATAAACACTCGTAAATCAAATGTCAAACAGGGTAAACGCTCTACCCGTTGAAGTGCATTTACCTGGGTACAATTACTGTGGACCAGGTACAAAGCTAGAGAAACGTTTAGCACGCGGTGATCGTGGAATCAATGCTTTGGATGAAGCTTGTAGGGAACACGACATACTCAAAAAGTAAGGACTTGAGTGAGCGTCATAAAGCTGACTCTGTTTTAATTGATAGGGCCTGGGATCGTGTAAAAGCATCGAATAGCAGTTTTGGTGAGAGAGCAGCAGCGTACTTTGTAACGAACATGATGAAGGTAAAGAAAAAATTTGGTATGGGATCAAAACAGAAAAAGACGAAGAAAGTAGTAAAAACGTCTCTTGCTTCAATAATCAAAAAGGCGACCAAGGAATTGAAAAAAAATAAACCGCTTAACATATTTCATGCAATAAAGTTTGCACGAAAAGCAGTATCTAACTCAATGGGTTGTAGGAAAAATGTTGTAATTCCACGGGTTATAAATGTGCCCAAGGTAGGTGGCTTCTTGCCACTTGTACCAATTTTTTACAACACTTAGCGCTGTGGGCAGTTTAGCGTCAGGTAGCGCAGCAATAGTAAAGTCTATTAACAATGCAAAGGTAGCAAAACAGCAACTAGAGGAGAACAAGAGACATAATAAAAAAATGGAAACTGTTTCGTTGGGTGAGGGATTGTATTTACAACCATACAAAAAAGGGTATGGTATATCATTTAATAAAAATAATCGAAAACAAAATCGCAACCAAAAAAACTACTAAGCGAGCTACCCAAAAGGGCATTATCTAACTTTGATATCATGCGGTTTGCCTTTAAAAATATTCAACATTTTCGGGGTGTTTATATGAAAGATGAATTACCAAAAATCCCACTATATCGTGAGTGTGGACTAATAAATTTAGCAGACTCGTCATCAAAAGGAACGCATTGGGTAGCTTATTTTAAGAGAGGTTCTGTTTCATATTACTTTGACAGTTTTGGGAACTTACAACCACCATTAGAAGTAATTAAATATTTGGGAGAAAGCATTAAGTATAATTATCAACGTTTGCAACAATTCGGTACAGTTAACTGTGGACATTTGTGTCTACAATTTTTGTTGCGATGAGTTGGATTCATCGCACTAAAGATGGGTGGAATGTGATATGATATGTGTGTGTGTGTGTATGTGAGTTCCTTGTAAGAACGCACATGTCTGGACTGTGAGTCCCGTTACAGAACCACTTGAAAATCCGTTGGCCTTTGTGAACCTCACTCGAGAAATGCTCGAGAATATGCTTCTTTGTTCATCGTTGGAGCTTATAAAATCAATCGGCTCCTCAAAGGAAAATATCATTCAGTGACCAGCAACACCAGCATCAGCAGCATCAACAGCATCAACAGCATCAGCAGCATCAACAGCATCAGCAGCATCAGCAGTATCAGCAGCAACAACAACAAAAACATCAAACCATCACAGCACCATCACAGCAACAACAACAACAACAATATGGAATGCAACAATTTTGATAACATCAACAACTTTAACATTTTGTGGAGGTTGATAGACAACCTACCATTGACGAATTGACGATGCTAACAGAGGAAGATTCATCGGAATCTCAGGAAACGGAGGAGGAGTTCGTAAACACAAGTGTCTTCAACCTCCTCGACCCGTTGTCATGTGACAATATGATAACCCAAGAGGACTTAGATGCCCTCTTGAAAGACATTGAGGAGGACCCAGATATGCGTGGGACAATTTTAAAATAAGAAATAAATTTTAAATAAAATTATAAATATATACAAACAAAACAAAATTTTTTAATTGGGGAGGTGTTTTAATTTTATTTCAGCTTTTATTTCAGCTTTTATTTTACCTTTTATTTTCAACTTTTATTTTTAAAAATAATATAAATATATATTTAATCAAAATTTTAAAATAAAAAAAAATTTAAAACAAATTAAAATAAAAAAAATTTTTAAAACAAATTAAAATTGTTTAATTGAGGAGGTGTTTTGCATTAATCTTGGATTTTTAGAACTTTGGCTTTATTTTCAGCTTTTATTTCAGCTTTTTTTTTAGGATATAACTGGTCTAAAAACAGCTATTACAAACAGACCTGTTCTCTTCAAACAGCTATTACCAACAGACCTGTTCTGTTCTAACTGCTATTACCAACACACCTGTTCTGTTCAAACAGCTATTACCAACACACCTGTTCTGTTCAAACAGCTAATGGTATCAGACCTGGTCGGTTCAAACAGCTAATGGTATCAGACCTGGTTAACAAAAACAGCCATTGATATCAGACCTGGTTAACACAAACAGCCATTGATATCAGACCTGGTTAACACAAACATCTAATATAAATTGGCAAGAGATCAGTTTTAGATACAGTTTGTATACAATCCAACTCGATATGTGAAGGGTGGATCCTGTGTGTATTTGTGAGCGTGTGTGTATGTGTGTGTGTGTGTGTGTGTGGGTGTGTGTGGGTGTTTTCTTTGAAGACTCCATGGGACATATTCCTTTGAAAGATCTCCATGTTCCCCACATCACAATCGGTGGTGTATGTCGCTAGTGGGTATAAAATCAACCAGCTCCTCGAAGGAAAATATCATTCAGTGAGCACCAACAGTCTCGACAGCATCAGCAATCAGCGTCCACGACCTCAGCAACCAGCAACCAACACCCACAGCACCATCAAAAATGTCCATCAACGAGAACACCGCATCCAACATGATTGATCTCACGGAAATGGAATCCCAGCAAACATTTTATGAACACAACCGAGAGGACTTTGATGACCTTTTGAAAATCAATGATAATCTCTTAAAGATCAATGAAGATCTTTTAAAGGCCAATGAGGATCGAGTGAAGAGCGCCTTCAACTCGCTTAAAGTGAAGAGTAAACTTCACTTTAAGAAGCTGCTCATTAACACACCATACAATATCATGAAAGCGAAAAAGGTTAAAGGAAAATTTGGTACCAACGTGATGGTCGAGCTGGAGAACCATTTCGTTTTCCTCCCTCCTCGGTTTAATGCGATTGAAGAGAGCATCCTGGAGCTGGTTAAGGAAAAAAAATATATACTTACCAGAAGAGAAGACGACAACATAGACTTTGATATTAGAATAAATTTATAAATTGTATATTACAAATTGTTTTTAATAAAATGAAGTATAAATCAAAAAAAATTTTGTTTTTTAATTCAAATTATTACAGCTATATATGCTTACGATTCGTCAAGTAGTTCACAGTCCATTCACAACCACTAGAGTGAAATAACCGTTTCAGTTCTAACAGCTTGAGTGAATTATCAATCAAAATATTTTAGCTCAATTAACCAAAAGTCGAAAAGCTCTAAAAAAAAAATTTTCTGAATTAAAACAACTCAAAACTCAGAATACTGATGGTTTGGAGGAAATATTCAAACCCATAACAGAACCTTTACATGAACTTGTTAATGACACTAAAAAATTACAGAATATGTTACCCACAGACTATAACAAGTAAGAAAGCTACAGTCGAGAGTTCTCGACCGTATGATACCCGCAACCCATTTCGAGAGAAAACAAAAAGCTTGAATGATATTTTAACAAAAAATATACCATATAAAATTGATTCTTTTATAACTTCCATGTTTTTTATTCGATCTCAACCAAATTTACAGGAGTCATTGAGAATATAATTATTATTATGCATACCAAAATTCAATGCTCTAGGTCTATTATTACGGCTTTTACAGTTTTTGGGGGCGGAAAGAGGCGTGGCAAAAATCTAAAACAAACTTGATCTGCGTAAGACCTACACGAATACTGTCACCAAATTTGATATCTCTAGGTCATTCACACACTTAATACGTCCATATGCACTGGGCACAAAAATTTTGATAAATACTTTAACGAATAACTTGTTTTCAACTTATATGATTTGTACCAAAAGTACAGGGTATATTAAAAGTGTCAAGCGCAGATGAGTTACCAAATTACACATCATTACACAAAGAACTTTTGGAGATATACGCGATTTACTAAAAAAAAAACTTGACTTTTTCTAGATTAATGCTTATTGTGGGCGAAGGGGGCGTGGCATCCAACTTTTGAAATAAACTTGATCTGCGTAGGGTATGAAGGAACCTTTTTGCCAAATTTGGTGTCTCTATGTCTTATAGTCTCTGAGATCCAGGTGTTCATACGGACAGACAGACGGACAGACGGACAGACTGTCAGACGGACAGACGGACATGGCTATATCATCTCGGCTGTTGACGCTGATCAAGAATATATATACTTTATGGGGTCGGAGATGCCTCCTTCTGCCTGTTACATACATTTTCTGTTGGCACTAAGTCATAATACCCTTCTACCCTATGGGTAGCGGGTATAAAAATGTTAAAACTGAAATGACACCTAAACAAAACATTAGTGGAGATAACACACTACATGCGAAAAAGATGAAGATGAAGAAACTAAAAACTAAATATGATGATGACAGTGATGATAATGATGATGATGATGATGATAATCAATTCTATTCTCAGTCAGCAATAGAGGATACATCATTTGTAGTCCCGAATCAAGATGAGCCCCATACATCAAGAGCGATATTGAGTCAAGTGTACCCTCATACATCATCCTCATTAACACATCCAGCTGTACATCATGATGAGAGCTCAAATCCTCTTTTGGATGTGACATTTGGACCATACAAAAATGCAACCGAATAGAGCAAGGGAATAGAGTACTGGTTCGCTGGCTGGGTTTCCCCAAAACCGAAGACAGCTGGATTCATAAAACTGAAATTTTGTAATCTTTAAGTAAAACATTTTTTCTTTTCTTTTTCAATCTATATCATTTATTTATTTAACATCATTTTTTTAAGTTTATTAAAATTAAATTACTATTATCTAAATATCTTATAAGTATACATTTGTTTTGTTTAAATAAACTATCACATTATAAAGTTAAAACTATCGTTTTATTTTTTTAATGCCATCTAATAACATAAAATGCAATATCATTTGAGCCTCTTGGATGTCTACCGCACTTTCATTTATTTCAACTTTTCTTTTTAAAGCATTTACCTTCCTCACTTTACTTTGAGTGCTTTGTGAGTTCTCCTCCAGTGCACATATTTGGCTGCGCCAAACACTGGACTGTGCTTCTAGAGTAGATATACAACCCTCAATTTCATTGGGAATTGTAGAGTAATGGGAATTGAAACCCCATCTGCACAAATTATTCTTTTATCATCTTTATTGTCTAAAATAGTTTTTGTTATTTTTAGTGTACTAGTTTCATGCCCTCTAGATCTTAACATGAACATGCTATCACGTGCTTGCTGTCCTGTGTACAAACAATTTTTATACCCCTCAAATGTGACCTTTTCCAAAATTTTCACACCTATATGCATACATTTTTGAACGTAACCCAACAAACTCACTTATTGGTTTACCATGCAGCTCATCTTTAAAGGAACCTAAACGCTTCTTGTTGCACTGTTTAAAATTGTATAATGCAGCCAATTCACTTGAATACTCAGATGTATCAAATTTCAATTCGACATCATCACGAATTTCTTCATAGAAGTCGTTCGTTTTTATAGTGTATATAAACGAATCGGTATCCATATAATTTAATTTAAGTGCTTTGTTAAATTTAGGTTTCATATAATCATAATGAAAATCATACATTTTGAATTTAGATAATTCCAACTCTGCAAAGCCTAAATATATTGGCTTATCACAAATGTTGTGTAATCTTTTCATCTGAATTGCAAACATAGTCTCATTAAACTTTGTTGCACTATGAAAATTTGACCTGGACATCAAGTCTCTGGCACACAATCTGGGGCGCCCACCTTGTGGACCTACGTCTGGAGAATTCCATTCTGTAACAATCCGAATGTCTACCCTCTTTTCGCTGTTTTCCATGGTATTACCATAGACAGCATTATTTAACAATTTCAAAAAATCTTTTTCAAAATTATTTGTTGCCCTAGTCCTATGCTCAGTGTTTATATCAATGTACTTTTTAAGCCAGGCCTTCTGTTTAAACTCTAAGACGGTGTGAATCTTTTTTATCCTCAACCCATGCTTAATACACTGCTGTAGAGTTTTGTAGTGTATAACATACTTCTCCTTATCGCGGAGATCAGCTATTAGCTTGGGAATTTTTGATGATTTTGACGGTAATTTATTGGACGGGCATAAGGGCAAATCATTGTGCATATCGTGGAGTGAGTATGGATATTCCAAGTCAACCTCAAGAATATATCCATACTCACTGTTATCAGATATATTATCAATATCAAATGATTGTACTTCTGCCCGCTCTAACCATTTGAATTCACCGTAAGGCAGAGGTTCAGACATGGCCCAACCATAAAGGTTATTTGCATCCACATACATTAAATATTCCGATTCTCTTGTAGAATCAAAATCTTTAAGGTATTTGTGGTTTGCTTTGGTGTGTCTATGACTACATTGAACTAATCCACCTCGAATTCCACACTGAATATGTCTTATCATATCAATATCTGTGAGTAACTCAAGGCGGATCTCTGTTGTTTTCAACATCGCATCCCATGACAACCCTGGAGTTGTGTAATAGTGGGCAGGATCGAGTTGATGAATGTTTAAACAAATTTCCCTAAAGTTTTCGAAAACGTCTGTTAACAATAAAACATCAGTTTTCAAATATAACTCCAAGTAGTCTTTAAGAGTTTGACACTTGAAGTTATTCCACACTGAGCATGCGTGATTGTAGTCTACTTCAGAACATTCTGACTCTGTCAAATTGCTGTAGAACTCACTCCTTGGAGGGAGACAAGTTTCTTCCAACTTTTGAGCTGAATCCAAATATTCATAAGGGAATACTCCTTTCCTACGAAGTAGGGCAAAATCAGATTTTTCTGGGTATTGCGTTTTGAGAACATTACAATTGTTCTCACTTAAATTTCCTGCAAGTGTGCTTAGACTAGAGGGCATAAATCTTAAAGAGTCCAAAAATCTAATTTCTAGGGTATCGTCTCCTACTGGCACAAACTTTGAAATACTAATATATAATTCCTTGTTCAAAGGAATTACTTTAATATCCCCCTTAATCTCCCCGAGCTCTTTCACAAACAAATGTGCATCATATTTTGACAAATTGTGAAAGAACACGGGGATAAAATTTCTTTTCCTATGGTTGAGGTTGCACGAATTATGTGCTGCACCTCGGTATGTGCCAGTAAAATGACAGTGATCTCTCACTCTGTCATTACCCAAACTACCCTTGCAAATATGACAACTAATGGCCTCATCGAAATTATATGAATCCTGTGGACTCATTTGGATGGGTACCACATTCTTCATGTGGCTCTGATACAGTTCGGACAAATCGGACGTTAGACTTTCAATGAAAGTGCGGCTTACATCCCCGCCCGTTCTTAAAACAAACTTATCTAGTGCTGTATCAAATGCACACTTTATATAGTATGCAAATGCTACAGGCACATGCTTATTAATAGTTTGTGAATTATCACTTACATCTATATTAGAAGAATCCAGTATGCATTCAAAATCTGCATACACGGTGAATGGAATCTTCAGCTGCCGGTGGTGATTTTTAAAGAACACCTCTGTCTAGTGGGGCTTAGGAGGCTCCGTAACAGTTCGACTGCATATTTCTCCATGTCGACTGGCCCTCTCTTCACTCGTCGAATATCGCAAGCATTGGTTGCAGAACCAACGCTTTGGTTGCTCCCTACCCAATTGTGATGAGAGCAGACTGAAATTATAAAGAATTCGATATATGTTATTTAAATATTATTTTTATTTTATTACTTGTACTTACGCAGATATATTTTTTATCCACACATAGTGACCGTGTACATTTCCATTTGGTCCATCCAAAAGTAGTAGGTTGATGTGCGATTTCCCTTCAAATCCAGCATAATAAAGTGGTCCAAACACTTTGTTTGCTTCCTCATCATATCCAAACACATTTATGCTGATGAGTGGGTTCCGTCTTGTGAACTCATTCATTTTGCTAAGCTCCATTTGAAACGATAGTCCTCTGAAGTCCACCTTGTAGTTGTTGTCCACTTGAATTATTTGTGAAGCTATGTTGACATTGTAGCTGGAGCATCGCTGTGCATTTCTAGTTGGCTTAAGGGCTGATATTATTGCCCACTTGAAGCAGAACACATCATTGTTCTGCACGTTGATAAGAGCTCGTTTGTGTTCAAGCTTCAACGGAATTTTAAAATGTTGTGATCCTCTAATGGGATCACATTGAAGCATGTTTAGCTCCACTCTGATGAGACGAGTCATCGTCCATCCACTATCCTTTTCCTGAAACTCACTCATTTTATTTTTCATTGCATCTGCATGCATTTCATAGAGTTCCATGAAATTGGAATACATCGAAACCAGTGACATTTTGCTCTGGAACGATTTTACCTCTATTTGGGAATCATGCTCTTTCAGCAGCATGTACTCAGCAAACAACTCAAAATTAACTTTTGATGTTGTATGTGAGCTCATTACCCTTTCTAAATGAGGAATCAGTGCTACTCCAGCTTCATTAAGGAATTCATCAGGAATTCTTACAGCAGTCGTCCCTTGTATCCATCAACAATTTGCTTCACCTGTCCATCCACCGGTCGGATTGCATTATATTTATGCAACTCGGTGCGAACATGGTGGTGCCATTGCATATTTGCAGGTAAATACTGCTGGCATGGGTGACAAAACACTCCATTGATGTTGTTGAAGTTGTTGGTGTTGTTGGTGTTGTTGAAGTTGCTAATGTTGTTTGAATTCAGGATGTTGGTGGTTTTGTTGTTGACGACGTTGCTGATGTGGGTGTTGTTGGTGTTGTTGTTGTTGTTGTTGATGTTGTTTGTTTTACACAAATTTTTACACAAATTTTTACACAAAATATTTTCCAATTTTTAAATTTGTTTAAACAATTTTCCAATTTTGGGAAACTAGGACGGTTTGCTTCGAATGACGAATTAGAAGTGATTTCTCAAAACTATCAGCATACATCTGATCTTTTCAGAAATTGTTTTCACTCTTCCATGGTCAAGTGGACCAGCATCACAATTTAACATACATAGCATTTTGTTTATTTATTATTTTTCGAGTCATGTGACCTTTCAATGTTGGGCGCTTATACACATTCCGACGATGCCTGTTTGCGATCGAACGACTGGTGTCAAAGGCCCGCCCCCTGCCTGTTGCGTTCGAATTGCGTTCGAATGCATGCTGGTGGCGAAAATCACCAACCCTCTTGCCAGCTGCGCTCGCGCAACCCAGATCTGTCAACACATTCAATCGATTCCGGCTGTTGCTGCTGTCGAAGGTCACCGATTGCCGGTCGCCGGTCGCCGCACCAGTTTTCGGTGTCATATGTCCTCATACACTTGACTTATCCTAAAATCCAACAAGATCCAACACTCCAATCCCCACAACACCACACTCACCCCCAATAGTCTAATTTATTTGTTTATTTATTTACCTAACCCTTTGATCACCACGATCCCTAAACACCCACACTACTTTTTGACCCTCATCAAATCTCTTAATTACCACTTGACATATTTTTTGACAGCTAAACCCATAAATTATCATCTTAATTACCCTATTAATGTCACTTGTGCCCATACTCAGGTAAACATACTACTCTCATGGTTCCATCTGACGCGATATGTATCCCCGATGCAAATCGGACCATAGATTTTGCGGAGAATCTTTCTCTTGAACACACCAAGAGCGGCTGCATCTGCCTGTGTCAAGGTCCAACACTCTGCACCATATAACAGTACCGGCATGATGAGCGTCTTGTAAAGTGTAATTTTTGTGGGTCGAGAGAGGGCTCTACTACTCATTTGCTTACTGAGCCCATAGTAACACCTGTTGGCAAGAGTGATTCTCCGCTTGATCTCCAGGCTGACATCATTCGAGCTGGTCATAGCAGTGCCAAGATAGATAAACTCCTTGACTGACTCGAAGTTATAGCTGCCCGCTACTAGCTGAGAATCTTGTCGCCGCGATTCCCTGCTCGAGCACACCATAAACTTTGTCTTACTCATGTTCACTGCCAGACCAGCTTTAGCCGATTCTTTTTCAATAGCCCCAAAGGCTGCTGTAACTTTACGCTTGGTACGCCCAATGATATCAATATCATCGGCATACCCAAGCAACTGGACACATCTATTTGTCAATATTGTGCCCGTCCGATGCACACCAGCCTTCTTTATAATACTCTCCATTAGGATATTGAAGAGCATACAAGACAACGAGTCACCTTGTCTGAGACCACACTTGGTACTAAAGGTTTCGGAATGGTCATTTCCTACTTTGACGGAGCTGATGGTGTTGCTCAACGTCATTCTGCAAAGCCGCGTAAGCTTTGCTGGAATACCAAGCTCAGACATGGCGGCATATAGGTGATCTCGTCGGGGGCTATCAAAAGCTGCCTTGTAGTCGACGAAATGATGGAAGGTGTCTATCTGCCTTTCGTACGACTTCTCCAAGATTTGGCGCAATGTGAATATCTGGTCAATCGTAGATTTTCCAGGCCTGAAATCGCACTGATAAGGTTCAATCAGTGCTTCGGCGTCAGGTTTCAGTTTTTCACATAATACGCTCGTTAGGACCTTATATGCGACAGGAAGAAGACTAATGCCACGGTAGTTGGAGCGCACTGTGGCATCACCCTTCTTCAGGATAGGACAGATCATGCTGAGGTTCTAATCTTCGGGCATGCTCTCTGTGAGCCATATCTTGCTGATTAGTTGGCCTTAAAAAGCTCAGCTGGTAAGCCATCAGCTCCAGCAGCCTTGTTGTTCTTAAGGCACTGTATCGCCGCACTGACTTCGATATGGCTCGGGATTGGTACTTCTGTGTCAGTACCAAATATTGGGGTTCGTGGATCACCATCGTCAAGGTCGTTGTTGTCTCCATCCAAAAGCTTTGAGAAGTGATCCCTCCATAACCTCAGCACAACCTCCGCGTCTGCGACCAAGTTTCCGTAGTCATCCCTGCAAGAAACTCCTACCGTCCTGTGGCCTTGGGTTAGACGCTTAACCCTCTGGTAGAAGTTCCGAGGTTCGTTCCGGCATCTGCAACTCTCTACATTCTCGCCTTTCGTGTTCTCGTTTCTTGCGTCTGAAAAGGCGTTTCTCATCCCTTCTCATCGACCCGTATACTTCGACTATACGTCGTGTTGCCCCAGCCTGCAATGTTCTTCTGTACGCCACGTCTTTTGCAGCTGTTGCGTCACGACACTCCTGATCGTACCATGGGTTCCTCTTAGGTGGAATCCTAGTACCTCTTCCGCCGAAGCCTTCAAGGAGTTCACTATGTGCTCCCACATAGAGCCGATGTCCTCAGGTCTTTGAGATGTCTGAGACACGAGTGGAGAATGTTTCCTTCACCAGTTGTGATTGCAGCTTCCCGACGTCCAGCCTTCTCGGCATACATCGACGCACGATCTTCGTCGCACTTAGCCACATGCGTATCTTGGCTGCAACAAGGTAATGGTCGGAGTCTATGTTAGGACCCCGCCATGTTCGCACGTCAAGTATACTAGATGCATGCCTTCCGTCAATCACAACATGGTCGATCTGAATTTTGGTCAGTCGATCCGGAGAGAGCCAAGATGCCTTATGAATGTCCAAATGACGGAAACTTGTACTACGCACCACCATGTTATGCGCTGCTGCGAAGCCTACTAGCCTGAGACCATTGCTCGAAGTGGTCTCATGCAGACTATATCGCCCCACGGTGGCACCAAAGATACCTTCCCGCCCAACCTTAGCATTAAAGTCTCCGAGGAGGATTTTAATGTCATGGGATGGGCAGCGGCCGTATGCTCGGTCGAGCTCCGCATAGAAGATATCCTTGGCGACATCGTCTTTTTCTTCGGTGGGGGCATGCACGCATATCAGAGGGATGTTAAAGAATTTGGCTGTAACCCGGATTTTTGCTACTCTCTCATTTATCTGAGTAAAATGAGAGACCCGGCGCCTCAATCGAGAGCCTACAACAAATCCACAACCAAATTCATGCCGGTCTGAATGGCAACTGTAGTATATGTCACAGTCCTTCTTCTTCACGCAACCTTGTCCTATCCATCGCATTTCCTGGATGGCAGTGATGTCAGCCCTACATTTATTGAGGGTATCCGCTAGTTGTTGAGCAGCACCCGGTCTGTACAATGTTCGCACATTCCAAGTGCATACTCTCAAATCATTGTCCTTTGTTCGGTTCTTATGGTCGTTATCTTTAGTCCGGTGTCTATCCGAGGCTTCTCTTTCCTACACTGAATTTTTGGTTTTTACGTGGGTGGATTTCAAGTCCTACGCCACAACCTAGTTTGAAGAGCCAGGACTCCCGTCACGCATTTTGGTATCCCACACAACGGATGTTGAACAACATTCCAGGGAGAACCACGTGGAGGTAGTGCGTCGTCTTGAAAAAAGCAGTATAAGGATCGCGCTGGCATTCGCCAAGTTGAATGCGATTAGCAACTTTACCTTATATGCTTCCCCCAAGTCTGCTCTCTTAATATTATGTTTTCCTGATTCTCAGCACAAGTGTCATTAATGGGGTAATTAAGATGATAATTTATGGGTTTAGCTGTCAAAAAATATGTCAAGTGGTAATTAAGAGATTTGATGAGGGTCAAAAAGAAGTGTGGGTGTTTAGGGATCATGGTGATCAAAGGGTTAGGTAAATAAATAAACAAATAAATTAGACTATTGGTGGGTGAATGTGGTGTTATAGGTTGTGGGGATTGGAGTGTTGGATCTTGTTGGATTTTAGGATAAGTCAAGTGTATGAGGACATATGACACCGAAAACTGGTGCGGCGACCGGCGATCGGTGACCTTCGACAGCTGCAACAGACAGATCTGGGTTGCGCGAGCGCAGCTGGCAACAGGGTTGGTGATTTTCGCCACCAGCATGCATTCGAACGCAATTCGAACGCAACAGGCAGGGGGCGGGCCTTTGACAAGTGCAGTCGTTCGAACGCAACAGGCATCAAACCGAAAACCGGGGGGGCGGGCCTTTGACACGTGCAGTCGTTCGAATGCATCATGCATCTCATCGAATAACTGGAGACGGTGACCTCGAATAAGTTGACACCACCTACGATCGTGTGAACAATTTTCGTTTACATATCCCAATCCCAATCCCCAGTAAAATAAAGGTTTTTCTTGAAAATATTTATTATCATTTTTATTTTCTCAAGTAGTGTATACAAATTTTGTGTATGTATTTAGAGAAATTTTATTTTCAAGTACAATGCTAAACAGCAATGCTCTAAAGTTACATTTATTTTTTCATAATTTTTGAGATTTGTATGAATGCACAGAAAAGAAATGACAAGCAGATATGTCGACTCCAGTATACACATCGTATTTAGAAGAAGATTGGAAACCACCATGGTATCAGTTAGTCTATTATTAAAAAATGCCAATGATTCCTTCAAGTATTACAAGTGTTCAGGGAAAATTCGTTCTTTAAACATTTTGATGAAATTACTTATTCTGATTATAAGTTGTGTGATCGTAATTTTCGTTGTAGTATTGTTTTTTTTATCGGTGGAATACATGTTTTAAATTTGTATTTTGATTTTGGGTTCCGTGGACGTCTATTTGTCTTGATTTTCGAAATTTGAATGAGAAAATGATTTACCAAGAAATTAGACGACACGTTGAACTAATCCAGTAAATGGAGTGTATTCAACTATACGATCATGAATGAGAAGGCAATATACTTTGGTATTCATCTCACTTGCTGCAGTTAGTTCGGTAGAAATTTTTACGTCAATTGGCCCTTATTTGACTGATTCATTCTGATATGAGAGATCTACAACAACAATAGAAGCCTTAGACAAGAATTCCGCTGGTGATAGAAGTGCACGAGCCTCTCGGTTGTAATAGCTCTCTTGAAATCTCGCATACATATCATACAACACAGCAAACCGATTTTCGCTGTATTTAATATTCGAATCCTCATAGGGATAGACTTCAGAATTTAAATATACTATTGCATTTCTTAAATTGTTTGTAATTGGATTTCCATTCAATGTAAATGCAATGATGGCATACCGCGGACGTTCTCTATTTGCAGCCAATTTAACATTCCATACATGATGTGTCCCCTGCACAAGTGTAGGATTTATGTAACAATCCCAACTGCGGAATGCTAGTGGTAAGCTAGCACCACTTTTTACTACATTAAACATTTTAATTTTGGCACTATCGCTTGGGACAATGTGGGGTACTTTCCAACTAATACTATGTATGTTAGTTTTATGTGTATGATTGCCAACTGTTTTAACATTTATATCATCTGTATTTTTAGCTAGTAAGAGAATAAGTTCATGTTTACAATTTAATGTGACTTTTTTGTAGTCTTCTCCAAATCCCATTAACATATTTAGTGGTACAGAATAGCTGAAATGTCCTCCAGAAGAGATGTTATCACCACCGTTCCACCCAGCATTGCGATAAAGTAGATCTTCCTGTTGCCCCACAGAGAGAAAGTTCTTGAGAGTCGATGTTATTCCAGTGAACAGTGTCCTATCCAGCTCACACCCATTCAATTCGTATCTTATTTCATCCAGAAAATAGGCTTTTACAGTTTTTGGAGGCAGAAAGGGGCGTGGCAAATATCTAAAACAAACTTGATCTGCGTAAGACCTACACGAATACTGTTACCATATTTGATATCTCTAGGTCATTCACACACCTAAAACGTCCATATGCACTGGGCACAATAATTTTGATAAATAATTTTACGAATAACTTTTGTTCTACTTATCCGATTTGTACCAAAATTACAGGGTATATTATGAGTGTCAAGCGCAGATGGGTTACACATCATTACACAAAGAACTTTTGGAGTTATACGTGATTTACATAAAAAAAAATTGACTTTTTCTAGATTAATGCTTATTGTGGGCGAAGGGGGCGTGGAATCCAACTTTTGAAATAAACTTGATCTGCGTAGGGTATGAAGGAGCCGTTTTGCCAAATTTGGTGTCTCTATGTCTTATAGTCTCTGACAGGTGTTCATACGGACAGACAGACGGTCAGACGGACAGACAGACAGACGGACATGGCTATATCGTCTTGGCTGTTGACACTGATCAAGAATATATATACTTTATGGGGTCGGAGATGCCTTCTTCTGCCTGTTACATACATTTTCTGTTGGCACTAAGTCATAATACCCTTCTACCCTATGGATAGTGTGTATAAACATCAAACCAACATCAACATGGAATGCGTCAACAACACAAACAACTTCGAGAACATCAACAATTGCAACATTTTGTGGAGGTTGATGACAACCTACCAATAACTATGCAAATGGAGGAAGATTCAACTGAATCTCAGGATGAGGAGTTCATTGATACAAGTGTCTTAAACCTCCTCGACCCGTTGACATCCAACAATATGGTAACCCAAGAGAACTTAGATGCCCTCTTAAAAGACATTGAGGAGGACCCAGATATGCGTGGGACTGAATTATAATATAAAATAAATTTTAAATAAAATTATAAATATATACAAACAATACAAAATTTTTTAATTGGGGAGGTGTTTTAGCTTGGTTTTTCAGAATTTTTTAGAACTTCGACTTTTATTTTCACCTTTTTGTTTTCAGCTATTTTTATTTTAAAATGTGTATTTTTAAAAATAATATAAATATATAAGGTAAAGTTGCTGATCGCATTCAACTTGGTAAATGCCAGCGCGATCCTTATACTGCTTTCTTCAAGTCGACGCACTACCTCCACGTGGTTCTCCCTGGAATGTTGTTCAACATCCGTTGTGTGGGATACCAAAGTGCGCGGCGGGAGTCCTGGCTCTTTAAACTAGGTTGTAGCGTAGGACTTGAAATCCACCCACGTAAAAAGCAGAAATTCAGTGAAGGAAAGAGAAGCCTCGGATAGACACCGGACTAAAGATAACGACCATAAGAACCGAACAAAGGACAATGATTTGAGAGTATGCACTTGGAATGTGCGAACATTGTACAGACCGGGTGCTGCTCAACAACTAGCGGATACCCTCAATAAATGTAGGGCTGACATCACTGCCATCCAGGAAATGCGATGGATAGGACAAGGTTGCGTGAGGAAGAAGGACTGTGACATGTACTACAGCTGCCATCCAGACCGGCATGAATTTGGTTGTGGATTTGTTGTAGGCTCTCGATTGAGGCGCCGGGTCTCTCATTTTACTCAGATAAATGAGAGAGTAGCAAAAATCCGGGTTACAGCCAAATTCTTTAACATCCCTCTGATATGCGTGCATGGCCCCACCGAAGAAAAAGACGATGTCGCCAAGGATATCTTCTATGCGGAGCTCGACCGAGCATACGGCCGCTGCCCATCCCATGACATTAAAATCCTCCTCGAAGACTTTAATGCCAAGGTTGGGCGGGAAGGTATCTTTGGTGCCACCGTGGGGCGATATAGTCTGTATGAGACCACTTCGAGCAATGGTCTCAGGCTAGTAGGCTTCGCAGCAGCGCATAACATGGTGGTGCGTAGTACAAGTTTCCGTCATTTGGACATTCATAAGGCATCTTGGCTCTCTCCGGATCGACTGACCAAAATTCAGATCGACCATGTTGTGATTGACGGAAGGCATGCATCTAGTATACTTGACGTGCGAACATGGCGGGGTCCTAACATAGACTCCGACCATTACCTTGTTGCAGCCAAGATACGCATGTGGCTAAGTGCGACGAAGATCGTGCGTCGATGTATGCCGAGAAGGCTGGACGTCGGGAAGCTGCAATCACAACTGGTGAAGGAAACATTCTCCACTCGTGTCTCAGACATCTCAAAGACCTGAGGACATCGGCTCTATGTGGGAGCACATAGTGAACTCCTTGAAGGCTTCGGCGGAAGAGGTACTAGGATTCCGGCCCCCACCTAAGAGGAACCCAAGGTACGATCAGGAGTGTCATGACGCAACAGCTGCAAAAGACGTGGCGTACAGAAGAACATTGCAGGCTGGGGCGACACGACGTATAGTCGAAGTATACGGGTCGATGAGAAGGGATGAGAAACGCCTTTTCAGACGCAAGAAACAAGAACACGAAAGGCGAGAATGTAGAGAGTTGCAGATGCCGGAACGAAGCTCGGAACTTCTACCAGAGGGTTAAGCGTCTAACCCAAGGCCACAGGACGGTAGGAGTTTCTTGCAGGGATGACTACGGAAACTTGGTCACAGACGCGGAGGTTGTGCTGAGGTTATGGAGGGATCACTTCTCAAAGCTTTTGGATGGAGACAACGACGACCTTGACGATGGTGATCCACGAACCCCAATCTTTGGTACTGACACAGAAGTACCAATCCCGAGCCACATCGAAGTCAGTGCGGCGATACAGCGCCTTAAGAACAACAAGGCTGCTGGAGCTGATGGCTTACCAGCTGAGCTTTTTAAGGCTGGTGGTGATTTGTTGGTAGGGTGCATCCACCAACTAATCAGCAAGATATGGCTCACAGAGAGCATGCCCTAAGATTGGAACCTCAGCATGATCTGTCCTATCCTGAAGAAGGGTGATGCCACAGTGCGCTCTAACTACCATGGCATTAGTCTTCTTCCTGTCTTCCATATAAGGTCCTAACGAGCGTATTATGTGTTGGCCGTTGACGTACATTGTATGCACATTAAAGTAGCCCAAGCGATACCAAGCCAATGCTTGTTACGCGCGGATCCCAATAAACCCTACCGCCCAACCGACCGAGACGCGCTGTCGCAGGACGAACGACACGATTCGCGTTCGGACAGGATAGATTCGGGCATCCAAAAAAAAACGCGGATAGCATAAAATAGAAATACAGGATCGGACATAAGAAATAAACGGGTGGAATGAAAAATTTTTAATTTATTTCTATAAGCTAAATTTGGTCTAATTAT
>JAWNOW010000414.1:0-191216 GCA_035045625.1 Drosophila formosana
GTTTTCGAAATTTTTGCAAATTTTCCATGCCTACCCCTTGTAGATTTTTTCGAAAAATTCTTGTTTGTTTTTTTAATATATTCTTTATTTCTTTAATGACAATCGACAGTTATTTTGAAACGTATTTGTTAGGGCTATCGACCGGCCAATGGCTATCTAAATTATCGCTGTAGTTTCTGAGATAAACACATTTAAATTTTTGGACTGAAATTTATATCTCATCCCCAAAAGTATGCAAAAGTTTTTCATTTTTGGACAAATTTTTCGCTGCGGAGTCGAAAAAAAATGCAGAGTCGCTACAAAATTAGAAAATCATGAATATCTCGGGAACCACAAGGACGATCGGAATGTCCTTTGGCCAGCTAATAGTCCTTGTTAAGACGAGTTGATTGCCACAGGACTCATCAGGATCAGCAAGGATATGGCCAAGATAGAGCATGTTTTCTCTCAGCAAAAAAGTCCTTCTAACTCTGTTGTTTAATGGATATTTGGGCTTTTGATTTCATAGTCGTACATCACGAATCCGTGTTCATATGCATACCAAAGGACATCCTGATCGTCCTTCAAATGACGAAGTTACGGAGGATTTTCGAAATTTTTGCAAATTTTCCATGCCTACCCCTTGTAGATTTTTTCGAAAAATTCTTGTTTGTTTTTTTAATATATTCTTTATTTTTTTAATGACAATCGACAGTTATTTTGAAACGTATTTGTTAGGGCTATCGACCGGCCAATGGCTATCTAAATTATCGCTGTAGTTTCTGAGATAAACACATTTAAATTTTTGGACTGAAATTTATATCTCATCCCCAAAAGTATGCAAAAGTTTTTAATTTTTGGACTTGCAAATTTTTCGCTGCGGAATCGAAAAAAAAATGCAAAGAGTCGCTACAAAATTAGAAAATCATAAATATCTCGGGAACCACAAGGACGATCAGAATGTCCTTTGGCCAGCTGATAGTCCTTGTTAAGACGAGTTGATTGCCACAGGACTCATCAGGATCAGCAAGGATATGGCCAAGATAGAGCATGTTTTCTCTCAGCAAAAAAGTCCTTCTAACTCTGTTGTTTAATGGATATTTGGGCTTATGATTTCATAGTCGTACATCACGAATCCGTCCCCATATGCATGCCAAAGGACATCCTGATCGTCCTTCAAATGACGAAATTACGGAGGATTTTCGAAATTTTTGCAAATTTTCCATGCCTACCCCTTGTAGATTTTTTCGAAAAATTCTTGTTTGTTTTTTTAATATATTCTTTATTTCTTTAATGA
Source organism: Drosophila formosana (assembly GCA_035045625.1). Lineage (NCBI taxonomy): Eukaryota > Metazoa > Arthropoda > Insecta > Diptera > Drosophilidae > Drosophila > Drosophila formosana. The sequence goes on from JAWNOW010000414.1 coordinate 1,277, forward strand.
CAATCGACAGTTATTTTGAAACGTATTTGTTAGGGCTATCGACCGGCCAATGGCTATCTAAATTATCGCTGTAGTTTCTGAGATAAACACATTTAAATTTTTGGACTGAAATTTATATCTCATCCCCAAAAGTATGCAAAAGTTTTTCATTTTTGGACTTGCAAATTTTCAATTGCGAAGTCGAAAAAAAATGCAAAGAGTCGCTACAAAATTAGAAAATCATGAATATCTCGGGAACCACAAGGACGATCAGAATGTCCTTTGGCCAGCTAATAGTCCTTGTTGGGGCGAGTTGATTGTCACAAGACTTATCAGGATCAGCAAGGATATGGCCAAGATAGAGCATGTTTTCTCTCAGCAAAAAAGTCCTTCTAACTCTGTTGTTTAAAGGATATTTGGGCTTTTGATTTCATAGTCGTACATCACGAATCCGTCCCCATATGCATGCCAAAGGACATCCTGATCGTCCTTCAAATGACGAAGTTACGGAGGATTTTCGAAATTTTTGCAAATTTTCCATGCCTACCCCTTGTAGATTTTTTCGAAAAATTCTTGTTTGTTTTTTTAATATATTCTTTATTTCTTTAATGACAATCGACAGTTATTTTGAAACGTATTTGTTAGGGCTATCGACCGGCCAATGGCTATCTAAATTATCGCTGTAGTTTCTGAGATAAACACATTTAAATTTTTGGACTGAAATTTATATCTCATCCCCAAAAGTATGCAAAAGTTTTTAATTTTTGGACTTGCAAATTTTTCGCTGCGGAGTCGAAAAAAAAATGCAAAGAGTCGCTACAAAATTAGAAAATCATGAATATCTCGGGAACCACAAGGACGATCAGAATGTCCTTTGGCCAGCTGATAGTCCTTGTTAAGACGAGTTGATTGCCACAGGACTCATCAGGATCAGCAAGGATATGGCCAAGATAGAGCATGTTTTCTCTCAGCAAAAAAGTCCTTCTAACTCTGTTGTTTAAAGGATATTTGGGCTTTTGATTTCATAGTCGTACATCACGAATCCGTCCCCATATGCATGCCAAAGGACATCCTGATCGTCCTTCAAATGACGAAGTTACGGAGGATTTTCGAAATTTTTGCAAATTTTCCATGCCTACCCCTTGTAGATTTTTTCGAAAAATTCTTGTTTGTTTTTTTAATATATTCTTTATTTCTTTAATGACAATCGACAGTTATTTTGAAACGTATTTGTTAGGGCTATCGACCGGCCAATGGCTATCTAAATTATCGCTGTAGTTTCTGAGATAAACACATTTAAATTTTTGGACTGAAATTTATATCTCATCCCCAAAAGTATGCAAAAGTTTTTAATTTTTGGACTTGCAAATTTTCAATTGCGAAGTCGAAAAAAAATGCAAAGAGTCGCTACAAAATTAGAAAATCATGAATATCTCGGGAACCACAAGGACGATCAGAATGTCCTTTGGCCAGCTGATAGTCCTTGTTGAGGCGAGTTGATTGCCACAGGACTCATCAGGATCAGCAAGGATATGGCCAAGATAGAGCATGTTTTCTCTCAGCAAAAAAGTCCTTCTAACTCTGTTGTTTAAAGGATATTTGGGCTTTTGATTTCATAGTCGTACATCACGAATCCGTCCCCATATGCATGCCAAAGGACATCCTGATCGTCCTTCAAATGACGAAGTTACGGAGGATTTTCGAAATTTTTGCAAATTTTCCATGCCTACCCCTTGTAGATTTTTTCGAAAAATTCTTGTTTGTTTTTTTAATATATTCTTTATTTTTTTAATGACAATCGACAGTTATTTTGAAACGTATTTGTTAGGGCTATCGACCGGCCAATGGCTATCTAAATTATCGCTGTAGTTTCTGAGATAAACACATTTAAATTTTTGGACTGAAATTTATATCTCATCCCCAAAAGTATGCAAAAGTTTTTCATTTTTGGACTTGCAAATTTTCAATTGCGAAGTCGAAAAAAAATGCAAAGAGTCGCTACAAAATTAGAAAATCATGAATATCTCGGGAACCACAAGGACGATCAGAATGTCCTTTGGCCAGCTAATAGTCCTTGTTAAGACGAGTTGATTGCCATAGGACTCATCAGGATCAGCAAGGATATGGCCAAGATAGAGCATGTTTTCTCTCAGCAAAAAAGTCCTTCTAACTCTGTTGTTTAAAGGATATTTGGGCTTTTGATTTCATAGTCGTACATCACGAATCCGTCCCCATATGCATGCCAAAGGACATCCTGATCGTCCTTCAAATGACGAAGTTACGGAGGATTTTCGAAATTTTTGCAAATTTTCCATGCCTACCCCTTGTAGATTTTTTCGAAAAATTCTTGTTTGTTTTTTTAATATATTCTTTATTTTTTTAATGACAATCGACAGTTATTTTGAAACGTATTTGTTAGGGCTATCGACCGGCCAATGGCTATCTAAATTATCGCTGTAGTTTCTGAGATAAACACATTTAAATTTTTGGACTGAAATTTATATCTCATCCCCAAAAGTATGCAAAAGTTTTTTATTTTTGGACTTGCAAATTTTTCGCTGCGGAGTCGAAAAAAAAATGCAAAGATTCGCTACAAAATTAGAAAATCATGAATATCTCGGGAACCACAAGGACGATCGGAATGTCCTTTGGCCAGCTGATATTCCTTGTTAAGACAAGTTGATTGCCACAGGACTCATCAGGATCAGCAAGGATATGGCCAAGATAGAGCATGTTTTCTCTCAGCAAAAAAGTCCTTCTAACTCTGTTGTTTAAAGGATATTTGGGCTTTTGATTTCATAGTCGTACATCACGAATCCGTCCCCATATGCATGCCAAAGGACATCCTGATCGTCCTTCAAATGACGAAGTTACGGAGGATTTTCGAAATTTTTGCAAATTTTCCATGCCTACCCCTTGTAGATTTTTTCGAAAAATTCTTGTTTGTTTTTTTAATATATTCTTTATTTTTTTAATGACAATCGACAGTTATTTTGAAACGTATTTGTTAGGGCTATCGACCGGCCAATGGCTATCTAAATTATCGCTGTAGTTTCTGAGATAAACACATTTAAATTTTTGGACTGAAATTTATATCTCATCCCCAAAAGTATGCAAAAGTTTTTAATTTTTGGACTTGCAAATTTTTCGCAATGCGGAATCGAAAAAAAAATGCAAAGAGTCGCTACAAAATTAGAAAATCATGAATATCTCGGGAACCACAAGGACGATCGGAGTGTCCTTTGGCCAGCTGATAGTCCTTGTTGAGGCGAGTTGATTGTCACAAGACTCATCAGGATCAGCAAGGATATGGCCAAGATAGAGCATGTTTTCTCTCAGCAAAAAAGTCCTTCTAACTCTGTTGTTTAAAGGATATTTGGGCTTTTGATTTCATAGTCGTACATCACGAATCCGTCCCCATATGCATGCCAAAGGACATCCTGATCGTCCTTCAAATGACGAAGTTACGGAGGATTTTCGAAATTTTTGCAAATTTTCCATGCCTACCCCTTGTAGATTTTTTCGAAAAATTCTTGTTTGTTTTTTTAATATATTCTTTATTTTTTTAATGACAATCGACAGTTATTTTGAAACGTATTTGTTAGGGCTATCGACCGGCCAATGGCTATCTAAATTATCGCTGTAGTTTCTGAGATAAACACATTTAAATTTTTGGACTGAAATTTATATCTCATCCCCAAAAGTATGCAAAAGTTTTTAATTTTTGGACTTGCAAATTTTTCGCTGCGGAGTCGAAAAAAAAATGCAAAGAGTCGCTACAAAATTAGAAAATCATGAATATCTCGGGAACCACAAGGACGATCGGAATGTCCTTTGGCCAGCTGATAGTCCTTGTTAAGACGAGTTGATTGCCACAGGACTCATCAGGATCAGCAAGGATATGGCCAAGATAGAGCATGTTTTCTCTCAGCAAAAAAGTCCTTCTAACTCTGTTGTTTAATGGATATTTGGGCTTTTGATTTCATAGTCGTACATCACGAATCCGTCCCCATATGCATGCCAAAGGACATCCTGATCGTCCTTCAAATGACGAAGTTACGGAGGATTTTCGAAATTTTTGCAAATTTTCCATGCCTACCCCTTGTAGATTTTTTCGAAAAATTCTTGTTTGTTTTTTTAATATATTCTTTATTTTTTTAATGACAATCGACAGTTATTTTGAAACGTATTTGTTAGGGCTATCGACCGGCCAATGGCTATCTAAATTATCGCTGTAGTTTCTGAGATAAACACATTTAAATTTTTGGACTGAAATTTATATCTCATCCCCAAAAGTATGCAAAAGTTTTTAATTTTTGGACTTGCAAATTTTTCGCTGCGGAGTCGAAAAAAAAATGCAAAGATTCGCTACAAAATTAGAAAATCATGAATATCTCGGGAACCACAAGGACGATCGGAATGTCCTTTGGCCAGCTGATAGTCCTTGTTAAGGCGAGTTGATTGACACAGGACTCATCAGGATCAGCAAGGATATGGCCAAGATAGAGCATGTTTTCTCTCAGCAAAAAAGTCCTTCTAACTCTGTTGTTTAAAGGATATTTGGGCTTTTGATTTCATAGTCGTACATCACGAATCCGTCCCCATATGCATGCCAAAGGACATCCTGATCGTCCTTCAAATGACGAAGTTACGGAGGATTTTCGAAATTTTTGCAAATTTTCCATGCCTACCCCTTGTAGATTTTTTCGAAAAATTCTTGTTTGTTTTTTTAATATATTCTTTATTTTTTTAATGACAATCGACAGTTATTTTGAAACGTATTTGTTAGGGCTATCGACCGGCCAATGGCTATCTAAATTATCGCTGTAGTTTCTGAGATAAACACATTTAAATTTTTGGACTGAAATTTATATCTCATCCCCAAAAGTATGCAAAAGTTTTTAATTTTTGGACTTGCAAATTTTTCGCAGCAGAATCGAAAAAAAAATGCAAAGAGTCGCTACAAAATTAGAAAATCATGAATATCTCGGGAACCACAAGGACGATCGGAATGTCCTTTGGCCAGCTGATAGTCCTTGTTGAGGCGAGTTGATTGTCACAAGACTTATCAGGATCAGCAAGGATATGGCCAAGATAGAGCATGTTTTCTCTCAGCAAAAAAGTCCTTCTAACTCTGTTGTTTAAAGGATATTTGGGCTTTTGATTTCATAGTCGTACATCACGAATCCGTCCCCATATGCATGCCAAAGGACATCCTGATCGTCCTTCAAATGACGAAGTTACGGAGGATTTTCGAAATTTTTGCAAATTTTCCATGCCTACCCCTTGTAGATTTTTTCGAAAAATTCTTGTTTGTTTTTTTAATATATTCTTTATTTTTTTAATGACAATCGACAGTTATTTTGAAACGTATTTGTTAGGGCTATCGACCGGCCAATGGCTATCTAAATTATCGCTGTAGTTTCTGAGATAAACACATTTAAATTTTTGGACTGAAATTTATATCTCATCCCCAAAAGTATGCAAAAGTTTTTTATTTTTGGACTTGCAAATTTTTCGCTGCGGAGTCGAAAAAAAAATGCAAAGATTCGCTACAAAATTAGAAAATCATGAATATCTCGGGAACCACAAGGACGATCGGAATGTCCTTTGGCCAGCTGATAGTCCTTGTTGAGGCGAGTTGATTGTCACAGGACTCATCAGGATCAGCAAGGATATGGCCAAGATAGAGCATGTTTTCTCTCAGCAAAAAAGTCCTTCTAACTCTGTTGTTTAAAGGATATTTGGGCTTTTGATTTCATAGTCGTACATCACGAATCCGTCCCCATATGCATGCCAAAGGACATCCTGATCGTCCTTCAAATGACGAAGTTACGGAGGATTTTCGAAATTTTTGCAAATTTTCCATGCCTACCCCTTGTAGATTTTTTCGAAAAATTCTTGTTTGTTTTTTTAATATATTCTTTATTTTTTTAATGACAATCGACAGTTATTTTGAAACGTATTTGTTAGGGCTATCGACCGGCCAATGGCTATCTAAATTATCGCTGTAGTTTCTGAGATAAACACATTTAAATTTTTGGACTGAAATTTATATCTCATCCCCAAAAGTATGCAAAAGTTTTTAATTTTTGGACTTGCAAATTTTCAATTGCGGAGTCGAAAAAAAAATGCAAAGAGTCGCTACAAAATTAGAAAATCATGAATATCTCGGGAACCACAAGGACGATCGGAATGTCCTTTGGCCAGCTAATAGTCCGTGTTAAGACGAGTTGATTGCCACAGGACTCATCAGGATCAGCAAGGATATGGCCAAGATAGAGCATGTTTTCTCTCAGCAAAAAAGTCCTTCTAACTCTGTTGTTTAAAGGATATTTGGGCTTTTGATTTCATAGTCGTACATCACGAATCCGTCCCCATATGCATGCCAAAGGACATCCTGATCGTCCTTCAAATGACGAAGTTACGGAGGATTTTCGAAATTTTTGCAAATTTTCCATGCCTACCCCTTGTAGATTTTTTCGAAAAATTCTTGTTTGTTTTTTTAATATATTCTTTATTTTTTTAATGACAATCGACAGTTATTTTGAAACGTATTTGTTAGGGCTATCGACCGGCCAATGGCTATCTAAATTATCGCTGTAGTTTCTGAGATAAACACATTTAAATTTTTGGACTGAAATTTATATCTCATCCCCAAAAGTATGCAAAAGTTTTTAATTTTTGGACTTGCAAATTTTTCGCTGCGGAGTCGAAAAAAAAATGCAAAGAGTCGCTACAAAATTAGAAAATCATGAATATCTCGGGAACCACAAGGACGATCGGAATGTCCTTTGGCCAGCTAATAGTCCTTGTTAAGACGAGTTGATTGCCATAGGACTCATCAGGATCAGCAAGGATATGGCCAAGATAGAGCATGTTTTCTCTCAGCAAAAAAGTCCTTCTAACTCTGTTGTTTAAAGGATATTTGGGCTTTTGATTTCATAGTCGTACATCACGAATCCGTCCCCATATGCATGCCAAAGGACATCCTGATCGTCCTTCAAATGACGAAGTTACGGAGGATTTTCGAAATTTTTGCAAATTTTCCATGCCTACCCCTTGTAGATTTTTTCGAAAAATTCTTGTTTGTTTTTTTAATATATTCTTTATTTTTTTAATGACAATCGACAGTTATTTTGAAACGTATTTGTTAGGGCTATCGACCGGCCAATGGCTATCTAAATTATCGCTGTAGTTTCTGAGATAAACACATTTAAATTTTTGGACTGAAATTTATATCTCATCCCCAAAAGTATGCAAAAGTTTTTAATTTTTGGACTTGCAAATTTTTCGCTGCGGAGTCGAAAAAAAAATGCAAAGATTCGCTACAAAATTAGAAAATCATGAATATCTCGGAAACCCCAAGGACGATCGGAATGTCCTTTGGCCAGCTTATAGTCCGTGTTAAGACGAGTTGATTGCCACAGGACTCATCAGGATCAGCAAGGATATGGCCAAGATAGAGCATGTTTTCTCTCAGCAAAAAAGTCCTTCTAACTCTGTTGTTTAAAGGATATTTGGGCTTTTGATTTCATAGTCGTACATCACGAATCCGTCCCCATATGCATGCCAAAGGACATCCTGATCGTCCTTCAAATGACGAAGTTACGGAGGATTTTCGAAATTTTTGCAAATTTTCCATGCCTACCCCTTGTAGATTTTTTCGAAAAATTCTTGTTTGTTTTTTTAATATATTCTTTATTTTTTTAATGACAATCGACAGTTATTTTGAAACGTATTTGTTAGGGCTATCGACCGGCCAATGGCTATCTAAATTATCGCTGTAGTTTCTGAGATAAACACATTTAAATTTTTGGACTGAAATTTATATCTCATCCCCAAAAGTATGCAAAAGTTTTTAATTTTTGGACTTGCAAATTTTCAATTGCGGATTCGAAAAAAAAATGCAAAGATTCGCTACAAAATTAGAAAATCATGAATATCTCGGAAACCCCAAGGACGATCGGAATGTCCTTTGGCCAGCTAATAGTCCTTGTTAAGACGAGTTGATTGCCATAGGACTCATCAGGATCAGCAAGGATATGGCCAAGATAGAGCATGTTTTCTCTCAGCAAAAAAGTCCTTCTAACTCTGTTGTTTAAAGGATATTTGGGCTTTTGATTTCATAGTCGTACATCACGAATCCGTCCCCATATGCATGCCAAAGGACATCCTGATCGTCCTTCAAATGACGAAGTTACGGAGGATTTTCGAAATTTTTGCAAATTTTCCATGCCTACCCCTTGTAGATTTTTTCGAAAAATTCTTGTTTGTTTTTTTAATATATTCTTTATTTTTTTAATGACAATCGACAGTTATTTTGAAACGTATTTGTTAGGGCTATCGACCGGCCAATGGCTATCTAAATTATCGCTGTAGTTTCTGAGATAAACACATTTAAATTTTTGGACTGAAATTTATATCTCATCCCCAAAAGTATGCAAAAGTTTTTAATTTTTGGACTTGCAAATTTTTCGCTGCGGAGTCGAAAAAAAAATGCAAAGATTCGCTACAAAATTAGAAAATCATGAATATCTCGGAAACCCCAAGGACGATCGGAATGTCCTTTGGCCAGCTAATAGTCCGTGTTAAGACGAGTTGATTGCCGCAGGAGTCATCAGGATCAGCAAGGATATGGCCAAGATAGAGCATGTTTTCTCTCAGCAAAAAAGTCCTTCTAACTCTGTTGTTTAATGGATATTTGGGCTTTTGATTTCATAGTCGTACATCACGAATCCGTCCCCATATGCATGCCAAAGGACATCCTGATCGTCCTTCAAATGACGAAGTTACGGAGGATTTTCGAAATTTTTGCAAATTTTCCATGCCTACCCCTTGTAGATTTTTTCGAAAAATTCTTGTTTGTTTTTTTAATATATTCTTTATTTTTTTAATGACAATCGACAGTTATTTTGAAACGTATTTGTTAGGGCTATCGACCGGCCAATGGCTATCTAAATTATCGCTGTAGTTTCTGAGATAAACACATTTAAATTTTTGGACTGAAATTTATATCTCATCCCCAAAAGTATGCAAAAGTTTTTAATTTTTGGACTTGCAAATTTTTCGCTGCGGAGTCGAAAAAAAAATGCAAAGATTCGCTACAAAATTAGAAAATCATGAATATCTCGGGAACCACAAGGACGATCGGAATGTCCTTTGGCCAGCTGATAGTCCTTGTTGAGGCGAGTTGATTGTCACAAGACTCATCAGGATCAGCAAGGATATGGCCAAGATAGAGCATGTTTTCTCTCAGCAAAAAAGTCCTTCTAACTCTGTTGTTTAAAGGATATTTGGGCTTTTGATTTCATAGTCGTACATCACGAATCCGTCCCCATATGCATGCCAAAGGACATCCTGATCGTCCTTCAAATGACGAAGTTACGGAGGATTTTCGAAATTTTTGCAAATTTTCCATGCCTACCCCTTGTAGATTTTTTCGAAAAATTCTTGTTTGTTTTTTTAATATATTCTTTATTTTTTTAATGACAATCGACAGTTATTTTGAAACGTATTTGTTAGGGCTATCGACCGGCCAATGGCTATCTAAATTATCGCTGTAGTTTCTGAGATAAACACATTTAAATTTTTGGACTGAAATTTATATCTCATCCCCAAAAGTATGCAAAAGTTTTTAATTTTTGGACTTGCAAATTTTTCGCTGCGGAGTCGAAAAAAAAATGCAAAGATTCGCTACAAAATTAGAAAATCATGAATATCTCGGAAACCCCAAGGACGATCGGAATGTCCTTTGGCCAGCTTATAGTCCTTGTTAAGACGAGTTGATTGCCACAGGACTCATCAGGATCAGCAAGGATATGGCCAAGATAGAGCATGTTTTCTCTCAGCAAAAAAGTCCTTCTAACTCTGTTGTTTAAAGGATATTTGGGCTTTTGATTTCATAGTCGTACATCACGAATCCGTCCCCATATGCATGCCAAAGGACATCCTGATCGTCCTTCAAATGACGAAGTTACGGAGGATTTTCGAAATTTTTGCAAATTTTCCATGCCTACCCCTTGTAGATTTTTTCGAAAAATTCTTGTTTGTTTTTTTAATATATTCTTTATTTTTTTAATGACAATCGACAGTTATTTTGAAACGTATTTGTTAGGGCTATCGACCGGCCAATGGCTATCTAAATTATCGCTGTAGTTTCTGAGATAAACACATTTAAATTTTTGGACTGAAATTTATATCTCATCCCCAAAAGTATGCAAAAGTTTTTAATTTTTGGACTTGCAAATTTTTCGCAGCGGAATCGAAAAAAAAATGCAAAGAGTCGCTACAAAATTAGAAAATCATAAATATCTCGGGAACCACAAGGACGATCGGAATGTCCTTTGGCCAGCTGATAGTCCTTGTTAAGACGAGTTGATTGCCACAGGACTCATCAGGATCAGCAAGGATATGGCCAAGATAGAGCATGTTTTCTCTCAGCAAAAAAGTCCTTCTAACTCTGTTGTTTAAAGGATATTTGGGCTTTTGATTTCATAGTCGTACATCACGAATCCGTCCCCATATGCATGCCAAAGGACATCCTGATCGTCCTTCAAATGACGAAGTTACGGAGGATTTTCGAAATTTTTGCAAATTTTCCATGCCTACCCCTTGTAGATTTTTTCGAAAAATTCTTGTTTGTTTTTTTAATATATTTTTTATTTCTTTAATGACAATCGACAGTTATTTTGAAACGTATTTGTTAGGGCTATCGACCGGCCAATGGCTATCTAAATTATCGCTGTAGTTTCTGAGATAAACACATTTAAATTTTTGGACTGAAATTTATATCTCATCCCCAAAAGTATGCAAAAGTTTTTAATTTTTGGACTTGCAAATTTTTCGCTGCGGAGTCGAAAAAAAAATGCAAAGAGTCGCTACAAAATTAGAAAATCATGAATATCTCGGGAACCACAAGGACGATCAGAATGTCCTTTGGCCAGCTAATAGTCCTTGTTAAGACGAGTTGATTGCCATAGGACTCATCAGGATCAGCAAGGATATGGCCAAGATAGAGCATGTTTTCTCTCAGCAAAAAAGTCCTTCTAACTCTGTTGTTTAAAGGATATTTGGGCTTTTGATTTCATAGTCGTACATCACGAATCCGTCCCCATATGCATGCCAAAGGACATCCTGATCGTCCTTCAAATGACGAAGTTACGGAGGATTTTCGAAATTTTTGCAAATTTTCCATGCCTACCCCTTGTAGATTTTTTCGAAAAATTCTTGTTTGTTTTTTTAATATATTCTTTATTTTTTTAATGACAATCGACAGTTATTTTGAAACGTATTTGTTAGGGCTATCGACCGGCCAATGGCTATCTAAATTATCGCTGTAGTTTCTGAGATAAACACATTTAAATTTTTGGACTGAAATTTATATCTCATCCCCAAAAGTATGCAAAAGTTTTTCATTTTTGGACTTGCAAATTTTCAATTGCGAAGTCGAAAAAAAATGCAAAGAGTCGCTACAAAATTAGAAAATCATGAATATCTCGGGAACCACAAGGACGATCAGAATGTCCTTTGGCCAGCTAATAGTCCTTGTTAAGACGAGTTGATTGCCATAGGACTCATCAGGATCAGCAAGGATATGGCCAAGATAGAGCATGTTTTCTCTCAGCAAAAAAGTCCTTCTAACTCTGTTGTTTAAAGGATATTTGGGCTTTTGATTTCATAGTCGTACATCACGAATCCGTCCCCATATGCATGCCAAAGGACATCCTGATCGTCCTTCAAATGACGAAGTTACGGAGGATTTTCGAAATTTTTGCAAATTTTCCATGCCTACCCCTTGTAGATTTTTTCGAAAAATTCTTGTTTGTTTTTTTAATATATTCTTTATTTTTTTAATGACAATCGACAGTTATTTTGAAACGTATTTGTTAGGGCTATCGACCGGCCAATGGCTATCTAAATTATCGCTGTAGTTTCTGAGATAAACACATTTAAATTTTTGGACTGAAATTTATATCTCATCCCCAAAAGTATGCAAAAGTTTTTAATTTTTGGACTTGCAAATTTTTCGCTGCGGAGTCGAAAAAAAAATGCAAAGAGTCGCTACAAAATTAGAAAATCATGAATATCTCGGGAACCACAAGGACGATCAGAATGTCCTTTGGCCAGCTGATAGTCCTTGTTAAGACGAGTTGATTGCCACAGGACTCATCAGGATCAGCAAGGATATGGCCAAGATAGAGCATGTTTTCTCTCAGCAAAAAAGTCCTTCTAACTCTGTTGTTTAATGGATATTTGGGCTTTTGATTTCATAGTCGTACATCACGAATCCGTCCCCATATGCATGCCAAAGGACATCCTGATCGTCCTTCAAATGACGAAGTTACGGAGGATTTTCGAAATTTTTGCAAATTTTCCATGCCTACCCCTTGTAGATTTTTTCGAAAAATTCTTGTTTGTTTTTTTAATATATTCTTTATTTTTTTAATGACAATCGACAGTTATTTTGAAACGTATTTGTTAGGGCTATCGACCGGCCAATGGCTATCTAAATTATCGCTGTAGTTTCTGAGATAAACACATTTAAATTTTTGGACTGAAATTTATATCTCATCCCCAAAAGTATGCAAAAGTTTTTCATTTTTGGACTTGCAAATTTTCAATTGCGAAGTCGAAAAAAAATGCAAAGAGTCGCTACAAAATTAGAAAATCATGAATATCTCGGGAACCACAAGGACGATCAGAATGTCCTTTGGCCAGCTAATAGTCCTTGTTAAGACGAGTTGATTGCCATAGGACTCATCAGGATCAGCAAGGATATGGCCAAGATAGAGCATGTTTTCTCTCAGCAAAAAAGTCCTTCTAACTCTGTTGTTTAAAGGATATTTGGGCTTTTGATTTCATAGTCGTACATCACGAATCCGTCCCCATATGCATGCCAAAGGACATCCTGATCGTCCTTCAAATGACGAAGTTACGGAGGATTTTCGAAATTTTTGCAAATTTTCCATGCCTACCCCTTGTAGATTTTTTCGAAAAATTCTTGTTTGTTTTTTTAATATATTCTTTATTTTTTTAATGACAATCGACAGTTATTTTGAAACGTATTTGTTAGGGCTATCGACCGGCCAATGGCTATCTAAATTATCGCTGTAGTTTCTGAGATAAACACATTTAAATTTTTGGACTGAAATTTATATCTCATCCCCAAAAGTATGCAAAAGTTTTTAATTTTTGGACTTGCAAATTTTTCGCTGCGGAGTCGAAAAAAAAATGCAAAGATTCGCTACAAAATTAGAAAATCATGAATATCTCGGGAACCACAAGGACGATCGGAATGTCCTTTGGCCAGCTGATAGTCCTTGTTGAGGCGAGTTGATTGCCACAGGACTCATCAGGATCAGCAAGGATATGGCCAAGATAGAGCATGTTTTCTCTCAGCAAAAAAGTCCTTCTAACTCTGTTGTTTAAAGGATATTTGGGCTTTTGATTTCATAGTCGTACATCACGAATCCGTCCCCATATGCATGCCAAAGAACATCCTGATCGTCCTTCAAATGAGAAAGTTACGGAGGATTTTCGAAATTTTTGCAAATTTTCCATGCCTACCCCTTGTAGATTTTTTCGAAAAATTCTTGTTTGTTTTTTTAATATATTTTTTATTTCTTTAATGACAATCGACAGTTATTTTGAAACGTATTTGTTAGGGCTATCGACCGGCCAATGGCTATCTAAATTATCGCTGTAGTTTCTGAGATAAACACATTTAAATTTTTGGACTGAAATTTATATCTCATCCCCAAAAGTATGCAAAAGTTTTTCATTTTTGGACTTGCAAATTTTTCGCTGCGGAGTCGAAAAAAAAATGCAAAGAGTCGCTACAAAATTAGAAAATCATGAATATCTCGGGAACCACAAGGACGATCGGAATGTCCTTTGGCCAGCTGATAGTCCTTGTTGAGGCGAGTTGATTGCCACAAGACTTATCAGGATCAGCAAGGATATGGCCAAGATAGAGCATGTTTTCTCTCAGCAAAAAAGTCCTTCTAACTCTGTTGTTTAAAGGATATTTGGGCTTTTGATTTCATAGTCGTACATCACGAATCCGTCTCCATATGCATGCCAAAGGACATCCTGATCGTCCTTCAAATGACGAAGTTACGGAGGATTTTCGAAATTTTTGCAAATTTTCCATGCCTACCCCTTGTAGATTTTTTCGAAAAATTCTTGTTTGTTTTTTTAATATATTCTTTATTTCTTTAATGACAATCGACAGTTATTTTGAAACGTATTTGTTAGGGCTATCGACCGGCCAATGGCTATCTAAATTATCGCTGTAGTTTCTGAGATAAACACATTTAAATTTTTGGACTGAAATTTATATCTCATCCCCAAAAGTATGCAAAAGTTTTTAATTTTTGGACTTGCAAATTTTTCGCTGCGGAGTCGAAAAAAAAATGCAAAGAGTCGCTACAAAATTAGAAAATCATGAATATCTCGGGAACCACAAGGACGATCGGAATGTCCTTTGGCCAGCTGATAGTCCTTGTTAAGACGAGTTGATTGCCACAGGACTCATCAGGATCAGCAAGGATATGGCCAAGATAGAGCATGTTTTCTCTCAGCAAAAAAGTCCTTCTAACTCTGTTGTTTAATGGATATTTGGGCTTTTGATTTCATAGTCGTACATCACGAATCCGTCCCCATATGCATGCCAAAGGACATCCTGATCGTCCTTCAAATGACGAAGTTACGGAGGATTTTCGAAATTTTTGCAAATTTTCCATGCCTACCCCTTGTAGATTTTTTCGAAAAATTCTTGTTTGTTTTTTTAATATATTCTTTATTTCTTTAATGACAATCGACAGTTATTTTGAAACGTATTTGTTAGGGCTATCGACCGGCCAATGGCTATCTAAATTATCGCTGTAGTTTCTGAGATAAACACATTTAAATTTTTGGACTGAAATTTATATCTCATCCCCAAAAGTATGCAAAAGTTTTTCATTTTTGGACTTGCAAATTTTCAATTGCGAAGTCGAAAAAAAATGCAAAGAGTCGCTACAAAATTAGAAAATCATGAATATCTCGGGAACCACAAGGACGATCAGAATGTCCTTTGGCCAGCTAATAGTCCTTGTTGGGGCGAGTTGATTGTCACAAGACTTATCAGGATCAGCAAGGATATGGCCAAGATAGAGCATGTTTTCTCTCAGCAAAAGTCCTTCTAACTCTGTTGTTTAAAGGATATTTGGGCTTTTGATTTCATAGTCGTACATCACGAATCCGTGTTCATATGCATGCCAAAGGACATCCTGATCGTCCTTCAAATGACGAAGTTACGGAGGATTTTCGAAATTTTTGCAAATTTTCCATGCCTACCCCTTGTAGATTTTTTCGAAAAATTCTTGTTTGTTTTTTTAATATATTCTTTATTTTTTAATGACAATCGACAGTTATTTTGAAACGTATTTGTTAGGGCTATCGACCGGCCAATGGCTATCTAAATTATCGCTGTAGTTTCTGAGATAAACACATTTAAATTTTTGGACTGAAATTTATATCTCATCCCCAAAAGTATGCAAAAGTTTTTCATTTTTGGACTTGCAAATTTTCAATTGCGAAGTCGAAAAAAAATGCAAAGAGTCGCTAAAAAATTAGAAAATCATGAATATCTCGGGATATTTTTCTCTCAGCAAAAAAGTCCTTCTAACTCTGTTGTTTAATGGATATTTGGGCTTTTGATTTCATAGTCGTACATCACGAATCCGTCCCCATATGCATGCCAAAGGACATCCTGATCGCCTTCAAATGACGAAGTTACGGAGGATTTTCGAAATTTTTGCAAATTTTCCATGCCTACCCCTTGTAGATTTTTTCGAAAAATTCTTGTTTGTTTTTTTAATATATTCTTTATTTTTTTAGTGACAATCGACCGTTATTTTGAAACGTATTTGTTAGGGCTATCGACCGGCTAATGGCTATCTAAATTATCGCTGTAGTTTCTGAGATAAACACATTTAAATTTTTGGACTGAAATTTATATCTCATCCCCAAAAGTATGCAAAAGTTTTTCATTTTTGGACTTGCAAATTTTCAATTGCGAAGTCGAAAAAAAATGCAAAGAGTCGCTACAAAATTAGAAAATCATGAATATCTCGGGAACCACAAGGACGATCGGAATGCCCTTTGGCCAGCTGATAGTCCTTGTTGAGGCGAGTTGATTGTCACAAGACTTATCAGGATCAGCAAGGATATGGCCAAGATAGAGCATGTTTTCTCTCAGCAAAAAAGTCCTTCTAACTCTGTTGTTTAAAGGATATTTGGGCTTTTGATTTCATAGTCGTACATCACGAATCCGTCCCCATATGCATGCCAAAGGACATCCTGATCGTCCTTCAAATGACGAAGTTACGGAGGATTTTCGAAATTTTTGCAAATTTTCCATGCCTACCCCTTGTAGATTTTTTCGAAAAATTCTTGTTTGTTTTTTTTAAATATTCTTTATTTTTTTAATGACAATCGACCGTTATTTTGAAACGTATTTGTTAGGGCTATCGACCGGCCAATGGCTATCTAAATTATCGCTGTAGTTTCTGAGATAAACACATTTAAATTTTTGGACTGAAATTTATATCTCATCCCCAAAAGTATGCAAAAGTTTTTAATTTTTGGACTTGCAAATTTTTCGCAGCGGAATCGAAAAAAAAATGCAGAGTCGCTACAAAATTAGAAAATCATGAATATCTCGGGAACCACAAGGACGATCGGAATGTGCTTTGGCCAGCTGATAGTCCTTGTTGAGGCGAGTTGATTGTCGCAAGACTTATCAGGATCAGCAAGGAGATGGCCAAGATAGAGCATGTTTTCTCTCAGCAAAAAAGTCCTTCTAACTCTGTTGTTTAAAGGATATTTGGGCTTTTGATTTCATAGTCGTACATCACGAATCCGTCCCCATATGCATGCCAAAGGACATCCTGATCGTCCTTCAAATGACGAAGTTACGGAGGATTTTCGAAATTTTTGCAAATTTTCCATGCCTACCCGTTGTAGATTTTTTCGAAAAATTCTTGTTTGTTTTTTTAATATATTTTTTATTTCTTTAATGACAATCGACAGTTATTTTGAAACGTATTTGTTAGGGCTATCGACCGGCCAATGGCTATCTAAATTATCGCTGTAGTTTCTGAGATAAACACATTTAAATTTTTGGACTGAAATTTATATCTCATCCCCAAAAGTATGCAAAAGTTTTTCATTTTTGGACTTGCAAATTTTTCGCTGCGGAGTCGAAAAAAAAATGCAAAGAGTCGCTACAAAATTAGAAAATCATGAATATCTCGGGAACCACAAGGACGATCGGAATGTCCTTTGGCCAGCTGATAGTCCTTGTTGAGGCGAGTTGATTGTCACAAGACTTATCAGGATCAGCAAGGATATGGCCAAGATAGAGCATGTTTTCTCTCAGCAAAAAAGTCCTTCTAACTCTGTTGTTTAAAGGATATTTGGGCTTTTGATTTCATAGTCGTACATCACGAATCCGTGTTCATATGCATGCCAAAGGACATCCTGATCGTCCTTCAAATGACGAAGTTACGGAGGATTTTCGAAATTTTTGCAAATTTTCCATGCCTACCCCTTGTAGATTTTTTCGAAAAATTCTTGTTTGTTTTTTTAATATATTCTTTATTTTTTTAATGACAATCGACAGTTATTTTGAAACGTATTTGTTAGGGCTATCGACCGGCCAATGGCTATCTAAATTATCGCTGTAGTTTCTGAGATAAACACATTTAAATTTTTGGACTGAAATTTATATCTCATCCCCAAAAGTATGCAAAAGTTTTTAATTTTTGGACTTGCAAATTTTTCGCTGCGGAGTCGAAAAAAAAATGCAAAGATTCGCTACAAAATTAGAAAATCATGAATATCTCGGGAACCACAAGGACGATCGGAATGTCCTTTGGCCAGCTGATAGTCCTTGTTGAGGCGAGTTGATTGTCACAAGACTCATCAGGATCAGCAAGGATATGGCCAAGATAGAGCATGTTTTCTCTCAGCAAAAAAGTCCTTCTAACTCTGTTGTTTAAAGGATATTTGGGCTTTTGATTTCATAGTCGTACATCACGAATCCGTCCCCATATGCATGCCAAAGAACATCCCGATCGTCCTTCAAATGACGAAGGTACGGAGGATTTTCGAAATTTTTGCAAATTTTCCATGCCTACCCGTTGTAGATTTTTTCGAAAAATTCTTGTTTGTTTTTTTAATATATTTTTTATTTCTTTAATGACAATCGACAGTTATTTTGAAACGTATTTGTTAGGGCTATCGACCGGCCAATGGCTATCTAAATTATCGCTGTAGTTTCTGAGATAAACACATTTAAATTTTTGGACTGAAATTTATATCTCATCCCCAAAAGTATGCAAAAGTTTTTCATTTTTGGACTTGCAAATTTTTCGCTGCGGAGTCGAAAAAAAAATGCAAAGAGTCGCTACAAAATTAGAAAATCATGAATATCTCGGGAACCACAAGGACGATCGGAATGTCCTTTGGCCAGCTGATAGTCCATGTTGAGGCGAGTTGATTGTCACAAGACTTATCAGGATCAGCAAGGATATGGCCAAGATAGAGCATGTTTTCTCTCAGCAAAAAAGTCCTTCTAACTCTGTTGTTTAAAGGATATTTGGGCTTTTGATTTCATAGTCGTACATCACGAATCCGTGTTCATATGCATGCCAAAGGACATCCTGATCGTCCTTCAAATGACGAAGTTACGGAGGATTTTCGAAATTTTTGCAAATTTTCCATGCCTACCCCTTGTAGATTTTTTCGAAAAATTCTTGTTTGTTTTTTTAATATATTCTTTATTTTTTTAATGACAATCGACAGTTATTTTGAAACGTATTTGTTAGGGCTATCGACCGGCCAATGGCTATCTAAATTATCGCTGTAGTTTCTGAGATAAACACATTTAAATTTTTGGACTGAAATTTATATCTCATCCCCAAAAGTATGCAAAAGTTTTTAATTTTTGGACTTGCAAATTTTTCGCTGCGGAGTCGAAAAAAAAATGCAAAGAGTCGCTACAAAATTAGAAAATCATGAATATCTCGGGAACCACAAGGACGATCAGAATGTCCTTTGGCCAGCTAATAGTCCTTGTTAAGACGAGTTGATTGCCTCAGGACTCATCAGGATCAGCAAGGATATGGCCAAGATAGAGCATGTTTTCTCTCAGCAAAAAAGTCCTTCTAACTCTGTTGTTTAAAGGATATTTGGGCTTTTGATTTCATAGTCGTACATCACGAATCCGTCCCCATATGCATACCAAAGGACATCCTGATCGTCCTTCAAATGACGAAGTTACGGAGGATTTTCGAAATTTTTGCAAATTTTCCATGCCTACCCCTTGTAGATTTTTTCGAAAAATTCTTGTTTGTTTTTTTAATATATTCTTTATTTCTTTAATGACAATCGACAGTTATTTTGAAACGTATTTGTTAGGGCTATCGACCGGCCAATGGCTATCTAAATTATCGCTGTAGTTTCTGAGATAAACACATTTAAATTTTTGGACTGAAATTTATATCTCATCCCCAAAAGTATGCAAAAGTTTTTCATTTTTGGACTTGCAAATTTTCAATTGCGAAGTCGAAAAAAAATGCAAAGAGTCGCTACAAAATTAGAAAATCATGAATATCTCGGGAACCACAAGGACGATCAGAATGTCCTTTGGCCAGCTAATAGTCCTTGTTGGGGCGAGTTGATTGTCACAAGACTTATCAGGATCAGCAAGGATATGGCCAAGATAGAGCATGTTTTCTCTCAGCAAAAAAGTCCTTCTAACTCTGTTGTTTAAAGGATATTTGGGCTTTTGATTTCATAGTCGTACATCACGAATCCGTCTCCATATGCATGCCAAAGGACATCCTGATCGTCCTTCAAATGACGAAGTTACGGAGGATTTTCGAAATTTTTGCAAATTTTCCATGCCTACCCCTTGTAGATTTTTTCGAAAAATTCTTGTTTGTTTTTTTAATATATTCTTTATTTCTTTAATGACAATCGACAGTTATTTTGAAACGTATTTGTTAGGGCTATCGACCGGCCAATGGCTATCTAAATTATCGCTGTAGTTTCTGAGATAAACACATTTAAATTTTTGGACTGAAATTTATATCTCATCCCCAAAAGTATGCAAAAGTTTTTAATTTTTGGACTTGCAAATTTTTCGCAGCAGAATCGAAAAAAAAATGCAAAGAGTCGCTACAAAATTAGAAAATCATGAATATCTCGGGAAACACAAGGACGATCGGAATGTCCTTTGGCCAGCTGATAGTCCTTGTTGAGGCGAGTTGATTGTCACAAGACTCATCAGGATCAGCAAGGATATGGCCAAGATAGAGCATGTTTTCTCTCAGCAAAAAAGTCCTTCTAACTCTGTTGTTTAAAGGATATTTGGGCTTTTGATTTCATAGTCGTACATCACGAATCCGTCCCCATATGCATGCCAAAGGACATCCTGATCGTCCTTCAAATGACGAAGTTACGGAGGATTTTCGAAATTTTTGCAAATTTTCCATGCCTACCCCTTGAAGATTTTTTCGAAAAATTCTTGTTTGTTTTTTTAATATATTCTTTATTTTTTTAATGACAATCGACAGTTATTTTGAAACGTATTTGTTAGGGCTATCGACCGGCCAATGGCTATCTAAATTATCGCTGTAGTTTCTGAGATAAACACATTTAAATTTTTGGACTGAAATTTATATCTCATCCCCAAAAGTATGCAAAAGTTTTTAATTTTTGGACTTGCAAATTTTTCGCTGCGGAGTCGAAAAAAAAATGCAAAGAGTCGCTACAAAATTAGAAAATCATGAATATCTCGGAAACCCCAAGGACGATCGGAATGTCCTTTGGCCAGCTGATAGTCCGTGTTAAGACGAGTTGATTGCCATAGGACTCATCAGGATCAGCAAGGATATGGCCAAGATAGAGCA
The DNA here is from genome assembly GCA_035045625.1 of Drosophila formosana. Classification (NCBI taxonomy): domain Eukaryota; kingdom Metazoa; phylum Arthropoda; class Insecta; order Diptera; family Drosophilidae; genus Drosophila; species Drosophila formosana. The sequence goes on from JAWNOW010000414.1 coordinate 22,222, forward strand.
TGTTTTCTCTCAGCAAAAAAGTCCTTCTAACTCTGTTGTTTAATGGATATTTGGGCTTTTGATTTCATAGTCGTACATCACGAATCCGTCCCCATATGCATGCCAAAGGACATCCTGATCGTCCTTCAAATGACGAAGTTACGGAGGATTTTCGAAATTTTTGCAAATTTTCCATGCCTACCCCTTGTAGATTTTTTCGAAAAATTCTTGTTTGTTTTTTTAATATATTCTTTATTTTTTTAATGACAATCGACAGTTATTTTGAAACGTATTTGTAAGGGCTATCGACCGGCCAATGGCTATCTAAATTATCGCTGTAGTTTCTGAGATAAACACATTTAAATTTTTGGACTGGAATTTATATCTCATCCCCAAAAGTATGCAAAAGTTTTTCATTTTTGGACTTGCAAATTTTCAATTGCGGAGTCGAAAAAAAATGCAAAGAGTCGCTACAAAGTTACAAAATCATGAATATCTCGGGAACCACAAGGACGATCGGAATCTCCTTTAGCCAGCTGATAGTCCATGTTAAGGCGAGTTGATTGCCATAGGACTCATCAGAATCAGCAAGGATATGGCCAAGATAGAGCATGTTTTCTCCCAGCAAAAAAGTCCATCTAACTCTGTTGTTTAAAGGATATTCGGGCTTTTGATTTCATTGTCGTCCTTCATGAATCCGTCCCCATATGCATGCCAAAGGACATCCTGATCGTCCTTCAAATGACGAAGTTACGGACGATTTTTGAATTTTTGCCCAATTTTCCATGCCTACCCCTTGTAAATTTTTCAGAAAAATTCATGTTTGTTTTTTTATATATTTTTTGTTTTTTTTATGACAATCGACAGTTATTTTGAAACGTATTTGTTAGGGCTATCGACCGGCCAATGGCTATCTAAATTATCGCTGTAGTTTCTGAGATAAACACATTTAAATTTTTGGACTGAAATTTATATCTCATCCCCAAAAGTATGCAAAAGTTTTTAATTTTTGGACTTGCAAATTTTTCGCTGCGGAGTCGAAAAAAAAATGCAAAGATTCGCTACAAAATTAGAAAATCATGAATATCTCGGGAACCATCGGAATGTCCTTTGCCCAGCTGATAGTCCTTGTTAAGACGAGTTGATTGCCATAGGACTCATCAGGATCAGCAAGGATATGGCCAAGATAGAGCATGTTTTCTCTCAGCAAAAAAGTCCTTCTAACTCTGTTGTTTAATGGATATTTGGGCTTTTGATTTCATAGTCGTACATCACGAATCCGTCCCCATATGCATGCCAAAGGACATCCTGATCGTCCTTCAAATGACGAAGTTACGGAGGATTTTCGAAATTTTTGCAAATTTTCCATGCCTACCCCTTGTAGATTTTTTCGAAAAATTCTTGTTTGTTTTTTTAATATATTCTTTATTTCTTTAATGACAATCGACAGTTATTTTGAAACGTATTTGTTAGGGCTATCGACCGGCCAATGGCTATCTAAATTATCGCTGTAGTTTCTGAGATAAACACATTTAAATTTTTGGACTGAAATTTATATCTCATCCCCAAAAGTATGCAAAAGTTTTTAATTTTTGAACTTGCAAATTTTTCGCTGCGGAGTCGAAAAAAAAATGAATGAATGAATATCTCGGGAACCACAAGGACGATCGGAATGTCCTTTGGCCAGCTGATAGTCATTGTTGAGGCGAGTTGATTGTCACAAGACTTATCAGGATCAGCAAGGATATGGCCAAGATAGAGCATGTTTTCTCTCAGCAAAAAAGTCCTTCTAACTCTGTTGTTTAAAGGATATTTGGGCTTTTGATTTCATAGTCGTACATCACGAATCCGTCCCCATATGCATGCCAAAGGACATCCTGATCGTCCTTCAAATGACGAAGTTACGGAGGATTTTCGAAATTTTTGCAAATTTTCCATGCCTACCCCTTGTAGATTTTTTCGAAAAATTCTTGTTTGTTTTTTTAATATATTCTTTATTTCTTTAATGACAATCGACAGTTATTTTGAAACGTATTTGTTAGGGCTATCGACCGGCCAATGGCTATCTAAATTATCGCTGTAGTTTCTGAGATAAACACATTTAAATTTTTGGACTGAAATTTATATCTCATCCCCAAAAGTATGCAAAAGTTTTTAATTTTTGAACTTGCAAATTTTTCGCTGCGGAGTCGAAAAAAAAATGAATGAATGAATATCTCGGGAACCACAAGGACGATCGGAATGTCCTTTGGCCAGCTGATAGTCATTGTTGAGGCGAGTTGATTGTCACAAGACTTATCAGGATCAGCAAGGATATGGCCAAGATAGAGCATGTTTTCTCTCAGCAAAAAAGTCCTTCTAACTCTGTTGTTTAAAGGATATTTGGGCTTTTGATTTCATAGTCGTACATCACGAATCCGTCCCCATATGCATGCCAAAGGACATCCTGATCGTCCTTCAAATGACGAAGTTACGGAGGATTTTCGAAATTTTTGCAAATTTTCCATGCCTACCCCTTGTAGATTTTTTCGAAAAATTCTTGTTTGTTTTTTTAATATATTCTTTATTTCTTTAATGACAATCGACAGTTATTTTGAAACGTATTTGTTAGGGCTATCGACCGGCCAATGGCTATCTAAATTATCGCTGTAGTTTCTGAGATAAACACATTTAAATTTTTGGACTGAGATTTATATCTCATCCCCAAAAGTATGCAAAAGTTTTTAATTTTTGGACTTGCAAATTTTTCGCTGCGGAGTAGAAAAAAAAATGCAAAGAGTCGCTACAAAATTAGAAAATCATGAATATCTCGGGAACCACAAGGACGATCGGAATAATTTATTAATTCACTTAATGAATTATTCATTTTCTAGCATGCAAAAGTTGACTATATTAAATTAATAAAAAAACCGCACAATATTAGATTTTACGGATTTAAAAATAATCAGCATAAGGAACTTAAATGCTTTAGAACTCTACTTTACTACAATATCCTTTTTGTTATTCTGCACGAATGCAAAAGCAAATTTACTCTCTGGGTATTTAAAAGAGCATTTTCATCCTTTGTGGCATTTTGATGCTAATTATGTGAAGCCCAAAGACCTATTTTAATATCTTCACTCCATTTGAAGGTAAATGTAATATACTGCAACAGCTGCTCTCAGACTCTCACATATTCGCTGGCAAACAAGAAAAGACAGTAAGTTTGGCAGCTGTTGCTTTTACTTGCCTCTGCTTTCTAAGCCAAGAATTTCGGGGGCATCCGAAGGTGTTGCCAGGGAAGAGAGAAGCGAGAGGCGAGAAGAGAGTGATGTGGATGGGTTGGTCGACTGAAACGAAAGTGAAAGTCATCACTTTTATTTCATACAATTTTTATTAGGCAGCAATATTTCATTCACTTAGTCAGGGTCGCCAAAGCGTTGTCTGTCAGCGACTCCACGCGACTCCAGCATCCAGCATCCAGCTGGCTGCCACGCGATGAGGCTGCATCTGGTGCGGCATCTTCAGTTCCATGCGGTGCCACACACAGTGCTCCATTCTCCATTCTCGTGACCCTGGGCGTCGTCTTCCCTTCAGCTCTATTTGCTTTTACGACACGCCAGGGCCGACTACTACGACTTAAACCTGAGCAACAATGCCATTAAACTTGTACATGTCTGTTGCTATTGTTGTTGTTGTTACTATGCCCCCTTCCAGCTGGTGTCTCGTGCAGAAAAAAAGTGTCGCAATTGTTACATAAATTATTCACATGCTGCGAGCGGGGGCCACTCGCATTCGGTCCCGAATCCTCCTCATATCCAAGCGAGCCGCTCTAAAAACTTTCAGCCAAAGAGTTGCCACCAGAGTTGCCACCCCACCTGCACACATGCGTGTGTGCCTTTCTAGGTGTATGTGTGTGTGTGTGTGTGCATTTCTATGTTTATATATGCTACTACATATTTCATGCAAAATGTCAAGTCCGTCTGTTAGTTTCATGTTTCCTTTTCCGCTTTCCACTTTTTTCTATTTCTCTTTTTAACCTGTTTTCTTGCTGCGCAGCTGAACAAGTCTCAAAAGGCGTTCGTTAGCTTAAGGATCCAATACATTAGAATTAAATTGTCACTTTACATGCAACATGGATGGATTCAGTACCATTACAAATTTATTATTTTTGCAATATCAATATCCAAACAAATTAATTACAAAAAATTCAAAATATTCTTCAAAATGCTCAAGTTTTAGATGACAAATATTTGCTATTATTATTTTGCAAGTTCGGCAAAATACAAAAGAGATTGATAAAAGTGACAATTTAAAAATGAATTTAGTTTCTTCACTGCCTTGCAATTTGTCATAATTGCGGATTTGTTCATATTTAATTAGTTTATATTTTGATGTGGAAAAAGCGTGTACAATTTAAGCAATTAACAAGCATTTTTCAAAGCGCAACCAAAACAAACAGCTTACTGCTAACAGCTAACTGCAAATAGCCAACAAACAAGCTGGCCGCATAAATTAGTTGACCCAAAAGGCACAATGCAAAAAGCCGCAAGAAAAACTTTGGCTGCATTTCGCTTTGCTGCGGTTGCTTTTTCGTTTTGTTTTCTGCCATCTACTCTGCAAGCGGCAACTGGCAACTCGCAACTGGCAACTAGTTGTTGCCAAACAGTTGCTGCCACAAACTACAATACCAACAATAAATTATTCATATTCTTTGGTCCAGTGTCACGGGACCCAGCAACAAAATAAAAGCACAGGTGACTCAACTTGAGTATGAAAAACGGAAACGAGTGCAAGAAGAGAGTGTCATAATACTCGTTCTTAGCACTCGTGTCATACTCACTTCCAAAGAAATAGCTGTGCTGGTGTGTGCAACAATTAGCATATGGCTCCAATACAGTGTGATAAATTGAGTTGTGGATTTTGATGGCAAATGAACAAGAAAAATGACAAAGTGCGTAACGTGAGTGAGAGACTTTTGCAGACTCGCATTCCTTCTGGGAAATCGAATTCTACTGACACTACGTTTCCTATGTCGACAAGAACATTTTTGAAATCTTATATTTTTTCAACAGTATTCAGTGCAACATTATCTTATTTATTTTGAAGAGGTATGGGCGAATAATAGAAAATACTCATTTTAATGGACGTTAATTACTTTAAAACAAAACAATTAAAGCTGCGATTCTTAAATTATTTTTTGAGAGGATTATTTTTAACACTGATAATTAATTTTTAATTATTTATTATATTTTAGAAAATGTGTAAAAAAAACTTTGAATCTTAAAACAATATACAAAAATACACGAAAGCAGTATTTTATTTCTTACTTTTTATTAAGTTTTTAATAATTCAATTTTGAAATAACAACTCACTTTTTTCACTCGAAATGCTATTTGCTAAATTTGTCGCTTTAAGCATACACTTAATTTGGAACATAAATTATAATTTTAAAATATTGTAACAAAAAATAACACTTTGCATGCATTTGAAGAGAGTATCGGCAAATGAAACATCCCATGTGGCTTGTTTTTTATTTTAAACGACCGCAGGGTATCAGAAAGTCATTCAATCCCCTGGAATGAGAGCTAAGGGGTACAACTGTAAGTAGCCTACTTTGCGAGTGTTGTGTGAGTGCGAGTGTGAGTGTGAGTGTGGGTGTGAATGTGAGTGCCATACTCACAGTGTATGCCGCAAGTTAAGCCATGTGTTTAAAGTGACAAATGTGAGGGCAGCAAAAAGCTGCTTCAGTGTTTGTTGTCGGTCGTCAGTGAGATCAAGGCCAAAGTGTAGGGATAACCACACGTGGTCTCTGGCCACGCCCCCCACTTGGTCCGCCCTAATCAAATGCTAAGTTGGCGTAATAAAAGTAAGAAAAGACAGCAAAAACTTAACTGCCAGCTCACAGTTTTTGGGCATTGACTTCTGGCAGATGGCGGCAGCAGCAGCAGCAGCAGCAACTCGTTGGCGTCAAAATCAGAGTCGATTGCCGCCTGGCAGCGTCAACTAATGCAGGGGCCAAGATGATGTTGATGCGTTGGCCAAGGACCAAAAGGACCAACAAACGAACAGACGAACAGACGAACAAACGAACAAACCAGGAGCCAGCGACCCCGCCCACCTGACAAACAACTTTGCTACATACATGCGATTTATTTTTGATTGATATTTGCGTAACTGTCAACCTCGGTGATTGATTGAAGGCTTGCCTTGTCCCCGCGTCCCCGCTCCACCGTTCTGCTGCTGCTGCTTCACTCCTTCATCGTCACATTGCCACACACGAAAATTCATCTTGCCGCTTGCGCACTCTTTTTTTTGTTGCTTGTGGCAAACTGACTGGGGCATGCGGACGAGTCAGCGGAAGGCTGCGAGCGTTTTGAATAATGCGTAATACGGAATAAATAAGTGGCCTCTGCGTATGTGTGTGTGTGTGTGCGAATGTGTGTGTGCGAGTGTGTGTGTGCGAGTGTGCTTGACAGACGATTTGCATTTTGTTTTTGGAAATTGGTCGATGACTTTAGCGCTTTGTACTCTCTGGGGTGACGCGAAGTACATAAGCGGCAGATACTCGCAAAGCACGTGTTGGGAACGCGAAAGGTAAAAGTTCACAAGGCGCTAAAATAAAAGATGATTACATTTGTTTAAGTGCCTACTAATTTTATAATTTATAGTAAGAGCAACTAAAGTAAATTTCTTATTCCATAGAACTATCTTGAACTGAAGTTTCGATTGCACTATGAGAACTTTTCCCATATTTCGGGTATTTATTAATAACTCTTAAGATTTACATTTTTTGTTTAGGTTGTAACAACTGACTTTAACAGCTGTAAGGTTTAATATTGGTCTGGTATATAAATTTGTTGGTATTCGTTAACACATAAAAAATAATAATTTCACCATTTTGAAAAAATTACTGAATACCCCGAATATTGGAAAAGTTCCCTAAGTGGATTGTAGCAGGTAGTTTATTTATTATTTTATTTATTTCACATATTTTATACATTTTCTACATTTTATATATTTTATTTATTTATATTTATATATAATTTGTGTATTTTTAAATTTAGTTTAGTTTCCAGTTTAACTGCAACACATGCCTAAAATAATTCGATATCTAAAAGAAACAAAAACGCACTTATGTATCTGAATAAATTGCACTTAAAGCTGTGACTTCAAATTTACATATGCATACAACCTTTGCTATATTTTTATACATTTGTATTTTCATAAAACAGATATATATTGAATTTTGGAATTTTTCAACAACAAATATTTATTTATTATGTCAATTGTAATATGATCAAATTTGGATAAAACTCTTTTGGGGGGGTGGAATAATTTACTTTGATTGCAACCTAAATCACTTTCGCTTATTTTTATTTCTCTCAATTGCAATAAAAGATTTTGTTTTTTAATTTAATTCATGCTATTATCGATTTTATTTTGCGTTATGTTTGATTTATGGCATTCAGAAACCAGTTATGCAATGTGTTGTAATTTATGTGAACAAAATGCAGATTCGAAAAAAAAGCGAAAAAATATCACATAAATGATGGCTGTCTTTTGGCTTTAAGCTCTCAATAACGAATAGCGATGCTGAGCCACATCCACCCAAGAACAATCGCATGGACAAGTGTGAGAACATCAGTTGGTGGCATTCTAGGAACACACGCACTCCGAAAGAAAGCAGGATTCTTACAGGAAAAAAAATGAGAAGTAAAACAACTTAATTACTACTGCAATAATTATTTGGCTATCGAGTCCTGTCGTGTCCTGGCCTGTTGGGAGCTTGTCGCTGTCGTTGTCGTTGTCGCTGTCGTTGTCGCTGTCGCTGTCGCTGTCCGCCTGCGGCTTCCTCTCGATGTCCTTGCGATTTATCTTTTTAAGCCGAAAACATTATTTTCTTTATCGTTCGCATTGCTGGCAAATCTGCACAATTAACACACTTTATGTGGCCCAATGTTGCATGGACAGGCAGGCAAGCGGTGCGAGGCGAGGCGAGGCGGGTCGATGGGCGTGGTTTGTTAGTAAATAGCAAATTTTTCGGCCAGCCAAATCTCAGTGGCACACAGGCAATGACAATGCGTTAGCTGATGAAGTCAATGCCATGGATAATTATGCTGATGAACTTGACGAGCTCCCAGCTAGGAGCTGTGAACTGAGAGCTGAGAGCTGAGAACTGGGAGTTGGACCCAGTGACGCATTGCCTCATTAACGCAAAGCCCACGCGCTTATTCTTCGCCTGGTCCTGCTCCCGATGTTGTCCCAGCTGCTGGCCTTGTTCCATTGCCGCCAGCTTAACTCTGGGTCTGAGTCCGAGTCTGGGGCTGGACATTGGGTGTGAGCACAATTGGCACGCATGTCCCATGAAACCAAGAAGTGTCTTTTAATTTGAACGCGTATATTTTTTCCACACCGTTTTCTCCAGCGAGTGTATGTGTGTGTGTCTGTGTGTGTGTGTGCTCATCAAAGGCCACGTGAAGTAAACTTATTAAGCCGCTTTCATTTTTAATTGTGCGGACGTTGCTTTTGTCGGTCTTCTATTTGCCTGTCACAAAAAATTTGAAAAATCATTCAGCTACCAACATAAATTGCGCTGTTCCTGTTTCGCCCTTACCCACAGTTCCCCATCCACCGTCCACCTCCCCCCCTCTGGTATGTTGTCCCGAGCACCACCCGGCCAAGTGCAATCAATCACGCAAAATTTAATTAAATTTTTAATTTGATTCTGATGAGACTTCAGTCCTTAAACGCGGCAAAGCGCCAAAACAACCGCAACGCAAAAAGAAACGACTCAATGAAATTCCACATCTTGAAGAAATCATTCTATTTGTGATACCATATTTTGTGCTCAACATCTTTAAATAGCGCCTATTTTTATTACAATTGCAATCATTTGCACTTCGTGTTGACTGATTGTTTGTTTATTTATCTACATAAATATTTTTCATATTTATATTTTTGTTTTGCCTTTTTTATTTCATCAGATACAATTCACAATTATCTATTTTGCAAATTTTATAACGTTAATATGAAATTCCACATCTTGAAGAAATCATTCTATTTGTGATACCATATTTTGCGCTCAACATCTTTAAATAGCGCCTATTTTTATTACAATTGCAATCATTTGCATTTCGTGTCGACTGATTGTTTGTTTGTTTATCTACATAAATATTTTTCATATTTATATTTTTGTTATGCTTTTTTATTTCATCAGACACAATTCACAATTATTTATTTTCCAAATTACATAACGTTAATATGTTAATAGGCACAGGTTTAGAGTAGAGTAATTAATTATATAATACACGACCATTGGGTATGCAAAGAAAAAGTTTTGTGCTGTTTACAGGGTATTTGGCTTCGTCTTCGCGTAATTGTTTTGTAGTTGTTGTTAAATTGCAAATTTGATTGAAGAGTCGCATTCCCGGTGTCATTGTGTCAATAGTTGCTCAAACGGCGAAACAATTTTCGTTCAATTTGATTTTCTTTTTAATTTGACAGCTTGGACATTTAATTGTTGACAGCTTGAAGAGCCAAAGGCCAAAGGCCAAACACCGAGTGGATACATTTTATTGGCAGTTGCCGAAGGGAAGCAGAGAAGCGGAGAACCCGAGGCAATAAATTGCAATGGGCGCTGCTAAGTATGCTACGATTGTTGCCATGCCAAAGTAACGCACATAAATCATAAAAATTATATTTGTCTCTATGTGTGTGTGTGCTGCAAATGCATGTTGGGAGCATAGCCATCAGTCAAAGATGTTTAAGTGTTTCTCTATGTTAATGCCGCTGCCAGGCGTTGTCGCTGTGTGCGAGGATGTTGCATGCAACCTGTTATTGCAGCACACACACACACACACACATGCACATGCACATTCACAGATACTCACGAACACTCACTTGAAACCAGGCAAGAGACCCAAAGGAATTCTCAAGTGCTATTTACATCTATGAGTGCTGCAGCTCTGCCTCAATGACCATCCGCAGTCCATGTGTGTGTGTGTGTGTGTACATGTGTGTGTGTATGTGTGTATATGTGTATATGTGTGTCGTCGTCGTCTTCTAATGCTGTCTGGGCAGCACATTTATCACACATTGTGCTGCCATTTAAGCAGTTTGCAGCTTGCCATTTACCAGTATTACAGCGACAACAACTTTGCCTCCTTTCACCCTCCCCTCACCCTTCACCCTTCTCCTCCCTTCTTCCTTCTGCCCCCCACGCCTAACAACACTTGCGCTGCGCTGCAGCTGAAATAAATGCAGTGCCAGCAGCTGGCGCAATAACGTTGCCAAAATGCTCGCCAACTTTGCATGGCTGGCAACGTGGAAACGTGGATGGGCGCGCGATCTGGCAACGCTGGCCAACACCAACAACTTACTGATAAGCTCATGTACGCAGTTTACAGTTGCCAGACAGAGAGACTGCGAGCGCATGCGAGAGCGAAAGGGAGAGAGGAAAAGAGTGTGCTGGCAACGCTTACTGCAATTGTACTTTCGCTGTCAGCGTCTATCGCATCATCCAAATCCCCCAAATACCCTTAGTTGCACACTCACACACACACACACACTCATACACACACACACACACATACAAACACACTTATAGTGTAACTTTGCCTGAGCTTAGCTGCAGACGCATTCTCCCAGACTCAGTGCAAACTTAAGCATTTTAAGCTTCGTGTGCATTGCATTCTATGCGGCCTACTTTGTTCCACTGATCCACAAGTGCTTAGAGAACGAAAGAGAGCGAGCTAGAGAGAGCGATAGAAAGAGATAGTGTGTGAAAGGCTGAAAGGCTGAGAAGGAAAAAAAGACAGACGCCTTGAAATGCGACCCGACTTTTTCTTTGGCTGTAAATGGCCAACAAAAAATGGGTTGAAACGGATTAATTTTGGTCTTGTTAAGTTGACTTTTCTTGTCTATTCAAATAAGGAAATTAGAATTTAATTTTTAACTTAATATAGAATATAAACAGCAAACAGCTGATTTTTGGGATAACCAGCAACTAATAAGGCCTTCGACACCGTGCTGTATAAACTCTTTTTATACATTTTAAATTGAAGTCTTTTAATAGAAATGAATTATAAACAATCATAATAAAAAGAGTGACATTCCGGCTGTGCACTTTGTGCAGTCTCATTAATTGATAAGCCACATCTGCCTATATAATGTGATATATGTATTTTGGTGCATGTTAAGTTGGCGGCAGTAATCAGAAGTATAGCGTCAAGTATCTATCACTGCTGAAATACTTACCCGGAACGGCAGACTTGGCGACCGCCAAGATGGGGAGTGGGTTTGGGGGGTAGAAGAAGTTAGTTGGTCTCAAGTTTGCACTGTTTTGCACTGAGCGAAATTAAATGGAACGATTGCATACAAATTATCTTCTTCTAAAACTAATGCATAAGTCAGTGATTAAATAATATCTTGAATACTCGAAGAATTTAAAGTTGAATAATTAAATGTGCGAAAATAGTATATAATTTATTAACTTTCATTTTGATTGTTATTATAAATTCATACTTTTTTTATTCTAAGCTCGACACTAAAAAGAACTACCTTGATTAGAAACTAAAAGTTTTAATGGATCTTATAGTTATACAATTTCAGTTAAATAGTTTAGTTAAATATTTAAATAAAATTAAAGCAAAAAAAAAATATTTTAAAAATTGAAATTAATTTAAATACTCTTAATAGTTTAGCGGATATAAAATATTTTTTGTATTTAATTAAGCCACTAAACAATATTCAAAAATGCGTTACTCGATAACAAAAAATAGAATATTGGAATTAATCATCACAAATGTTCTATAATTCATTTTTTAACTAAACTTCTAAACTTTGGATCTGTTATTTAATGTAAAATGTATTAAATAATCTTAACGTAATATCCGCTACTTCTGTGTGAATAAAGTGTGTGATTTCTACACGAACGGCAACTAAAAGAAAAATGCGGCTGCCAACACTCGGAGTTGTTTCTTTGAGTGTCACAATGTCCTTCGTCCTTCGTCCTTCGTTGTGGCAGCTATGCTGGCAGCTGAAACTGCAACACGGCGCGGCGCAGCATTGTGGCATCTAATGCTGGCTGTAAATGACTTAAGTGCCTGGCATTTATCTACGAGCAGAACGTGTTCTTCTCGTCATCCTCTTGCTGCTGGCATCTCGTTGGAATTGTCGTTGTTGTCACACCTGTTATGCGATGGGCGGCAATGTTGTCTAGAGTTGCCGCACTACAATTGGATTGTCGGATGATGGGCGGTCAAGTGACCCGGCGAGGGAGGCGGAGGTGGCGATGACAGGAAACAGAAGACAACTGTTTGCACATTAAAGTTTTTTGGGGCCAAAAGTTTTTACATCAAATTCATTTGGTCGCTTTTGTGGTGTAAGTGAATACCAATTGAATGCCAAATGACTTTTCAACTTTGAGCCGCTTAAATACAAAGCAAAAAAAAATTACTGGAAAATAAAGAAAAACAAATAACAATAATAATAATAATGGCAGTGGAAATAGTCAAGAAAATGCAATGGAAATTTGAAAAATCTTTTGTATTCGGGAGTGAGCCGCTTTTTGTTTGCTTTTCGCTTCTGGGATTTTAAATATCTTTTGCAGCTGCCTCACTGACTTTTCGCGACGCGCAAAACCAAATGAATGATGAAACTTTTCTTTCGACTTGCCATTGTGCTTGGCCAGGGATTGAGGGGAATGAGAGTTGCTTGCATTGTATGAAAAGTTCTTCATAAATGCCAAAGCCAAATCAAGTTTAGTTGCGCCTCTTGTTCTCAGGCCGTGTCCGTTGTTATCGGTGCTTAATGGTTTGGCACACAATTTAAACAAAGTCCTCTTTGCCATCTACTTACACGTCAAATGTTAAATGTTGACTGTTCAATGTTCAATGTTGAATGCTACACGTGCTTGATCTCTGCTCGGGCGACACAAATGAACGACACGAGCCGCTTGCCAAGATTTATTTTCTGCCCACCTCCAGCTCTGCCAAGAGTTACCTCCGACTTGCGACTCATTAATGGTGTTGTGTTGTGTTGCGTTGTGTTGGGGCCGTTGTGTGTGAGTCTCTTAAACATGGCCTCCCATTTTCCAAATAATTACACATTTACATTTTCATAGACAATTTCTGCGCAATCATGAAATCAACTTCATTTCACTTCTACTACTCGTAAATAAAGTCAACACGACTTCACGCAGTGGCCAGCGTTCGCCGTCGCCTTTGCCTTCGTCCTCGCCGGAAACGGAAGTCAATGCTCTGCCGGCGGATTGGCCTGGACCCCAAACTCCCTTCCCCCTCACCCGCTGCGTCTCTCTGGCTTGTCAATGTGGGCCTGGGTCATTGTGGCTGCCTTTATCTAGGCAGCGTTTGCCGTTGATGTTGATGGCTATCTTTAAAAAGACATAAATCATTCGGTGGATGGAGTATGGCGACTCTCTATATACCTTCTATGCACAGCCCCCAAATATATGTACTCTCTATATGTATGTATATAAGTCGAAGAAATGTGTGCTGGACATTTGGTCTAGGCTCTCGTCCGGTCGCTGTAATTAATCATGGACCAAGGCGCTGACTTAATTTTTCTTTCTTTTGCATATTGTTTGCCACTTTGGCGTTGTGCGTTGTACTTTTCCCATTTCAGAGTGCAATTTGCTTGTGCTTCTGCTTTCGCTTTCGTTGGGCTTGTTGTTTCAATTTGCGTACGTTCTGCTGGGCTTCTCTATATATTGCCTGTCCTTATTACGTATACGCATCACATGCAGCCATGTCAGCCTGACAAAATGTGTGAATCGAACCAGAAGTATGCGGCACTTAAACGCTTTTCCATCGCAACCATTGAGATGTTAAATTCGTTGCCATATATCTAAGTTACGTTCGACATCAACCAAATGTCGAGTCTTCCTTCAGCTTGGCTATTATTCATTCGACTTGTCTCAAACTTGCCTAATTGAGCGCACTTTAAGGCTTCATTTACTCTATGCAAAAAGTGAGTGTGTTTTGTTTTATTTTGTGATGTCAACTTTTATTTCGCCGTAACAATTGGCAACAAATTATTATTTATTAGAATTATTTTTGGGGATATTAATTCATTTCGACATTCTTCAATTCAAATGGTCATGGTAATAATTTCTTTTTATTTTATTTTTTTGTTGGTAAAACAATAAAATAAAGGGAAAGAGTTAAACAAAAATTTAAGTTTAGAATAATACCGAAAATTCATAAATAAAATGAAAATAAAGTCGGCTGTCAATTGTTTTAAACAGAAACTTTTAGTAATAAATCGAGTTTCAAATTTCAATTTGCTTTCATCTTCATATTGTTTATTATATCGACAGATGGATTTTCTAGCTTGTTACATTTTGTTTTAAATTATATTAACCCGTTCTTGTCTTGTTTTAATTTGGCAATGATTTTGGCATCAGGTTTATCAGCTTTTGCCTTTGACTTTTGTGACGCTACAACGATTGAGGAATGCGTTGCAGTTTGATAATTGTTTAATTTGTTGGACAGTGTGGTTAGTCCGCATTGCGTGGTCAAGATCGTGAAAGCTAAAGAGGAAAAGTGGAGGAAAGATGCATATTATATGCATTCAAATTTCAGGCTTAATTAAATTCCTTTTGGGCAGCGCCCAAAAACCGCAAAACGTTATTGCGAATTGCGAATTGCGGATTGCAATTGAAGGGCCTTCGAACGAATCTCGCGATGCGAAGCGAAGCCAAGTGAAGTGAAGTGAAGTGACTGGACCGCAAATGCTTGGCATGTGTTGCTGTTGAATGTGGTTGGCGACCCACAATAATAGTGACCCCCAAACACACACATAAACACCGAGTGAGAGACGCCAGCCAGCACACTTGAGGCCCCACAACATGCATAAGCAATTAATTATTTAAAGCCTAACAATCAGAGGCTGTTGTTACTTGTCACTGTAGCTGCTGCTCGCTTCGCCTCCTCGCCGCCTTTCTGCTGCTGGCTGCTTCGTTTTTAATCCCTCGCCGAGGCCAAAAACATAGACGATTACAATTAAAACTTACAAGGCGTCGCAATGAACATGCACACGCACACGCACACGCACACAATGGGGGGCACATGTGTGAGGCAAGCAATTGAAGTTGTGGCACGCCCATTGCCGAAATGCGCAACTAGCTCCGGCTGCTGCCTCGATTGCTGTTGTTATTGTTGCAAGTTTATGAGCCGCACCGCCCGTTACATTCGTCATGCGGCCATTTTGTGTTCAGTTTGCAGCACAAGAAGCTGCCACAATTGTGGCAAGGACGCAAGGAAGCAAGGAGGCGAGGCGGCGGACAGCAAGATTTCTGCTTATTGTTATGAGCTAGCAACCGACGAAGCGACCAATTATGCTGCAAGCACACAGAGATAGAGACAGGCGAGCGAGCGAGGAGGCGAGGGAGGCAAGACTGGTGCGTGGAGTTGTGGAGTGTGCAGGGGGGAGGGCAGAAGGTGGCAGGGAAGGTGTGGGGGGGGGACTATTCACTGAAGATTTGAAGCGAGTGGCAATAATTTCCAAACGGCGTCCCATTTAATGTCTACAAACAATTAGAACTTATTTTTTTTCTTTGTTTCGTTGCGGTTTCTGTGTGCGGGTTTCACCCACCCCACCACCCCCTCCCTTGACCATGCCCCCCGCCAGCGCCCCCCTGCTGCTTCGTAACGTCGCTTTAATTTAACAACCCGGGCCACCCTGAACATCACCCGTTGCTTGGCCCCATCGCCGCACCCCTAGTTTGGTGTCTTCCCTTTGCCATCCAGCCACAACCATAACCAGCAGCAAAATGCCCCCTCGCCACCCACCGCCCCCCGCCCCCCGCAGACTCACACAGATGCGGCTCTCGCTCATTTGCGCCGTGTCCGCCAGCAGCCTCATTAGTCCTGCTCCTGCGCCCAAAGTTGCCTGTTCCGAAAGCAAAAGCAATTCAAAACAACCATTTTTTTTTTCTTTTTGCTGCTGCTTGTTTCGTGTTTTTTTCTCTTCGCCTGTTTCATTTTTTCCCACTGTTTTCTTTTTTTTTTCTTCTTTTTTTTGCTGCAATTTATGCTCTTGTTGGTTTGTTGTGCTTCTTGTTGCTTGTTGCTGTTGTAAGTGTGTCTGTGTCTGTGTGTGTGTGTGTCGAGTGTGTGCGCTGCGCGCATTGGGCAGTTATGGTTATTAGTTGCCTTGGAAAAGTATTCCATAAAGTTACCATCAACAAATAAGCTCTTAAATATCTGCAAAAAAATGGCAAAATTCATTCGCCATTTGACAAGATGCCCAAAGAGGAACAACTAGTCCGACCACAACAAGCTTGTCGTTTATGGTTTGATTCTAGTTTTAATTAAAGTTCAAGGGCGCAACAAATATGCTGCGAGTGCATGTGAAATAATTTCTTTTGTTTTCATTCTGATTTGCAGTTAGTTCATGCAACTCCAATTCCAAATCCAAATAATAGTAACTAAAAAGATATATATGTGCGATTTGTGATATTTGCATTAAATATATTTCAACTATTAAGTTAAATTGCAAAAAGTGCGTTAACGTAACGTAATGCAATCTATTTTCAGTTTTTCTATTTTACGATGCTTTTCGCAAATGCTGGATTAAATTATTTATTTTTTATACATCAATAATGATCAATGTGCTCGTAAAAAATAGAAGATATTAAAATAAATATATTTTACAATTAGAAAAATGTAGATAATTTGTTAGGTCACAAGCTTTATATATTGTCACATCTATTTAAAAACTGAGTAATTAAAATAATGTTTCTTAGTTTTTGTTAATTGCACTATTTTTGGCAGACTACAAAAATACTTTTTGCTTAATTCTGTTTACAATTTTGTATTTTTCCATTGTACAAATAATGGTCAGTTAAACTAATGTAATCGCTCGAGTTATTGTAGATCATTCAACAGCCAACAGTTGAAAAGCGAGTGGAAAGCAGAAGCGCAAAAGTCACCGCAACAACGTTTGTAATACCCTTGACAGTCGTGGAAACGGTAAATATATATGTATATATATATATATATATGTGTGTGTGTGTGGTGAGGCGAGCAAATACGTGATAAAAATTATGCTACATGCAACTTGTAAGCAATAAATCTTCGATTTATTACAAAATAATTAAAATTAATGAGCAGAAATTGAAAATACGCACGTGTCGCGTCTCCACACGTTATATACACCTTTATACACACACGTACACACACACACGTGTAGGCGACGTTGTGTGTGAGTGTGCTTGTGAGCATTTAGTTGACATAGAAAAATTAAAACCATAAACTCGGACAATTGGTAAACGGCATAAATTTCGTGTGTCCCCCCAGCAACTGTGGAGTTTTAGAAATGGGATAAACGCTTGTGGGCAACGCGATGGAGAGCGGAGAGAGTGGGCAGAAGGGGAGCGAAGGGGGTGACGTTGCATGCGATGCATGCTCGTTGTAATTGCTATAAATATGCGTGTTATATGAACGCGTTTCCGTTTCCGGCTGCGAGCAAACTCGCAAAATGGCGCCTCACACACACAGACAGTCTGTGCGGCGAAGGTGGACGGGGGATGGGGGACGGGAGACGGGGGGAAAGGGGCAGCATATTTACCGTTATGCTAGGTTTTTAATTGCACAAGTACGAGCTCTGGCATGCGGTTAACCTTGTTTTATCTCGCCATCCTCCATCGCCTTCCCCTCGCCTCTCGCCCACCGCTCGGAGTGTTGCGGTTGTGTTGAGCTAATGATGCTGGCATATTTTATCAGCATGGTCTGCGTGTTCTTTTGGCATCTCAGCTCGCCCTTTGACCTCCGCGCCCTGCACCCATTTTTGCATCGTATCTAATTTGGCCGGGCAGATACGCATATTTATTATTCAACCCAATAGCAAAGATAAAAGACAAGCCAAAAAAAAACGCATAAATAAATAGCACGCAAAGGTTTTAAGCATTTCATAATTCTGTTTTCTTTTTTTTGTTTGTTTATCGTTCGACCTTGTCAACGTCAGAATACTAATCTAACCGATTTTGTAAAGTGCCTCTCCGCATTAATTTGAGTGCATTTCATTTGCAAGTTTATTTATTTTAATATCCGGTGCAATACAAACTACAAAAAAAAACGAGAAAAGTTCAATCAAATTCTATTAAGTTGTCCGCTGACCTTAAAAATCGTTTGTTAGCTCATGTGCGGGATTTATTTGCGGTCATCATGCAAAACAGTTTGAAGCAAATGCAAGCAGAGACTTTACGATTGAGGCAACAAATTGGCAATTTAGATATTAAGTTCATTAAAATTTGGAAAATACATTTTATTATTCGACTTTGAATTTAATTTTCAACATGTATTTAGCCATGAATCATTTGTTTTGGTATTTCAAGTGCAGGGTATTTGCCAGACAATCACTTATCGGTCAGTTCATTTTTTTGCAGTTATTGTTGATGGGGTTTATCAATTGAATTTGCTGTCAACTGCAGTCGAAACTCATAGCAATCTGTAACAGTATTCATGTTAGCAATTGACAACTGTAAATATCCAACGTTGTTAATTTGTTTTACACAGAACTCAATTACGACGGCAACGCGAGCATAAAAACTGCATTCAACCAACAGCCAGAGACGTGGCCAGATAAACGGCCTGAGCTGAGAAGAGGGGAAAGTGTGCAGAGAGGGATTCTTCTCATATTTCCAGATTCAAAAATATATGTAATGCATTCGTAATTGACATTTGGCGTGGGGGGCTGTCTGTTGATGCGGTCAAATGATTGATGCATTTTCGCACACAATGCAAAATAAAACAAGCTAATGAATAATAACTCTAATGAGTTAGGGTGAAGGATTGCGTCGTGTGCAGCTGAGACTTGCAAGCAAGCAGATAAATCATTAATTAACAATAGATAGATTTTAATTGTTATATAACAACTCGAATACTTTCTTATAGTAAAATAACTTCATATATTTTAGATACATGCTATCATAATATCAATAAAACGTTTTAAAAATGTTAATGTTTTAATTGCATATCCGAAATGTTATGATATTTATGTGTCTCTTTGAAAATAATAAATTCAAATAATTGTTACATGCACAGCAAGAAATTTTAAGTTCCAAAAGATATAAATAAAATTCCTTAATTTGAGCAGATTTCGAAATTAAATTTGTGAAAAAGAAACATTATAAACTTTTATTGAAGTATTTTTGTTTTTCTTCAAAAAATTGCGCAAGCGAATGCTTTAATTCGCTTCTTCTGCTAAAATTCGGCTTTAACTTGTAGTATGGACAGAGATGTTAAATATAAATAATTCATGAATTAACATAAATCTAAAATTTAAATTAAAATATTTTTGCTTGTCTGAGCTTGTCGAGGAGCGGCGTCTGGGAGCCGCGATGAATCCACTTGATCTTGTAGTCGTAGAGCAGCTCGAACAGCAGCCTCTGAAACAGCGGTCGCGTGTTGATCTCATCGTTGATGCCCTTGACGATGCGATCCAATATCAGAGGCACCAATGTCATGCAAATGCAGCCCCGCATTATCTTGCTGCTGCTGTCGATCAGAGTGAGCGGCGTCGAGTAGCCGATGGAGATGCCGCTCATCAGGCAGACGCACCATCGGCAGAAGGCCGATGAGCACATCGTCCGGACGGGTGCTGACCATGTTACAGAAGCCCATCATGGTCGCAATGCAGTTGTTAGATGACAACATCACGCCCTTCAGCGCCCCGTTGAACCGGACGTATACGTAATAATCGCAACGTCATCCGCTTTTGGTGCCACGTTCTCTGCGCAGAAGATGCAATTAATTCACATCACAAATATGAAGTGCGTCAAAATTATTGTAAGCAAATATAATCTTCCTAATATTTTACACACAATTCAGCACACATTTTCTCCAAATTAATAAAACTACTAGTTAGTTATTTCCTTGAACATCATTTTATGTCTTTTAGTTCTTTTAGACTTTAATAACTTGCTCTGCTTAATTACATCTACAAAAAGTTTGGTTTTTTATCGTATTTTTTTCTCAATAGCTTAAAGCTTCAAATAGTTTCTTTATTCAATGAATCTGTCTATTTATTCTGCTCGTCTTCTTGACAGTATTTTATTGTTTAATAAAAATGATTCGAGTCAGTAAACGACTAATAGTAATTGACTTAATTTCCGCATATTATTGACTACTGTTTGCAAATATTTGTATTTTTTAAACATCTTGTTTCTATAAAATATATATATATATATTTTTCCCATGTATCTTCGTAATAGTTTGTATATTGTAAAGCAAATAATTTCTTTTTATTAAAAAAAACATATTTCTCAGTATTTGCCATCAAATTTACAATACATTATTAAGCTATTGTTATTTCCTTACAGTGATTCTCTTTGTGTATATTTGAATGCAAATGCAATGCAAAGATACTTTATCTATTTGTGTTGTAGATATTATTCCTAAGTAAGTTAAGTTAATGGTGAACAAATAATATATTTGTTGCATACTTTTTCTGTTATTGCTGTAAAGATGTTCTTTGTAGCTACTTTCAATCATTTGCATTCAAACGCAAAGATACTTTATCTTTAGGTGCTGTGCCTTCGATATATGTATATTCAATTTTATTTAATTTTTAGCTCAACTTTAAATTGCCACTTAATAAATAATTTTAATAAATAAATCTATTATTTCTGTGATAGTTTAAGTAATTTCTTTCTACTTCGCAATGAATTTGTTATCTGATATTCTTTGTAGCAACATTTTAAATTCAAGTGCAACGCGGAGATACTTTAGCTTTTAGTGATTGTCGTTGTAGCATTGATACTTCATCTCTCAGTGCTCTGGTCTCGCTGAATATATTACTCATAAGTTAGTTATATTTTGTATTCTACTCAATATTTCTTCATCTTTAAATTACCACTTAATAATTAAATCAATTATTTCTATATTAGTTTAGCACTTTTTATCTGACTTTTAATGCAAATGCAACTCACCGCACTTGCTGTAGCTGCCGTTCTTGACAACCTTTGTGAATGGCATAATTTGGATGCGGTTGGATGCTTGTGTATCTGGTCCTCCATGTAGATGATTGTGTTGACATTGGGACAGCTGGACAACAGACGCATCAGCTTGGGCAGAAGATCGTCTCCAGGATGCAGAGGACGACGCCGTCGTCGCCCAGCGTGGCCACTCGGCGCGCGTCTCCGCGAAGATGACGATATTCTGGCGAGGCATCTGGCCCAGTTCTCGCAGTCTACGTCCAAAATTAGCTGCCGTGCGCTCGGCTGCGACGTAGGTCTTCCATTTGTAGTCGTCCATGCAGTACTTCTTGAAGATGCGTCCGTTAGGCTGCGGTTCGATCTCCTCGCTGAGCATCTGCCGGGTGCCCAGGCAGTTTTTGCTCGCATGCGTTTTGGCCGCATAGTCGAAGACCTTCTCCATCGTATCAATGTTCTCCTGCAGCATCTTCACGTGGACGGCACGCGGCGGTTCGGTTGTGCGATAGGTGTGGGCATTTCGCTTGCTTTTAATTGTTTTGGCCTTGACACGCTTCGAGTTGTGGCCTGTAATACAAAATATATGGGCAGCGTTATGGTGACGTATAGGAACAATACCGCTTTGATGGGGACCAGTGCGCACTGCAGCCAAAAGTTCATAATTATTTCATAGTTTTGATTTATGTGACTAATGTGTGTCTTTAATATTTGACGCTAGCCCAAAATGTGCCTCAGTAGCTGGAAAAACATGTAATGAAAATGAATTGGTTGTTCTATTTATTTACACAATGAGTGGAAGCGATAAAGTCTGTTGATTTAATCGACACGAGAGTGTAAATAAATAAATCGTTTGATTTGACTGCTGTTAATACCTGTTTGACTTATTAATATTTGGATTTCGTTGTCGAAAGGGTGAAAGGACTGTGAGATTATGAAAAGATTTCGATGCGCAAAATATTGTTGAAGATTATGGGTTTTATTTTTGTTTCGCTCGAAATGTAAGCAAAATTAAAAATATTTCGAAAAATACACGAAGGGTGCGATTCACTGACAAATGATGTTCAATCTTTAGTCCTAAGCAAATAAATATCTTTTAAAATAATGCCACCGTCCCGCGTGCCCCCTCGAGGCGGACGGACGGACGGACGGACTGTCTTCGTGCCCTTCGCTTGGTAGCCGAGAGCAAGAGCAAATTATGTGACGTTCCGTGAAAGCAGAAGAAACTTTCAAGCAACTCCCATAAGTATGCAATACATTTTGCTGTCTCCTAAATATTTCTGTGTCGGGTTTTAAAGCAGCAAAATAATGAAATGGCGCCCAACACACACACACACACACACGCAC
Source organism: Drosophila formosana (assembly GCA_035045625.1). Classification (NCBI taxonomy): domain Eukaryota; kingdom Metazoa; phylum Arthropoda; class Insecta; order Diptera; family Drosophilidae; genus Drosophila; species Drosophila formosana. The sequence goes on from JAWNOW010000414.1 coordinate 44,483, forward strand.
ACGCACACACGTATACACAGCATCCATGTCGCTTTGTGTTATAAACAAATTCACACATTTCGAAATTCGAATTTCGAAAAATGCCGAAGCAACTTCGTGGCATTCTCTTAGGCAACGAAAAGAAAGTCGCTCTCTTTCGCTCGCTTTCGCTTTCTCTTTGCAATGCTCTCTTTGGCGGCGCAATTAACGTCACAAACACAGCAGCAGGAAATTGGTCGGCAACGAACTGCGGCCCAACTGTTTGTTGACAAGCCAAAACACAGAGAGAGAGTGGAAAAGAGGAGAAGAGGGCGAATGGGAGAATAGGAGAGCACACCACATGCTAATCAAATTTCACATTAGCGATTGTTTTTATTCGCGTTTTTCGACTACATTTAGTTGATCCAGCTTGCCGACTTGTTTGCCAATCGCAATTATCGCCGCCTCGCTGACAATGCCAACGCCTGCCTGCCTCGCCTGGGCCCAATGCCAATGCCAATGCCAATTTACAGACGCCGCGCCAACTTAATTGCAACAAATAAATCATAGAAACCAGCGACGGAGTTAACGTGGCCACAACCAAGCGGCCAAATAAGTTTCAACTCACTGCCATTTGCAAAACTGGCAGTTATCCTGGGAAACTTATATGAAACATAAGTAATTTCAGTCAATTAAATACATCTGAGTAGCAGAAATGATGTGGAAAAACACATTTTAATAATAATAATAATGTTTTAATGATTATAAAGAATCTGTATCCAAAACAAATCGAATCCAAAAATACATAAATAATAACAATATAACAACCATGATTATAAAATAATCTGTATCTCAATCGGTATATTAAGTTATTTGCCCTGCAATTGTTAAATCTAAAGTATGTTATGACAGCTGCATTAAATAATTAGCGTTTTTACTGTAACGATAGGAAATTCCCTAAGTAATATAAATAAAAGATTAATTTAATGAACTCGGTTTGTTTTCTTAGATACATTTTTAGGTTTTAAAACATTCACTTAGTTTAGCCAAATATTTTAATTTATTATATTTAAAAATATTATATTTATTACAATGAACACACATTTTTATTTAATTTACCGTGACACGTCTTACATGCCTCGTTTCAGCTTGTTGCAGCTACAGGGTATCACTGTGCAAATAAATAACCTGGCAAACTTTCAAATTTTCAGAATTTATTGATAGCACATCAAGATATAGCGCATATTATAGCAGCTTTTTTCTATTCACAGTAATGTGCCAGAAATCAGTTCGGGAGCAATAACCATTTAATATGAAGGCACAATTAAATCGCATCAACTGTTGCTGCCCAGTTAGAAACGTTAAAAGTCGTACTTATAATGAAGCTATTGCAATACAAGTTTTACTTGAAAATTAGTTGTCTACTTTTGATTGAACAATACCCTACAATTGAGATTTTGTAGCATAAAGTTTGCAGGAGCTTGAGATATTTTTTTTACAGTATTATTCTATGTAATTGACAACAACATTGCGACAGATAAATATTACAATATAATTTAATTCAACTAAAAATCTTAACATATTTGTTAACTTTATATACAACATGTTCATATGTACATATACAATAATTGACTAAACTAATCTTTAAATAACAGAAAAGCATTTAAAGTTGACAGCAATGCTAAAATGTTATTACTGGTCCAGTTGTAAATTTAACTGACAAGAATAAATATTTAATTGAAAATGTTTTAATAAAAATCTAGTCAATTTATGTATGTTAACTAGATGCTAATAAATTGTTAATTGAAGTCAACTGAATACAATAATATTTAAACGTCATAAAACGAAAGTATTGCCCTCCAAGCAGAGCTAAGATAACTAACGAGCTGCAGTTGTTAGTGTATTTAATGGTTCGATATGCTGCAGCTAATATTTCAGTATTATTATTATTGTTGCTGTTATTATTGTGGTAACTGTTGTGGCCGTTACTGCTGTTGGCGTTGTTGTCGTTGTTGTCGCTGTTGTTGCTGCTGCTGTCGTCGTGTGCGTGAGTAAAATGTGAAAGAAATTATTGGCGGGCAACGTCCAACGCAATGGACACAGGGCCGAAGCGAACAATGTAGATAGGTGAACAAGTGTATGAATGTGAGTATGTGTGAGTGTGCGTGTGCGTGTGCGTGAGTGTGTGTGTGGGTGTGTGTGTGTGGCTTCAGTCGCTTCAGTTTCGCACATAAATGTCAAGTGCGCGTGTTGCTCATGTGAAGCTCACGCTCTCACACATGACCACGTACGCAACGCAACGCAGAGGCAAGTTAAGTAGCTTTGCACACACACTGGCACACTCGCATTCGCCATCGCAAACACGCACACGCACACACACTGTCAATGCAGCACTAAGTCCACACACACACACACACACAGACACACAGCGAGACACACAAATATACGGCAATGAACGAACACACGGGAGAAGCATTGCTCGATGATGAATGCGCATAAAGTCGCCATAAATAAAATTTTTCGGCCCCAGACATTTCCGTCTTGTTTGTTGCTGCTTGCTGTTATTGTTGATATTGTTGCATGGTTGTGACGCTGATATTATGCCGGAAAGAAAAATCACACGCTTCAAAAGTTTAAATGACTTAATTCCCAGCAAATGGGCGTGGCCCGTCACCACATTTTATCCCATACTCGGACTCGATTCGTTTCAATTCGATTTCTTTGGTTCACTTCAATTTGTCGATTTTCGGCTCTTGACACATTTCTTCTTTTACTTTGTTCTTGTTTTTTCCGCACTGTTTTTTTGCATTCATAATTGTTTTTTTTTTTTTTACTATTATGAATTTGTGGTTTTTATTTTGCATTTTTTGTATTGTAAGAGTTTCTTGTTGTTTTATTTTTTAGGTAACAATTGATGGCGGACATCCTTCAGCTGTATATGTGGCTGACACACAGTTTGTATGCGTGTGTCTCTGTGTGTGAGTGTATGTGTGTGAGAGTCAGTGTGTGAGTGTGTTCGGGTGAGTGGCTAAATGTGTGTGGATGACACGGAAGTGCGCTTCACTGACACCATTTCAAGTTATGGCTGCCCAGGCACGAACCTTGTGGTTTTTTAGCTGCTGACGGCAAACATATCGAATAAGTTCGATTCGAGGACCAAGGATGCGACAACTCAGTCTCTTTAACGCGTGTAATAATGCCCAGTCCTTGACTACAGAAGTTCACATCCAAGTTGTAGTGTAGTTAAAAGTATGCAATCAATTATTGTTGATCAGCACCGGGAGGATTAAGCAATATATAATTAGACAAAGTGACACTTTTCATCGAATGCTAAATTTCTATAATATAAATAAATACAAAATTTCCAAAGTGAATTCCAATACCAAAAAAAATGTATTGGCCACTTAATAGATTAATAAATAATATATATTTTAATGAAAAAAAATATGTAAGCAAGCCCTTACAAAACGAAAGTTCACTCAAATAATTTTTGATATTTTTCGGTTGGTCTAAGTTCTCTTTGGCTTTGTTAATGGTAAAAAATATGAAAAGAAAAAGATTTTGATTGAATTATTTTTGTTATGTTTGTAGCTAAAAAAAAACAAATAGGTTTGAATCCAAAATTATTAAGAATTCAACTGAAAAGTTGGATAATTCTGCAGTACATGGCTGAAAGAGGTAACCGAATGCGAGAGTACAAGTTGAAAGTACTATAAACTAATCTGATTAGCATGCAACATGGTTAAACCCTAACAAAGCTCGTTTGGATCAGAGAGTTGTCAGCATCCCGTTTTCAGTGTCATTCGCTGTAGTCGAGATGAAAGAAAATTCCAGTTTATCACGCTTTTTCCGTGTATTTTTTTTCTGTTCGCTTTTCGTTGTCGCCCTGTTTTGTTTGGCAAGTGCTCGTGGCAGCCACATAGAATTTGGCAAATAAAATAAAATGCCTCGACAATTTTTGGGGCAAAACGTAGGGTAGCGTTAAGTAAAAAATGCAGCCAGCCCGGAAAAGTCGATAAGTTCGAGGAGATGGGGATGGAGGTGGAGAGGGGCAAAGGGAGAGGCGAGGAAGGTGCTCCAAAGCGATGGGGTGGCAAAAGGCGTAGGTAGAGACAACAATGGCGTAGGCGACGGCGAATGGGGGCGTGGCCAGCCCTAACTTATGCAAATATACGCGACTAGGCGAATATGTAGGGCACATAGAATCAGAATAACAGAATCAGAATCACAAACCAAACAACAGCAGCAGCAGCGGCAGCAGCAACAACAACCACAACACCAATAAGAGCAACAGCCACAGCAAGAGCAACGACTAGGAGCATTTGAACAATGTCTAGCCACGTTCTCAATGTCGACAATCAACTCAATTTGAGGTGAAAGGTGGCAGCAACATTCAAAATTCAAGCAAATCCTCGACTCCAGCTTGACTTGCGCGCGTTTCCGTTTTCCCCTTCCCCCGATTCCCCTTTCGTGGCAGCCGCTTTTCTTTTCGTTTTCCTTTTATTTTGGTTGGTGGCAACAGTAGCTAACATTTGAGCATTTCATATTTCGAATTTAATGCCTCCTCCAATCCACACACATAGATTTAGATACAGATACACGAAACCATCTTAACTGCTTAGGGAACGCAACATATGCACCTCAAATTACGACCATGGATGAACATTTGCTGCGCGCTCCTTTTCCCTCTTTATAATTCTTGAACAATTGCTTATTTGCATAAACAGAAGTCGAAAAGAGCCAGAATGTTGCCATAAGAAACGAAAATGTTAAAAAATAGAGTATATAGAATATAGAATATAGAATTGACTTCGCAAATGTAATCTATGACAATATTAAATCCAACTTCAATTAATTAGTAAATGCTCGACTCCTTTTCCACAATTCTAAAATTGCTAACTTCGGAAATGTCGCTTCTAACTATTTAATATCGAAATTTAATTCACTAGTAGCAACGTCTTCTGCTAGACTAGTAGCAACTTCTTCTGCTAGACTAATAGCGATTTCTTCCAGTTCAATTGACAAGTGAAAGCCCAACTCCCTTCTACTCAATTCTCAAATTGTTAACTTCGCAAATGTAATCTGTGACAATATTAAATCCACCTTCAATTAAGTAGCAAATGGTCGACTCCCTTCTCCTAAATTTTCAAATTGTTAACTTTGCAAATGTCGCTTCTAACCATTTAATATCGAAGTTTAATTCACTAGTAGAAACTTCTTGTGCAAGACTAGTAGCATCTTCTTCTGTTAGAGTAGTAGCAACTGCTTCTGCCAGACTAACAGCAACCTGCTAACCTAATAGCGTTTTCTTCATGTTCAATTGAGAAGTGCACGCCTAGCTCCCTTCTACTCAATTCTCAGATTGTTAAACTTGCAAATGTCGTTTTTTCAATCGACGCCCTTCTCCTCAATTCTCAAATTGTTAACTTCGCGAATGCCGCTTTTATCTATTTTATATTCAAGATGAATTCACGAGTAGCAACTTCTTCTGCTAGACTAGTAGCATCTTCTTCTGTTAGAGTAGTGGCAACTTTTTCTGCAGACTAACAGCAACCTGCTATACTAATAGCGATTTCTTATAGTTTAATTGACTAGCGAAAGCCCAACTCCCTTTCACTCAATTCTTAAATTGTTAACTTCGCAAATGTAATCTGTGACAATATTAAATCCACCTTCAATTAAGTAGCAAATGATCGACCCCCTTCTCCTCAATTTTCAAATTGTTAACTTTGCATATGTCGCTTCTAACCATTTAAAATCGAAGTTTAATTCACTAGTAGAAACTTCTTGTGCAAGACTAATAGCATCTTCTTCTGTTAGAGTAGTAGCAACTGCTTCTGCCAGACTAACAGCAACCTGCTAACCTAATAGCGTTTTCTTCATGTTCAATTGAGAAGTGCACGCCCAGCTCCCTTCTACTCAATTCTCAAATTGTTAACTTCGCAAATGTCGTTTTTTCAATCGACTCCCTTCTACTCAATTCTCAAATTGTTAACTTCGCAAATGTCGTTTTTTCGATCGACTCCCTTCTACTCTATTCTCAAATTGTTAACTTCGCAAATGTCGTTTTTTCGATCGACTCCCTTCTACTCAATTCTCAAATTGTTTAGTTTGCAAATGTAATATATGGCAATATTAAATCCACCTTAAATTAATTAGCAAATGCTCGAATCCCTCCTCAATTCTCAAATTGTTAACTTCACAAATGTTGCTTTTAAATGAATTCACTAGTAACAACTTCTTCTGCTAGACTAGTAACGTCTGCTGCCAGACTAACTGCAGCCTTCTAGACTGAAAGCGATTTCTTCATGTTCAATTGACTCGAGAAAGCCCAACTCCCTTCTACTCAATTCTCAAATTGTTAACTTCGCAAATGTCGTTTTTTCGATCGACTCCCTTCTTCTCAATTCTCAAATTGTTAACTTCGCAAATGTCGTTTTTTCGATCGACTCCCTTCTACTCAATTCTCAAATTGTTTAGTTTGCAAATGTAATATATGGCAATATTAAATCCACCTGCTATTAGCAAATGCTCGACACCGGCCTCCTCAATTCTCAAATTGTTAACTTCACAAATGTCGCTTTTAAATGAATTCACTAGTAGCAACCTCTTCTGCTAGACTTGTAGCAACGTCTTCTGCCAGACTAACTGCAGCCTTCTAGACTAAAGGCGATTTCCACAAATAACCTGCTATTAGCAAATGCTCGACACCGGCCTCCTCAATTCTCAAATTGTTATCATCGAAAATGTCGCTTTTAAATGAATTCACTAGTAGAAACCTCTTCTGCTATACTAGTAGCAACGTCTTCTGCCAGACTAACTGCAGCCTTCTAGACTAAAGGCGATTTCCACAAATATCAATTGACTGGTGCAAGCCCAACTCCCTTCTACTCAATTCTCAAATTGTTAACTTCGCAAATGTCGTTTTTTGATCGACTCCCTTCTACGCAATTCTCAAATTGTTAACTTCGCAAATGTCGTTTTTTGATCGACTCCCTTCTACGCAATTCTCAAATTGTTAACTTCGCAAATGTCGTTTTTTGATCGACTGCCTTCTACTCAATTCTCAAATTGTTTAGTTTGCAAATGTAATATATGGCAATATTAAATCCACCTTAAATTAATTAGCAAATGCTTGAATCTCTCCTCCTCAATTCTCAAATTGTTAACTTCACAAATGTCGCTTTTAAATGAATTCACTAGTAGCAACGTCTTCTGCCAGACTAACTGCAGCCTTATGGACTAATGGCGATTTCTTCAAGTTTAATTGACTCGAGAAAGCCCAACACCCTTCTACTCAATTCTCAAATTGTTAACTTCGCAAATGTCGTTTTTTCGATCGACTCCCTTCTACTCAATTCTCAAATAGTTAACTTTGCAAATGTAGTTTTTTGATCGACTGCCTTCTACTCAATTCTCAAATTGTTAACTTCGCAAATGTCGTTTTTTGATCGACTGCCTTCTACTCAATTCTCAAATTGTTTAGTTTGCAAATGTAATATATGGCAATATTAAATCCACCTGCTATTAGCAAATGCTCGACACCGGCCTCCTCAATTCTCAAATTGTTAACTTCACAAATGTTGCTTTTAAATGAATTCACTAGTAGCAACCTCTTCTGCTAGACTAGTAACAACGTCTGCTGCCAGACTAACTGCAGCCTTCTAGACTGAAAGCGATTTCTTCATGTTCAATTTACTCGAGAAAGCCCAACTCCCTTCTACTCAATTCTCAAATTGTTAACTTCGCAAATGTCGTTTTTTCGATCGACTCCCTTCTACTCAATTCTCAAATTGTTAACTTCGCAAATGTCGTTTTTTCGATCGACTCCCTTCTACTCAATTCTCAAATTGTTTAGTTTGCAAATGTAATATATGGCAATATTAAATCCACCTTAAATTAACTAGCAAATGCTCGAATCCCTCCTCAATTCTCAAATTGTTAACTTCACAAATGTCGCTTTTAAATGAATTCACTTTTCGATCGACTCCCTTCTACTCAATTCTCAAATAGTTAACTTTGCAAATGTAGTTTTTTGATCGACTGCCTTCTACTCAATTCTCAAATTGTTAACTTCGGAAATGTCGTTTTTTGATCGACTCCCTTCTACTCAATTCTCAAATTGTTTACTTGGCAAATGTAATATATGGCAATATTAAATCCACCTGCTATTAGCAAATGCTCGACGCCGGCCTCCTCAATTCTCAAATTGTTATCATCGAAAATGTCGCTTTTAAATGAATTCACTAGTAGCAACCTCTTCTGCTAGACTAGTAGCAACGTCTTCTGCCAGACTAACTGCAGCCTTCTAGACTGAAAGCGATTTCTTCATATTCAATTGACTCGAGAAAGCCCAACTCCCTTCTACTCAATTCTCAAATTGTTAACTTCGCAAATGTCGTTTTTTCGATCGACTCCCTTCTACTCAATTCTCAAATAGTTAACTTTGCAAATGTAGTTTTTTGATCGACTGCCTTCTACTCAATTCTCAAATTGTTAACTTCGGAAATGTCGTTTTTTGATCGACTGCCTTCTACTCAATTCTCAAATTGTTTAGTTTGCAAATGTAATATATGGCAATATTAAATCCACCTGCTATTAGCAAATGCTCAACACCGGCCTCCTCAATTCTCAAATTGTTAACTTCACAAATGTTGCTTTTAAATGAATTCACTAGTAGCAACCTCTTCTGCAAGACTAGTAGCAACGTCTTCTGCCAGACTAACTGCAGCCTTCTAGACTGAAAGCGATTTCTTCATGTTCAATTTACTCGAGAAAGCCGAGTCCCTTCTACTCAATTCTCAAATTGTTAACTTCGCAAATGTCGTTTTTTCGATCGACTCCCTTCTTCTCAATTCTCAAATTGTTAACTTCGCAAATGTCGTTTTTTCGATCGACTCCCTTCTACTCAATTCTCAAATTGTTTAGTTTGCAAATGTAATATATGGCAATATTAAATCCACCTGCTATTAGCAAATGCTCGACACCGGCCTCCTCAATTCTCAAATTGTTAACTTCACAAATGTCGCTTTTAAATGAATTCACTAGTAGCAACCTCTTCTGCTAGACTTGTAGCAACGTCTTCTGCCAGACTAACTGCAGCCTTCTAGACTAAAGGCGATTTCCACAAATAACCTGCTATTAGCAAATGCTCGACACCGGCCTCCTCAATTCTCAAATTGTTATCATCGAAAATGTCGCTTTTAAATGAATTCACTAGTAGCAACCTCTTCTGCTATACTAGTAGCAACGTCTTCTGCCAGACTAACTGCAGCCTTCTAGACTAAAGGCGATTTCCACAAATATCAATTGACTGGTGCAAGCCCAACTCCCTTCTACTCAATTCTCAAATTGTTAACTTCGCAAATGTCGTTTTTTGATCGACTCCCTTCTACGCAATTCTCAAATTGTTAACTTCGCAAATGTCGTTTTTTGATCGACTCCCTTCTACGCAATTCTCAAATTGTTAACTTCGCAAATGTCGTTTTTTGATCGACTGCCTTCTACTCAATTCTCAAATTGTTTAGTAAATGTAATATATGGCAATATTAAATCCACCTTAAATTAATTAGCAAATGTTTGAATCCCTCCTCCCCAATTCTCAAATTGTTAACTTCACAAATGTCGCTTTTAAATGAATTCACTAGTAGCAACGTCTTCTGCTAGACTACCTGCTGCCTTCTAGACTAATGGCGATTTCTTCAAGTTTAATTGACTCGAGAAAGCCCAACACCCTTCTACTCAATTCTCAAATTGTTTACTTGGCAAATGTAATATATGGCAATATTAAATCCACCTGCTATTAGCAAATGCTCGACACCGGCTTCCTCAATTCTTAAATTGTTATCATCGAAAATGTCGCTTTTAAATGAATTCACTAGTAGCAACCTCTTCTGCTAGACTAGTAGCAACGTCTTCTGCCAGACTAACTGCAGCCTTCTAGAGTAATGGCGATTTATTCAAGTTTAATTGACTCGAGAAAGCCCAACACCCTTCTACTCAATTCTCAAATTGTTTACTTCGCAAATGTCGTTTTTTCGATCGACTCCCTTCTACTCAATTCTCAAATAGTTAACTTTGCAAATGTAGTTTTTTGATCGACTGCCTTCTACTCAATTCTCAAATTGTTAACTTCGCAAATGTCGTTTTTTGATCGACTGCCTTCTACTCAATTCTCAAATTGTTTAGTTTGCAAATGTAATATATGGCAATATTAAATCCACCTGCTATTAGCAAATGCTCGACACCGGCCTCCTCAATTCTCAAATTGTTAACTTCACAAATGTTGCTTTTAAATGAATTCACTAGTAGCAACCTCTTCTGCTAGACTAGTAACAACGTCTGCTGCCAGACTAACTGCAGCCTTCTAGACTGAAAGCGATTTCTTCATGTTCAATTTACTCGAGAAAGCCCAACTCCCTTCTACTCAATTCTCAAATTGTTAACTTCGCAAATGTCGTTTTTTCGATCGACTCCCTTCTACTCAATTCTCAAATTGTTAACTTCGCACATGTCGTTTTTTCGATCGACTCCCTTCTACTCAATTCTCAAATTGTTTAGTTTGCAAATGTAATATATGGCAATATTAAATCCACCTTAAATTAACTAGCAAATGCTCGAATCCCTCCTCAATTCTCAAATTGTTAACTTCACAAATGTCGCTTTTAAATGAATTCACTAGTAGCAACGTCTTCTGCTAGACTACCTGCTGCCTTCTAGACTAATGGCGATTTCTTCAAGTTTAATTGACTCGAGAAAGCCCAACACCCTTCTACTCAATTCTCAAATTGTTTACTTGGCAAATGTAATATATGGCAATATTAAATCCACCTGCTATTAGCAAATGCTCGACACCGGCTTCCTCAATTCTTAAATTGTTATCATCGAAAATGTCGCTTTTAAATGAATTCACTAGTAGCAACCTCTTCTGCTATACTAGTAGCAACGTCTTCTGCCAGACTAACTGCAGCCTTCTAGACTAAAGGCGATTTCCACAAATATCAATTGACTGGTGCAAGCCCAACTCCCTTCTACTCAATTCTCAAATTGTTAACTTCACAAATGTCGCTTTTAAATGAATTCACTAGTAGCAACGTCTTCTGCTAGACTACCTGCTGCCTTCTAGACTAATGGCGATTTCTTCAAGTTTAATTGACTCGAGAAAGCCCAACACCCTTTTACTCAATTCTCAAATTGTTTACTTCGCAAATGTAATATATGGCAATATTAAATCCACCTGCTATTAGCAAATGCTCGACACCGGCCTCCTCAATTCTCAAATTGTTATCATCGAAAATGTCGCTTTTAAATGAATTCACTAGTAGCAACCTCTTCTGCTAGACTAGTAGCAACGTCTTCTGCCAGACTAACTGCAGCCTTCTAGACTGAAAGCGATTTCTTCATGTTCAATTTACTCGAGAAAGCCCAACTCCCTTCTACTCAATCCTCAAATTGTTTACTTCGCATATGTAATATATGGCAATATTAAATCCACCTGCTATTAGAAAATGCTCGACACCGTTATCATCGAAAATGTCGCTTTTAAATGAATTCACTAGTAGCAACCTCTTCTGCTAGACTAGTAGCAACGTCTTCTGCCAGACTAACTGCAGCCTTCTAGACTAAAAGCGATTTCTTCGTGTTCAATTGACTAGTGCAAGCCCACCACCCTTCTACTCAATTCTCAAATTGTTTACTTCGCATATGTAATATATGGCAATATTAAATCCACCTGCTATTAGAAAATGCTCGACACCGTTATCATCGAAAATGTCGCTTTTAAATGAATTCACTAGTAGCAACCTCTTCTGCTAGACTAGTAACAACGTCTGCTGCCAGACTAACTGCAGCCTTCTAGACTGAAAGCGATTTCTTCATGTTCAATTTACTCGAGAAAGCCCAACTCCCTTCTACTCAATCCTCAAATTGTTTACTTCGCATATGTAATATATGGCAATATTAAATCCACCTGCTATTAGAAAATGCTCGACACCGTTATCATCGAAAATGTCGCTTTTAAATGAATTCACTAGTAGCAACCTCTTCTGCTAGACTAGTAGCAACGTCTTCTGCCAGACTAACTGCAGCCTTCTAGACTGAAAGCGATTTCCTCATGTTCAATTTACTCGAGAAAGCCCAACTCCCTTCTACTCAATTCTCAAATTGTTAACTTCGCAAATGTCGTTTTTTCGATCGACTCCCTTCTACTCAATTCTCAAATTGTTTACTTGGCAAATGTAATATATGGCAATATTAAATCCACCTGCTATTAGCAAATGCTCGATGCCGGCCTTCTCAATTCTCAAATTGTTATCATCGAAAATGTCGCTTTTAAATGAATTCACTAGTAGCAACCTCTTTTGCTAGACTAGTAGCAACGTCTTCTGCCAGACTAACTGCAGACTTCTAGACTGAAAGCGATTTCTTCATATTCAATCGACTCGAGAAAGCCCAACTCCCTTCTACTCAATTCTCAAATTGTTAACTTCGCAAATGTCGTTTTTTCGATCGACTCCCTTCTACTCAATTCTCAAATAGTTAACTTTGCAAATGTAGTTTTTTGATCGACTGCCTTCTACTCAATTCTCAAATTGTTAACTTCGCAAATGTCGTTTTTTGATCGACAGCCTTCTACTCAATTCTCAAATTGTTTAGTTTGCAAATGTAATATATGGCAATATTAAATCCACCTGCTATTAGCAAATGCTCGACACCGGCCTCCTCAATTCTCAAATTGTTAACTTCACAAATGTTGCTTTTAAATGAATTCACTAGTAGCAACCTCTTCTGCTAGACTAGTAGCAACGTCTTCTGCCAGACTAACTGCAGCCTTCTAGACTGAAAGCGATTTCTTCATGTTCAATTTACTCGAGAAAGCCCAACTCCCTTCTACTCAATTCTCAAATTGTTAACTTCGCAAATGTCGTTTTTTCGATCGACTCCCTTCTACTCAATTCTCAAATTGTTAACTTTGCAAATGTCGTTTTTTCGAACGACTCCCTTCTACGCAATTCTCAAATTGTTAACTTCGCAAATGCCGTTTTTTGATCGACTCCCTTCTACTCAATTCTCAAATTGTTAACTTCGCAAATGTCGTTTTTTGATCGACTGCCTTCTACTCAATTCTCAAATTGTTAACTTCGCAAATGTCGTTTTTTGATCGACAGCCTTCTACTCAATTCTCAAATTGTTTAGTTTGCAAATGTAATATATGGCAATATTAAATCCACCTGCTATTAGCAAATGCTCGATGCCGGCCTTCTCAATTCTCAAATTGTTATCATCGAAAATGTCGCTTTTAAATGAATTCACTAGTAGCAACCTCTTCTGCAAGACTAGTAGCAACGTCTTCTGCCAGACTAACTGCAGCCTTCTAGACTGAAAGCGATTTCTTCATGTTCAATTTACTCGAGAAAGCCGAGTCCCTTCTACTCAATTCTCAAATTGTTAACTTCGCAAATGTCGTTTTTTCGATCGACTCCCTTCTTCTCAATTCTCAAATTGTTAACTTCGCAAATGTCGTTTTTTCGATCGACTCCCTTCTACTCAATTCTCAAATTGTTTAGTTTGCAAATGTAATATATGGCAATATTAAATCCACCTGCTATTAGCAAATGCTCGACACCGGCCTCCTCAATTCTCAAATTGTTAACTTCACAAATGTCGCTTTTAAATGAATTCACTAGTAGCAACCTCTTCTGCTAGACTTGTAGCAACGTCTTCTGCCAGACTAACTGCAGCCTTCTAGACTAAAGGCGATTTCCACAAATAACCTGCTATTAGCAAATGCTCGACACCGGCCTCCTCAATTCTCAAATTGTTATCATCGAAAATGTCGCTTTTAAATGAATTCACTAGTAGCAACCTCTTCTGCTATACTAGTAGCAACGTCTTCTGCCAGACTAACTGCAGCCTTCTAGACTAAAGGCGATTTCCACAAATATCAATTGACTGGTGCAAGCCCAACTCCCTTCTACTCAATTCTCAAATTGTTAACTTCGCAAATGTCGTTTTTTGATCGACTCCCTTCTACGCAATTCTCAAATTGTTAACTTCGCAAATGTCGTTTTTTGATCGACTCCCTTCTACGCAATTCTCAAATTGTTAACTTCGCAAATGTCGTTTTTTGATCGACTGCCTTCTACTCAATTCTCAAATTGTTTAGTAAATGTAATATATGGCAATATTAAATCCACCTTAAATTAATTAGCAAATGTTTGAATCCCTCCTCCCCAATTCTCAAATTGTTAACTTCACAAATGTCGCTTTTAAATGAATTCACTAGTAGCAACGTCTTCTGCTAGACTACCTGCTGCCTTCTAGACTAATGGCGATTTCTTCAAGTTTAATTGACTCGAGAAAGCCCAACACCCTTCTACTCAATTCTCAAATTGTTTACTTGGCAAATGTAATATATGGCAATATTAAATCCACCTGCTATTAGCAAATGCTCGACACCGGCTTCCTCAATTCTTAAATTGTTATCATCGAAAATGTCGCTTTTAAATGAATTCACTAGTAGCAACCTCTTCTGCTAGACTAGTAGCAACGTCTTCTGCCAGACTAACTGCAGCCTTCTAGAGTAATGGCGATTTATTCAAGTTTAATTGACTCGAGAAAGCCCAACACCCTTCTACTCAATTCTCAAATTGTTTACTTCGCAAATGTCGTTTTTTCGATCGACTCCCTTCTACTCAATTCTCAAATAGTTAACTTTGCAAATGTAGTTTTTTGATCGACTGCCTTCTACTCAATTCTCAAATTGTTAACTTCGCAAATGTCGTTTTTTGATCGACTGCCTTCTACTCAATTCTCAAATTGTTTAGTTTGCAAATGTAATATATGGCAATATTAAATCCACCTGCTATTAGCAAATGCTCGACACCGGCCTCCTCAATTCTCAAATTGTTAACTTCACAAATGTTGCTTTTAAATGAATTCACTAGTAGCAACCTCTTCTGCTAGACTAGTAACAACGTCTGCTGCCAGACTAACTGCAGCCTTCTAGACTGAAAGCGATTTCTTCATGTTCAATTTACTCGAGAAAGCCCAACTCCCTTCTACTCAATTCTCAAATTGTTAACTTCGCAAATGTCGTTTTTTCGATCGACTCCCTTCTACTCAATTCTCAAATTGTTAACTTCGCACATGTCGTTTTTTCGATCGACTCCCTTCTACTCAATTCTCAAATTGTTTAGTTTGCAAATGTAATATATGGCAATATTAAATCCACCTTAAATTAACTAGCAAATGCTCGAATCCCTCCTCAATTCTCAAATTGTTAACTTCACAAATGTCGCTTTTAAATGAATTCACTAGTAGCAACGTCTTCTGCTAGACTACCTGCTGCCTTCTAGACTAATGGCGATTTCTTCAAGTTTAATTGACTCGAGAAAGCCCAACACCCTTTTACTCAATTCTCAAATTGTTTACTTCGCAAATGTAATATATGGCAATATTAAATCCACCTGCTATTAGCAAATGCTCGACACCGGCTTCCTCAATTCTCAAATTGTTATCATCGAAAATGTCGCTTTTAAATGAATTCACTAGTAGCAACCTCTTCTGCTAGACTAGTAGCAACGTCTTCTGCCAGACTAACTGCAGCCTTCTAGACTGAAAGCGATTTCCTCATGTTCAATTTACTCGAGAAAGCCCAACTCCCTTCTACTCAATTCTCAAATTGTTAACTTCGCAAATGTCGTTTTTTCGATCGACTCCCTTCTACTCAATTCTCAAATTGTTTACTTGGCAAATGTAATATATGGCAATATTAAATCCACCTGCTATTAGCAAATGCTCGATGCCGGCCTTCTCAATTCTCAAATTGTTATCATCGAAAATGTCGCTTTTAAATGAATTCACTAGTAGCAACCTCTTTTGCTAGACTAGTAGCAACGTCTTCTGCCAGACTAACTGCAGACTTCTAGACTGAAAGCGATTTCTTCATATTCAATCGACTCGAGAAAGCCCAACTCCCTTCTACTCAATTCTCAAATTGTTAACTTCGCAAATGTCGTTTTTTCGATCGACTCCCTTCTACTCAATTCTCAAATAGTTAACTTTGCAAATGTAGTTTTTTGATCGACTGCCTTCTACTCAATTCTCAAATTGTTAACTTCGCAAATGTCGTTTTTTGATCGACAGCCTTCTACTCAATTCTCAAATTGTTTAGTTTGCAAATGTAATATATGGCAATATTAAATCCACCTGCTATTAGCAAATGCTCGACACCGGCCTCCTCAATTCTCAAATTGTTAACTTCACAAATGTTGCTTTTAAATGAATTCACTAGTAGCAACCTCTTCTGCTAGACTAGTAGCAACGTCTTCTGCCAGACTAACTGCAGCCTTCTAGACTGAAAGCGATTTCTTCATGTTCAATTTACTCGAGAAAGCCCAACTCCCTTCTACTCAATTCTCAAATTGTTAACTTCGCAAATGTCGTTTTTTCGATCGACTCCCTTCTACTCAATTCTCAAATTGTTAACTTTGCAAATGTCGTTTTTTCGAACGACTCCCTTCTACGCAATTCTCAAATTGTTAACTTCGCAAATGCCGTTTTTTGATCGACTCCCTTCTACTCAATTCTCAAATTGTTAACTTCGCAAATGTCGTTTTTTGATCGACTGCCTTCTACTCAATTCTCAAATTGTTTAGTTTGCAAATGTAATATATGGCAATATTAAATCCACCTGCTATTAGCAAATGCTCGACACCGGCCTCCTCAATTCTCAAATTGTTAACTTCACAAATGTTGCTTTTAAATGAATTCACTAGTAGCAAACTCTTCTGCTAGACTAGTAACAACGTCTGCTGCCAGACTAACTGCAGCCTTCTAGACTGAAAGCGATTTCTTCATGTTCAATTTACTCGAGAAAGCCCAACTCCCTTCTACTCAATTCTCAAATTGTTAACTTCGCAAATGTTTTTTCGATCGACTCCCTTCTACTCAATTCTCAAATAGTTAACTTTGCAAATGTAGTTTTTTGATCGACTGCCTTCTACTCAATTCTCAAATTGTTAACTTCGCAAATGTCGTTTTTTGATCGACTGCCTTCTACTCAATTCTCAAATTGTTAACTTCGCAAATGTCGTTTTTTGATCGACTGCCTTCTACTCAATTCTCAAATTGTTTAGTTTGCAAATGTAATATATGGCAATATTAAATCCACCTTAAATTAATTAGCAAATGCTTGAATCTCTCCTCCTCAATTCTCAAATTGTTAACTTCACAAATGTCGCTTTTAAATGAATTCACTAGTAGCAACGTCTTCTGCCAGACTAACTGCAGCCTTATGGACTAATGGCGATTTCTTCAAGTTTAATTGACTCGAGAAAGCCCAACACCCTTCTACTCAATTCTCAAATTGTTAACTTCGCAAATGTCGTTTTTTCGATCGACTCCCTTCTACTCAATTCTCAAATAGTTAACTTTGCAAATGTAGTTTTTTGATCGACTGCCTTCTACTCAATTCTCAAATTGTTAACTTCGCAAATGTCGTTTTTTGATCGACTGCCTTCTACTCAATTCTCAAATTGTTTAGTTTGCAAATGTAATATATGGCAATATTAAATCCACCTGCTATTAGCAAATGCTCGACACCGGCCTCCTCAATTCTCAAATTGTTAACTTCACAAATGTTGCTTTTAAATGAATTCACTAGTAGCAACCTCTTCTGCTAGACTAGTAACAACGTCTGCTGCCAGACTAACTGCAGCCTTCTAGACTGAAAGCGATTTCTTCATGTTCAATTTACTCGAGAAAGCCCAACTCCCTTCTACTCAATTCTCAAATTGTTAACTTCGCAAATGTCGTTTTTTCGATCGACTCCCTTCTACTCAATTCTCAAATAGTTAACTTTGCAAATGTAGTTTTTTGATCGACTGCCTTCTACTCAATTCTCAAATTGTTAACTTCGCAAATGTCGTTTTTTGATCGACTGCCTTCTACTCAATTCTCAAATTGTTAACTTCGCAAATGTCGTTTTTCGATCGACTCCCTTCTACTCAATTCTCAAATTGTTTACTTGGCAAATGTAATATATGGCAATATTAAATCCACCTGCTATTAGCAAATGCTCGACACCGGCTTCCTCAATTCTCAAATTGTTATCATCGAAAATGTCGCTTTTAAATGAATTCACTAGTAGCAACCTCTTCTGCTAGACTAGTAGCATTGTCTTCTGCCAGACTAACTGCAGCCTTCTAGACTGAAAGCGATTTCCTCATGTTCAATTTACTCGAGAAAGCCCAACTCCCTTCTACTCAATTCTCAAATTGTTAACTTCGCAAATGTCGTTTTTTCGATCGACTCCCTTCTACTCAATTCTCAAATTGTTTACTTGGCAAATGTAATATATGGCAATATTAAATCCACCTGCTATTAGCAAATGCTCGACACCGGCCTCCTCAATTCTCAAATTGTTAACTTCACAAATGTCGCTTTTAAATGAATTCACTAGTAGCAACCTCTTCTGCTAGACTAGTAGCAACGTCTTCTGCCAGACTAACTGCAGACTTCTAGACTGAAAGCGATTTCTTCATATTCAATCGACTCGAGAAAGCCCAACTCCCTTCTACTCAATTCTCAAATAGTTAACTTTGCAAATGTAGTTTTTTGATCGACTGCCTTCTACTCAATTCTTAAATTGTTAACTTCGCAAATGTTGTTTTTTCGATCGACTCCCTCCTACTCAATTCTCAAATTGTTTACTTACTTACAAATGTTATACATGGCAATATTAAATCCACCTGCTATTAGCAAATGCTCGACACCGGCCTCCTCAATTCTCAAATTGTTATCATCGAAAATGTCGCTTTTAAATGAATTCACTAGTAGCAACCTCTTCTGCTATACTAGTAGCAACGTCTTCTGCCAGACTAACTGCAGCCTTCTAGACTGAAAGCGATTTCTTCATGTTCAATTTACTCGAGAAAGCCCAACTCCCTTCTACTCAATTCTCAAATTGTTAACTTCGCAAATGTCGTTTTTTCGATCGACTCCCTTCTACTCAATTCTCAAATAGTTAACTTTGCAAATGTAGTTTTTTGATCGACTGCCTTCTACTCAATTCTCAAATTGTTAACTTCGCAAATGTCGTTTTTTGATCGACTGCCTTCTACTCAATTCTCAAATTGTTTAGTTTGCAAATGTAATAATCCTCAAATTGTTTACTTCGCATATGTAATATATGGCAATATTAAATCCACCTGCTATTAGAAAATGCTCGACACCGTTATCATCGAAAATGTCGCTTTTAAATGAATTCACTAGTAGCAACCTCTTCTGCTAGACTAGTAGCAACGTCTTCTGCCAGACTAACTGCAGCCTTCTAGACTGAAAGCGATTTCTTCATGTTCAATTTACTCGAGAAAGCCCAACTCCCTTCTACTCAATCCTCAAATTGTTTACTTCGCATATGTAATATATGGCAATATTAAATCCACCTGCTATTAGAAAATGCTCGACACCGTTATCATCGAAAATGTCGCTTTTAAATGAATTCACTAGTAGCAACCTCTTCTGCTATACTAGTAGCAACGTCTTCTGCCAGACTAACTGCAGCCTTCTAGACTGAAAGCGATTTCTTCATGTTCAATTTACTCGAGAAAGCCCAACTCCCTTCTACTCAATCCTCAAATTGTTTACTTCGCATATGTAATATATGGCAATATTAAATCCACCTGCTATTAGAAAATGCTCGACACCGTTATCATCGAAAATGTCGCTTTTAAATGAATTCACTAGTAGCAACCTCTTCTGCTAGACTAGTAGCAACGTCTTCTGCCAGACTAACTGCAGCCTTCTAGACTGAAAGCGATTTCTTCATGTTCAATTTACTCGAGAAAGCCCAACTCCCTTCTACTCAATTCTCAAATTGTTTACTTCGCATATGTAATATATGGCAATATTAAATCCACCTGCTATTAGCAAATGCTCGACACCGGCCTCCTCAATTCTCAAATTGTTATCATCGAAAATGTCGCTTTTAAATGAATTCACTAGTAGCAACCTCTTCTGCTAGACTAGTAGCAACGTCTTCTGCCAGACTAACTGCAGCCTTCTAGACTGAAAGCGATTTCTTCATGTTCAATTTACTCGAGAAAGCCCAACTCCCTTCTACTCAATCCTCAAATTGTTTACTTCGCATATGTAATATATGGCAATATTAAATCCACCTGCTATTAGCAAATGCTCGACACCGGCTTCCTCAATTCTTAAATTGTTATCATCGAAAATGTCGCTTTTAAATGAATTCACTAGTAGCAACCTCTTCTGCTAGACTAGTAGCAACTTAACTTCTGCCAGACTAACTGCAGCCTTCTGGACTAATGGCGATTTCTTCAAGTTTAATTGACTCGAGAAAGCCCAACACCCTTCTACTCAATTCTCAAATTGTTAACTTCGCAAATGTCGTTTTTTCGATCGACTCCCTTCTACTCAATTCTCAAATAGTTAACTTTGCAAATGTAGTTTTTTGATCGACTCCCTTCTACGCAATTCTCAAATTGTTAACTTCGCAAATGTCGTTTTTTGATCGACTGCCTTCTACTCAATTCTCAAATTGTTTAGTTTGCAAATGTAATATATGGCAATATTAAATCCACCTTAAATTAATTAGCAAATGCTTGAATCTCTCCTCCTCAATTCTCAAATTGTTAACTTCACAAATGTCGCTTTTAAATGAATTCACTAGTAGCAACGTCTTCTGCTAGACTACCTGCTGCCTTCTTGACTAATGGCGATTTCTTCAAGTTTAATTGACTCGAGAAAGCCCAACACCCTTCTACTCAATTCTCAAATTGTTTACTTGGCAAATGTAATATATGGCAATATTAAATCCACCTGCTATTAGCAAATGCTCGACACCGGCTTCCTCAATTCTTAAATTGTTATCATCGAAAATGTCGCTTTTAAATGAATTCACTAGTAGCAACCTCTTCTGCTAGACTAGTAGCAACGTCTTCTGCCAGACTAACTGCAGCCTTCTGGACTAATGGCGATTTCTTCAAGTTTAATTGACTCGAGAAAGCCCAACACCCTTCTACTCAATTCTCAAATTGTTAACTTCGCAAATGTCGTTTTTTCGATCGACTCCCTTCTACTCAATTCTCAAATAGTTAACTTTGCAAATGTAGTTTTTTGATCGACTGCCTTCTACTCAATTCTCAAATTGTTAACTTCGCAAATGTCGTTTTTTGATCGACTGCCTTCTACTCAATTCTCAAATTGTTTAGTTTGCAAATGTAATATATGGCAATATTAAATCCACCTGCTATTAGCAAATGCTCGACACCGGCCTCCTCAATTCTCAAATTGTTAACTTCACAAATGTTGCTTTTAAATGAATTCACTAGTAGCAACCTCTTCTGCTAGACTAGTAACAACGTCTGCTGCCAGACTAACTGCAGCCTTCTAGACTGAAAGCGATTTCTTCATGTTCAATTTACTCGAGAAAGCCCAACTCCCTTCTACTCAATTCTCAAATTGTTAACTTCGCAAATGTCGTTTTTTCGATCGACTCCCTTCTACTCAATTCTCAAATTGTTAACTTCGCAAATGTCGTTTTTTCGATCGACTCCCTTCTACTCAATTCTCAAATTGTTTAGTTTGCAAATGTAATATATGGCAATATTAAATCCACCTTAAATTAACTAGCAAATGCTCGAATCCCTCCTCAATTCTCAAATTGTTAACTTCACAAATGTCGCTTTTAAATGAATTCACTTTTCGATCGACTCCCTTCTACTCAATTCTCAAATAGTTAACTTTGCAAATGTAGTTTTTTGATCGACTGCCTTCTACTCAATTCTCAAATTGTTAACTTCGGAAATGTCGTTTTTTGATCGACTCCCTTCTACTCAATTCTCAAATTGTTTACTTGGCAAATGTAATATATGGCAATATTAAATCCACCTGCTATTAGCAAATGCTCGACGCCGGCCTCCTCAATTCTCAAATTGTTATCATCGAAAATGTCGCTTTTAAATGAATTCACTAGTAGCAACCTCTTCTGCTAGACTAGTAGCAACGTCTTCTGCCAGACTAACTGCAGCCTTCTAGACTGAAAGCGATTTCTTCATATTCAATTGACTCGAGAAAGCCCAACTCCCTTCTACTCAATTCTCAAATTGTTAACTTCGCAAATGTCGTTTTTTCGATCGACTCCCTTCTACTCAATTCTCAAATAGTTAACTTTGCAAATGTAGTTTTTTGATCGACTGCCTTCTACTCAATTCTCAAATTGTTAACTTCGGAAATGTCGTTTTTTGATCGACTGCCTTCTACTCAATTCTCAAATTGTTTAGTTTGCAAATGTAATATATGGCAATATTAAATCCACCTGCTATTAGCAAATGCTCAACACCGGCCTCCTCAATTCTCAAATTGTTAACTTCACAAATGTTGCTTTTAAATGAATTCACTAGTAGCAACCTCTTCTGCAAGACTAGTAGCAACGTCTTCTGCCAGACTAACTGCAGCCTTCTAGACTGAAAGCGATTTCTTCATGTTCAATTTACTCGAGAAAGCCGAGTCCCTTCTACTCAATTCTCAAATTGTTAACTTCGCAAATGTCGTTTTTTCGATCGACTCCCTTCTTCTCAATTCTCAAATTGTTAACTTCGCAAATGTCGTTTTTTCGATCGACTCCCTTCTACTCAATTCTCAAATTGTTTAGTTTGCAAATGTAATATATGGCAATATTAAATCCACCTGCTATTAGCAAATGCTCGACACCGGCCTCCTCAATTCTCAAATTGTTAACTTCACAAATGTCGCTTTTAAATGAATTCACTAGTAGCAACCTCTTCTGCTAGACTTGTAGCAACGTCTTCTGCCAGACTAACTGCAGCCTTCTAGACTAAAGGCGATTTCCACAAATAACCTGCTATTAGCAAATGCTCGACACCGGCCTCCTCAATTCTCAAATTGTTATCATCGAAAATGTCGCTTTTAAATGAATTCACTAGTAGCAACCTCTTCTGCTATACTAGTAGCAACGTCTTCTGCCAGACTAACTGCAGCCTTCTAGACTAAAGGCGATTTCCACAAATATCAATTGACTGGTGCAAGCCCAACTCCCTTCTACTCAATTCTCAAATTGTTAACTTCGCAAATGTCGTTTTTTGATCGACTCCCTTCTACGCAATTCTCAAATTGTTAACTTCGCAAATGTCGTTTTTTGATCGACTCCCTTCTACGCAATTCTCAAATTGTTAACTTCGCAAATGTCGTTTTTTGATCGACTGCCTTCTACTCAATTCTCAAATTGTTTAGTAAATGTAATATATGGCAATATAAAATCCACCTTAAATTAATTAGCAAATGCTTGAATCTCTCCTCCTCAATTCTCAAATTGTTAACTTCACAAATGTCGCTTTTAAATGAATTCACTAGTAGCAACGTCTTCTGCTAGACTACCTGCTGCCTTCTAGACTAATGGCGATTTCTTCAAGTTTAATTGACTCGAGAAAGCCCAACACCCTTCTACTCAATTCTCAAATTGTTTACTTGGCAAATGTAATATATGGCAATATTAAATCCACCTGCTATTAGCAAATGCTCGACACCGGCTTCCTCAATTCTTAAATTGTTATCATCGAAAATGTCGCTTTTAAATGAATTCACTAGTAGCAACCTCTTCTGCTAGACTAGTAGCAACGTCTTCTGCCAGACTAACTGCAGCCTTCTAGAGTAATGGCGATTTATTCAAGTTTAATTGACTCGAGAAAGCCCAACACCCTTCTACTCAATTCTCAAATTGTTTACTTCGCAAATGTCGTTTTTTCGATCGACTCCCTTCTACTCAATTCTCAAATAGTTAACTTTGCAAATGTAGTTTTTTGATCGACTGCCTTCTACTCAATTCTCAAATTGTTAACTTCGCAAATGTCGTTTTTTGATCGACTGCCTTCTACTCAATTCTCAAATTGTTTAGTTTGCAAATGTAATATATGGCAATATTAAATCCACCTGCTATTAGCAAATGCTCGACACCGGCCTCCTCAATTCTCAAATTGTTAACTTCACAAATGTTGCTTTTAAATGAATTCACTAGTAGCAAACTCTTCTGCTAGACTAGTAACAACGTCTGCTGCCAGACTAACTGCAGCCTTCTAGACTGAAAGCGATTTCTTCATGTTCAATTTACTCGAGAAAGCCCAACTCCCTTCTACTCAATTCTCAAATTGTTAACTTCGCAAATGTCGTTTTTTCGATCGACTCCCTTCTACTCAATTCTCAAATTGTTAACTTCGCAAATGTCGTTTTTTCGATCGACTCCCTTCTACTCAATTCTCAAATTGTTTAGTTTGCAAATGTAATATATGGCAATATTAAATCCACCTTAAATTAACTAGCAAATGCTCGAATCCCTCCTCAATTCTCAAATTGTTAACTTCGCAAATGTCGTTTTTTCGAACGACTCCCTTCTACTCAATTCTCAAATTGTTAACTTCGCAAATGTCGTTTTTTGATCGACTCCCTTCTACTCAATTCTCAAATTGTTAACTTCGCAAATGTCGTTTTTTGATCGACTGCCTTCTACTCAATTCTCAAATTGTTTAGTTTGCAAATGTAATATATGGCAATATTAAATCCACCTGCTATTAGCAAATGCTCGACACCGGCCTCCTCAATTCTCAAATTGTTAACTTCACAAATGTTGCTTTTAAATGAATTCACTTGTATCAACTTCTTCTGCTAGACTAGTAACAACGTCTGCTGCCAGACTAACTGCAGCCTTCTAGACTAAAAGCGATTTCTTCATGTTCAATTGACTCGAGAAAGCCCAACTCCCTTCTACTCAATTCTTAAATTGTTAACTTCGCAAATGTTGTTTTTTCGATCGACTCCCTCCTACTCAATTCTCAAATTGTTTACTTGGCAAATGTTATACATGGCTATATTAAATCCACCTGCTATTAGCAAATGCTCGACACCGGCCTCCTCAATTCTCAAATTGTTATCATCGAAAATGTCGCTTTTAAATGAATTCACTAGTAGCAACCTCTTCTGCTAGACTAGTAGCAACGTCTTCTGCCAGACTAACTGCAGCCTTCTAGACTGAAAGCGATTTCTTCATATTCAATTTACTCGAGAAAGCCCAACTCCCTTCTACTCAATTCTCAAATTGTTAACTTCGCAAATGTCGTTTTTTCGATCGACTCCCTTCTACTCAATTCTCAAATAGTTAACTTTGCAAATGTAGTTTTTTGATCGACTGCCTTCTACTCAATTCTCAAATTGTTTAGTTTGCAAATGTAATATATGGCAATATTAAATCCACCTGCTATTAGCAAATGCTCGACACCGGCCTCCTCAATTCTCAAATTGTTAACTTCACAAATGTTGCTTTTAAATGAATTCACTTGTATCAACTTCTTCTGCTAGACTAGTAACAACGTCTGCTGCCAGACTAACTGCAGCCTTCTAGACTGAAAGCGATTTCTTCATGTTCAATTTACTCGAGAAAGCCCAACTCCCTTCTACTCAATTCTCAAATTGTTAACTTCGCAAATGTCGTTTTTTCGATCGACTCCCTTCTACTCAATTCTCAAATAGTTAACTTTGCAAATGTAGTTTTTTGATCGACTGCCTTCTACTCAATTCTCAAATTGTTAACTTCGCAAATGTCGTTTTTTGATCGACTGCCTTCTACTCAATTCTCAAATTGTTTAGTTTGCAAATGTAATATATGGCAATATTAAATCCACCTGCTATTAGCAAATGCTCGACACCGGCCTCCTCAATTCTCAAATTGTTAACTTCACAAATGTTGCTTTTAAATGAATTCACTAGTAGCAACCTCTTCTAGACTGAAAGCGATTTCTTCATGTTCAATTTACTCGAGAAAGCCCAACTCCCTTCTACTCAATCCTCAAATTGTTTACTTCGCATATGTAATATATGGCAATATTAAATCCACCTGCTATTAGAAAATGCTCGACACCGTTATCATCGAAAATGTCGCTTTTAAATGAATTCACTAGTAGCAACCTCTTCTGCTAGACTAGTAGCAACGTCTTCTGCCAGACTAACTGCAGCCTTCTAGACTGAAAGCGATTTCTTCATGTTCAATTTACTCGAGAAAGCCCAACTCCCTTCTACTCAATCCTCAAATTGTTTACTTCGCATATGTAATATATGGCAATATTAAATCCACCTGCTATTAGAAAATGCTCGACACCGTTATCATCGAAAATGTCGCTTTTAAATGAATTCACTAGTAGCAACCTCTTCTGCTAGACTAGTAGCAACGTCTTCTGCCAGACTAACTGCAGCCTTCTAGACTAAAAGCGATTTCTTCGTGTTCAATTGACTAGTACCAGCCCACCACCCTTCTACTCAATTCTCAAATTGTTAACTTCGCAAATGTCGTTTTTTGATCGACTCCCTTCTACTCAATTCTCAAATTGTTAACTTCGCAAATGTCGTTTTTTGATCGACTGCCTTCTACTCAATTCTCAAATTGTTTAGTTTGCAAATGTAATATATGGCAATATTAAATCCACCTGCTATTAGCAAATGCTCGACACCGGCCTCCTCAATTCTCAAATTGTTTACTTCACAAATGTTGCTTTTAAATGAATTCACTAGTAGCAACCTCTTCTGCTAGACTAGTAACAACGTCTGCTGCCAGACTAACTGCAGCCTTCTAGACTGAAAGCGATTTCTTCATGTTCAATTTACTCGAGAAAGCCCAACTCCCTTCTACTCAATTCTCAAATTGTTAACTTCGCAAATGTCGTTTTTTCGATCGACTCCCTCTTACTCAATTCTCAAATTGTTAACTTCGCAAATGTCGTTTTTTCGATCGACTCCCTTCTACTCAATTCTCAAATTGTTTAGTTTGCAAATGTAATATATGGCAATATTAAATCCACCTTAAATTAATTAGCAAATGCTCGAATCCCTCCTCAATTCTCAAATTGTTAACTTCACAAATGTCGCTT
The DNA here is from genome assembly GCA_035045625.1 of Drosophila formosana. Classification (NCBI taxonomy): domain Eukaryota; kingdom Metazoa; phylum Arthropoda; class Insecta; order Diptera; family Drosophilidae; genus Drosophila; species Drosophila formosana. The sequence goes on from JAWNOW010000414.1 coordinate 71,398, forward strand.
TTAAATGAATTCACTAGTAGCAACGTCTTCTGCTAGACTACCTGCTGCCTTCTAGACTAATGGCGATTTCTTCAAGTTTAATTGACTCCAGAAAGCCCAACACCCTTCTACTCAATTCTCAAATTGTTTACTTCGCAAATGTAATATATGGCAATATTAAATCCACCTGCTATTAGCAAATGCTCGACACCGGCCTCCTCAATTCTCAAATTGTTATCATCGAAAATGTCGCTTTTAAATGAATTCACTAGTAGCAACCTCTTCTGCTAGACTAGTAGCAACGTCTTCTGCCAGACTAACTGCAGCCTTCTAGACTGAAAGCGATTTCTTCATGTTCAATTTACTCGAGAAAGCCCAACTCCCTTCTACTCAATCCTCAAATTGTTTACTTCGCATATGTAATATATGGCAATATTAAATCCACCTGCTATTAGAAAATGCTCGACACCGTTATCATCGAAAATGTCGCTTTTAAATGAATTCACTAGTAGCAACCTCTTCTGCTAGACTAGTAGCAACGTCTTCTGCCAGACTAACTGCAGCCTTCTAGACTAAAAGCGATTTCTTCGTGTTCAATTGACTAGTGCAAGCCCACCACCCTTCTACTCAATTCTCAAATTTTTAACTTCGCAAATGTCGTTTTTTGATCGACTGCCTTCTACTCAATTCTCAAATTGTTAACTTTGCAAATGTCGTTTTTTCGATCGACTCCCTTCTACTCAATTCTCAAATTGTTTACTTGGCATATGTAATATATGGCAATATTAAATCCTATTAGAAAATGCTCGACACCGTTATCATCGAAAATGTCGCTTTTAAATGAATTCACTAGTAGCAACCTCTTCTGCTAGACTAGTAGCAACGCCTTCTGCCAGACTAACTGCAGCCTTCTAGACTGAAAGCGATTTCTTCATGTTCAATTTACTCGAGAAAGCCCAACACCCTTCTACTCAATTCTCAAATTGTTTACTTCGCAAATGTAATATATGGCAATATTAAATCCACCTGCTATTAGCAAATGCTCGACACCGGCCTCCTCAATTCTCAAATTGTTATCATCGAAAATGTCGCTTTTAAATGAATTCACTAGTAGCAACCTCTTCTGCTAGACTAGTAACAACGTCTGCTGCCAGACTAACTGCAGCCTTCTAGACTGAAAGCGATTTCTTCATGTTCAATTTACTCGAGAAAGCCCAACTCCCTTCTACTCAATTCTCAAATTGTTTAGTTGGCAAATGTAATATATGGCAATATTAAATCCACCTTAAATTAATTTGCAAATGCTCGAATCCCTCCTCAATTCTCAAATTGTTAACTTCACAAATGTTGCTTTTAAATAAATTCACTAGCAGCTACGTCTTCTGCTAGAATAGTAGCAACGCCTTCTGCCAGACAAACAACCTTCTAAAATAATAGCGATTCAAATATCAATTGACTGGTGCAAGCCCAACTCCCTTCTACTCAATTCTCAAATTGTTAACTTCGCAAATGTCGTTTTTTCGATCGACTCCCTTCTACTCAATTCTCAAATAGTTAACTTTGCAAATGTAGTTTTTTGATCGACTGCCTTCTACTCAATTCTCAAATTGTTAACTTCGCAAATGTCGTTTTTTGATCGACTGCCTTCTACTCAATTCTCAAATTGTTTAGTTTGCAAATGTAATATATGGCAATATTCAATCCACCTGCTATTAGCAAATGCTCGACACCGGCCTCCTCAATTCTCAAATTGTTAACTTCACAAATGTTGCTTTTAAATGAATTCACTAGTAGCAACCTCTTCTGCTAGACTAGTAACAACGTCTGCTGCCAGACTAACTGCAGCCTTCTAGACTGAAAGCGATTTCTTCATGTTCAATTTACTCGAGAAAGCCCAACTCCCTTCTACTCAATTCTCAAATTGTTAACTTCGCAAATGTCGTTTTTTCGATCGACTCCCTTCTACTCAATTCTCAAATTGTTAACTTCGCAAATGTCGTTTTTTCGATCGACTCCCTTCTACTCAATTCTCAAATTGTTTAGTTTGCAAATGTAATATATGGCAATATTAAATCCACCTTAAATTAACTAGCAAATGCTCGAATCCCTCCTCAATTCTCAAATTGTTAACTTCACAAATGTCGCTTTTAAATGAATTCACTTTTCGATCGACTCCCTTCTACTCAATTCTCAAATAGTTAACTTTGCAAATGTAGTTTTTTGATCGACTGCCTTCTACTCAATTCTCAAATTGTTAACTTCGGAAATGTCGTTTTTTCGATCGACTCCCTTCTACTCAATTCTCAAATTGTTTACTTGGCATATGTAATATATGGCAATATTAAATCCTATTAGAAAATGCTCGACACCGTTATCATCGAAAATGTCGCTTTTAAATGAATTCACTAGTAGCAACCTCTTCTGCTAGACTAGTAGCAACGTCTTCTGCCAGACTAACTGCAGCCTTCTAGACTGAAAGCGATTTCTTCATATTCAATTGACTCGAGAAAGCCCAACTCCCTTCTACTCAATTCTCAAATTGTTAACTTCGCAAATGTCGTTTTTTCGATCGACTCCCTTCTACTCAATTCTCAAATTGTTAACTTTGCAAATGTCGTTTTTTCGATCGACTCCCTTCTACTCAATTCTCAAATTGTTTACTTGGCATATGTAATATATGGCAATATTAAATCCTATTAGAAAATGCTCGACACCGTTATCATCGAAAATGTCGCTTTTAAATGAATTCACTAGTAGCAACCTCTTCTGCTAGACTAGTAGCAACGCCTTCTGCCAGACTAACTGCAGCCTTCTAGACTGAAAGCGATTTCTTCATGTTCAATTTACTCGAGAAAGCCCAACTCCCTTCTACTCAATTCTCAAATTGTTTAGTTGGCAAATGTAATATATGGCAATATTAAATCCACCTTAAATTAATTTGCAAATGCTCGAATCCCTCCTCAATTCTCAAATTGTTAACTTCACAAATGTTGCTTTTAAATAAATTCACTAGCAGCTACGTCTTCTGCTAGAATAGTAGCAACGCCTTCTGCCAGACAAACAACCTTCTAAAATAATAGCGATTCAAATATCAATTGACTGGTGCAAGCCCAACTCCCTTCTACTCAATTCTCAAATTGTTAACTTCGCAAATGTCGTTTTTTTGATCGACTCCCTTCTACTCAATTCTCAAATAGTTAACTTTGCAAATGTAGTTTTTTGATCGACTGCCTTCTACTCAATTCTCAAATTGTTAACTTCGCAAATGTCGTTTTTTGATCGACTGCCTTCTACTCAATTCTCAAATTGTTTAGTTTGCAAATGTAATATATGGCAATATTCAATCCACCTGCTATTAGCAAATGCTCGACACCGGCCTCCTCAATTCTCAAATTGTTAACTTCACAAATGTTGCTTTTAAATGAATTCACTAGTAGCAACCTCTTCTGCTAGACTAGTAACAACGTCTGCTGCCAGACTAACTGCAGCCTTCTAGACTGAAAGCGATTTCTTCATGTTCAATTTACTGGAGAAAGCCCAACTCCCTTCTACTCAATTCTCAAATTGTTAAGTTCGCAAATGTCGTTTTTTCGATCGACTCCCTTCTACTCAATTCTCAAATTGTTAACTTCGCAAATGTCGTTTTTTCGATCGACTCCCTTCTACTCAATTCTCAAATTGTTTAGTTTGCAAATGTAATATATGGCAATATTAAATCCACCTTAAATTAACTAGCAAATGCTCGAATCCCTCCTCAATTCTCAAATTGTTAACTTCACAAATGTCGCTTTTAAATGAATTCACTTTTCGATAGACTCCCTTCTACTCAATTCTCAAATAGTTAACTTTGCAAATGTAGTTTTTTGATCGACTGCCTTCTACTCAATTCTCAAATTGTTAACTTCGGAAATGTCGTTTTTTCGATCGACTCCCTTCTACTCAATTCTCAAATTGTTTACTTGGCATATGTAATATATGGCAATATTAAATCCTATTAGAAAATGCTCGACACCGTTATCATCGAAAATGTCGCTTTTAAATGAATTCACTAGTAGCAACCTCTTCTGCTAGACTAGTAGCAACGTCTTCTGCCAGACTAACTGCAGCCTTCTAGACTGAAAGCGATTTCTTCATATTCAATTGACTCGAGAAAGCCCAACTCCCTTCTACTCAATTCTCAAATTGTTAACTTCGCAAATGTCGTTTTTTCGATCGACTCCCTTCTACTCAATTCTCAAATTGTTAACTTTGCAAATGTCGTTTTTTCGATCGACTCCCTTCTACTCAATTCTCAAATTGTTTACTTGGCATATGTAATATATGGCAATATTAAATCCTATTAGAAAATGCTCGACACCGTTATCATCGAAAATGTCGCTTTTAAATGAATTCACTAGTAGCAACCTCTTCTGCTAGAATAGTAGCATCGCCTTCTGCCAGACAAACAACCTTCTAACATAATAGCGATTCAAATATCAATTGACTAGTGCAAGCCCAACACCCTTCTACTCAATTCTCAAATTGTTTACTTGGCAAATGTAATATATGGCAATATTAAATCCACCTGCTATTAGCAAATGCTCGACACCGTCCTCCTCAATTCGCAAATTATTATCATCGAAAATGTCGCTTTTAAATGAATTCACTAGTAGCAACCTCTTCTGCTAGACTAGTAGCAACGTGTTCTGCCAGACTACCTGCTGCTTCTAGACTGAAAGCGATTTCTTCATGTTCAATTGACTCGAGAAAGCCCAACTCCCTTCTACTCAATTCTCAAAATGTTAACTTCGCAAATGTCGTTTTTTCAATCGACGCCCTTCTCCACAATTCTCAAATTGTTAACTTCGCAAATGTCGTTTTCTGATCGGCGCCCTTCTACTCAATTCTCAGATTGTTAACTTCGGAAATGTCGTTTTTTCAATCGAGGCCCTTCTCTTCAATTCTCAAATTGTTAACTTCGCGAATGCCGCTTTTATCTATTTTATATTCAAGATGAATTCACGAGTAGCAACTTCTTCTGCTAGACTAGTAGCATCTTCTTCTGTTAGAGTAGTGGCAACTTTTTCTGCAGACTAACAGCAACCTGCTATACTAATAGCGAATTCTTATAGTTTAATTGACTAGCGAAAGCCCAACTCCCTTTTACTCAATTCTTAAATTGTTAACTTCGCAAATGTAATCTGTGACAATATTAAATCCACCTTCAATTAAGTAGCAAATGATCGACCCCCTTCTCTTCAATTTTCAAATTGTTAACTTTGCATATGTCGCTTCTAACCATTTAATATCGAAGTTTAATTCACGAGTAGCAACTTCTTGTGCAAGACTAGTATCATCTTCTTCTGTTAGAGTAGTAGCAACTGCTTCTGCCAGACTAACAGCAACCTGCTAACCTAATAGCGTTTTCTTCATGTTCAATTGAGAAGTGCACGCCCAGCTCCCTTCTACTCAATTCTCAAAATGTTAACTTCGCAAATGTCGTTTTTTCAATCGACGCCCTTCTCCTCAATTCTCAAATTGTTAACTTCGCAAATGTCGTTTTCTGATCGGCGCCCTTCTACTCAATTCTCAGATTGTTAACTTCGCAAATGTCGTTTTTTCAATCGACGCCCTTCTCCTCAATTCTCAAATTGTTAACTTCGCGAATGCCGCTTTTATCTATTTTATATTCAAGATGAATTCACGAGTAGCAACTTCTTCTGCTAGACTAGTAGCATCTTCTTCTGTTAGAGTAGTGGCAACTTTTTCTGCAGACTAACAGCAACCTGCTAGACTAATAGCGTTTTCTTATAGTTTAATTGACTAGCGAAAGCTCAACTCCTTTTTACTCAATTCTCAAATTGTTAACTTCGCAAATGTAATCTGTGACAATATTAAATCCACATTCAATTAAGTAGCAAATGATCGACTCTCTTCTCCTCAATTTTAAAATAGTTAACTTTGCAAATGTCGCTTCTAACTATTTAATATCGAAGTTTAATTCACGAGTAGCAACTTCTTGTGCAAGACTAGTAGCATCTTCTTCTGTTAGAGTAGTAGCAACTGCTTCTGCCAGACTAACAGCAACCTGCTAACCTAATAGCGTTTTCTTCATGTTCAATTGAGAAGTGCACGCCTAGCTCCCTTCTACTCAATTCTCAGATTGTTAAACTTGCAAATGTCGTTTTTTCAATCGACGCCCTTCTCCTCAATTCTCAAATTGTTAACTTCGCGAATGCCGCTTTTATCTATTTTATATTCAAGATGAATTCACGAGTAGCAACTTCTTCTGCTAGACTAGTAGCATCTTCTTCTGTTAGAGTAGTGGCAACTTTTTCTGCAGACTAACAGCAACCTGATATACTAATAGCGATTTCTTATAGTTTAATTGACTAGCGAAAGCCCAACTCCCTTTTACTCAATTCTTAAATTGTTAACTTCGCAAATGTAATCTGTGACAATATTAAATCCACCTTCAATTAAGTAGCAAATGATCGACCCCCTTCTCTTCAATTTTCAAATTGTTAACTTTGCATATGTCGCTTCTAACCATTTAATATCGAAGTTTAATTCACGAGTAGCAACTTCTTCTGCTAGACTAGTAGCATCTTCTTCTGTTAGAGTAGTAGCAACTGCTTCTGCCAGACTAACAGCAACCTGCTAACCTAATAGCGTTTTCTTCATGTTCAATTGAGAAGTGCACGCCCAGCTCCCTTCTACTCAATTCTCAAATTGTTAACTTCGCAAATGTCGTTTTTTCAATCGACGCCCTTCTCCTCAATTCTCAAATTGTTAACTTCGCAAATGTCGTTTTCTGATCGACGCCCTTCTACTCAATTCTCAAATTGTTGACTTCGCAAATGTCACTTTTAACTATTTAATATCGAAGCTTAATTCACTAGTAGCAACTTCTTCTGCTAGACTAGCGTTTTCTTCATGTTTAATTGACAAGTGAAAGCCCAACTCCCTTCTCCTCAATTCTCAAATTGTTAACTTCGCGAATGCCGCTTTTATCTATTTTGTATTCAAGAAGAATTCACGAGTAGCAACTTCTTCTGCTAGACTAGTAGCATCTTCTTCTGTTAGAGTAGTGGCAACTTCTTCTGACAGACTAACAGCAATCTGCTAACATAATAGCGATTTTTTCTTGTTCAATTAACAAGTGAAAGCCCAACTCCCTTCTACCCAATTCTAAAATGGTTAAGTTCGCAAGTGTTAGCTTTTGCAATTTAATATCCAAGTTTAATTAACAGGTATTAATTTCTCCTCTACTAATAGGAATTTCTTCTGATTCAATTCTCTAAATCCTTCGTATTTTTTGACTTTGAAGGGATTGAATTAAAATTGTAGCTATTTACTTAAAATCTTGGACATCTCGAAAACTGCAATTACAATTTAGATGTCCGTTGGAGGGTCGCTAGCTCTATTCATCAGAGCTTAAAAATAACAATCGATTGTCGTTAAAGTATTCAAACAAATTTAATAAAAAGCTTCAAAAATATTCAAGGAGGATATGTGGAAAGTTTTCCAAAAGTTAAAAAAAATCCTTTGTATCTTTGTCATTTGAACATGGAATTTGGAATATATTATATAGAATATGTAGATATATACAGAAAGAATTAAAGATATATTGTATATGTATAGATATCGAATGAATGTTATAAGTTTTTCGTTTTACACACTTGAAGATAGAAAAATAAAACCATGAGATTGAAATACGTTGCCAGCATACGAATAGGCCAAATTGCAGGGCTGTATCCCTTTTGGCCCGAGTAGTCAGCAACTGCTACGGACAGACAGCCGGACGACCAGACTCAGTGGAATTATGAATGCATTCGTATTCGGAATTGCCCAAAATTTGTTTAGGTTCCGGATTTGAATTATTTGAGGGCACTAGTATCGACAATTAATGCGAGGAATTTGATAACTTAATCAGATTGATGTTCGGATCCAGGTAAAACAGGTGGGATATGAAGCCGACGGCCAGTCGACGCGTTGCCAGACGGCAGCCACAGCCACATTTGAGCAGTGGAGAGCAGCTGAGCTTCAGAGGAAGACGAGTTACTGGAACAGCGCAAGCGAGTTGTAGAGTAAAACGAAACATGAATTTCAAATGGAAATGAAAATGGAGCCGAGAATGAAATCCGTTATCCTTGTCGACGTTCCCAGTCGCCTTTTTTGTTCGTTCTGTCAGTGAGAAATCACAACTGGGCTACAGCACTCGATGAAGAGACGGAGGCGGACACTGACGCCAAGGCCTGGAACTGAAGCTGAAGCCGAAGCTGAAGGTAGACTAAGAGGCGAGTGCTTTTGTGGCCCTAAGCTTGGCTATGGATTCATTCAAAGGGGAGTTCAGGTGTGCCAGCAGGTCGAACCCATTGCTGTAGCTCTCATAGCTGTAGCTGTAGCTGTAGCTGTAGCACTTGAGCTCATTTTCATGCAATGCAGCGCCTCCTTTTAGCCATTTTACTCGTAACCACTTTTTTTTTAGCTCTCTCTCCCTCTCTCTCTCTGTGTTTTTATGGACAGCCAACTCTGGGGCAGGCAACACATCCACTTTTGCGGCTAGCAGGCAAACGTTGCCTATAGAATGGAAATCAGATTTGTTGGCCTTTATTCATAGTTTTGTTTCACAGCATTAGAGACCAAACTGTTCTTCTGAATAGCACCTTCCTCTCATCTCCGCCTCTTTGCGACTTATTCTACTCAACTTGTTCAATTGCTTTGCTTTGCTGTTGTGTCGCTCGATTGGCTTAAAGTCCAGATCAGTTGCTTAATTAAACAGCACAGTGGAGACGAATATGCCTCACAATTCATCAAATAAACAGGACCTCTCTTAAACATATCCTTCGAGCACTCTTTGAGTGTGATACAGAAGCAATTTGTTCCAGTTTTTTTGTAAGGCAATACAAGAAAATGCAAGTATTTCAGTATATATTTTTATTCCGTAGAATATCTTCAATGGTCTCGCAGTAAGTCATATTTGGTTGAGAATGCGAAATTGCAATTTAATTTCTAATATTTATTTATTAAAATTTATAAGTTATTACAAAACTCGTTTTTATATTAATCATTAGAACTCATATTTGTTCTGTGCTTAATTCTGAATACCACAATATTGGTTGTATCATTGGTATAATAATGACTGTATTTATAATTAATAATTTACAATTTACAGTCATCACTAGGACTGTAAGTCATTACTTTAAAGTATAATAAATTTAGTGCGATGCAATGCAATATGGTAATAATGCCAAAATGGTAATATAAATCATACTATTTTTTATTTAATTCAGATAGAAATTTATGTGCATAAAAATAATGTATTTATTTGTTGCTCTTAAATGTTTGTTAAACAGTTTCTTGTTATACAAACAATTTAAATAATTAATAATTATTTCAATGCAATATATAATATAAGTATTAATATACATTATTTTAGTCAACTCAGATATATATTATATATACTTATTTGCTCATAAATATTATATGTATTTATGGCATTCTTAAGTATTTTACCCAGCCTTTTACTATAAATAATAATAATTTTAATGTGTTTTAAGTATTTTTGTAAAAATAATACATTCTTTTAGACAATTCAGATGTATTTAAAAAAAAAAGATTATATTCGTTTATTGCATTTTAAAGTTCTATTTAAAGTAGTAGAAACTCCGTGTAATGAAAATGTGAAAAGTGCGGGCAAACGTAATTAAGCGGATGGTGGAAAGAGGCGATTGGTAATTGAATTATTATCAATGTTTATGGAAGGAAATATAGCGGACAGACAGACAGACAGACAGACAGGCAGACAGGTGGAGTGTAATGAGTATCTGTGAACGATTGTGCTTTGTTAACGGCACTTGACTTCAGCTTGACTTGACTTCGCTGCCTTGTTGCGATGTGATTAATTGTTGCGTTATCCTTGGCTAAGGATGCTGCTCATTAGCGAGTGCTGCAAAACGGCTATAGAAGAATGCGACAGAGAGTGGGGAAGGCAGACAGAGAGAGAGAGAGAGAGTTAGAAAGAAGGAAGGAAGAGCGTCAGTGAGTGAATGATGTTTCCTATTTGACTGACTTTGACGCCGTCTGCTGATAATATGTGTGCGAATTGTTGTGTGTGTGTGTGTGTGTGTTTGCGTGTGTGTGTATATGTGTGTGTATGCGTGTGTATATGTGTTTGTTTATGTTCATCAAGTCAGAGTCAGTGCAGGCTCGATCAAAGCAAAGGGAAACCACTTGAAAAACCTCAGAATGCAATTTTCAAAGTATCGTTGTGGCAGCGCCACAGCCACGCCCCTCACAACAGGCGTACTCCCACACACACACACACAAACACAGACACAGACACACCGACACACCGACACACCGACACAAATGCAGATAGTGAGATTGAACGACTTGGCTGCTAAGACCCTGTTGGCAGGATCAGAGCGGCAGAAAGGAGCAGCAGGAGGAGGCAAGAGAGGCAAATAAAATGCGCATAACACGCCTCATCAACTATAAGCTTCGAATGACAGCAGCGCAACAAAATAACTTGCAGTTCTGCCGCATCCCATCGCCACGCCACGCCCCCTCCCCCACTTGAACAGCCGCCCACTCGTTACTCACACACAGTTTCACTGTGTGTGTGTGTCTAGATGGGCCTCTCAACATCTAACAAGAGTTGTGCTCGAACTGAGCACAGACAACCATGATGAGTGACTTAGTGAAAACAATTTCTACCTTCCACCTTCTACCATCTACCATCTACCTTGTGCTGAGAGCTTGTAAGGCAAAGAACATCAGACACACTCACACACAGAGAGACAGAGAGACAGACAGATGCATAACTCTGAGATGAGTTCGTTCAGTTTGTCAGCTAGTTTCAGTTTCAATTGCAAATACAGCAATTGCAGCGCCGTCAAGGCACAACTTTGCTCGCCTTCAGACATAGCAAATATCGTATTTGTTGTATATGCGGCATATGTAATAAATACCTCAAGTTTATACAGTATTTGAAGTTTGTGTAAAGAATATTCCACGTGTAGTATGCTGAATAAAGGTAAGATAAATCTTATGTCTGAACAGTGTATAATTCGATCAATTCAATGTATAATAAATAGAGAAAAAAATATAGTAGTTTATTTTCCAGAATTCGTGAATACAAAATAAGTTATAGGTGAAGTATATAAAATAAGGTAATTTTAATTTTTAAAACAGTCAAATTTCTACACAATTTTATTTGTTTGTTCAAAAAGCTATTATACAAAAATGTGCGTCAGTTAAAACTTTGTTTGATTTAATATAATACTCGTATATTCCCGAAATTTAAGCAGTTCTTGTAGTTCATGAACAGAATTATAATTTCTGAAACATTCAAAATTATTCGATGGAGAAAACTAGCTTAAAAAATGTATAGATTTATACAAGAACTCAATTTCTTATTAACAAAATTAATGTAACTAATTAAATTGATTAAAAAATTAAAATTACTTTATCGAAAAATTTGATGTACATTTATTAAAACATGAATTAAACTTACATGCAAGTAAATTTATAGTTTCACAAATAAAAAAAGGCGAATGAATTAAACAATGGAGTAGAATGCATGATACAAAAACGTGAACTCCAATTTGTTGAAGATTCGCACTTCAGAGAGTTCTATTTGGTGAGCTTCTACTGTTTTATACACGTTGTAGAGGGAGTATTTGCAGTAAATGTACATATATATAACATACGCTCTACACTCTGCATTTGAAGCGGCGCATCACAGCATGTGCTGTCTGCCAGTCCTCTATTCATCATCCCACCTACCTTCCTGCCCCACCCCCCAACTCAGCCCACACTCCTCGAGCGCTCGCTCCTCTCGGCTGTTTGCGCGCGCGAACGCTTTGCCTTTTGTAAATATTTATAGAAAGATTGTTGTATGATTTATGACAATGATAATCTCGCATGCACAATGACGTGTAAGAAATATGAGTTGATATATTCTAAACAAATATTTAATTCGCATTGCCCCGGAAAACAAGAAGGATATGCGGCCCAAGGAGCAAGCACACACAAACCTTCAGTTCCAACTGACTGAAGTTCAGCTAAAGGGCACGCCCACCCACGACAATATTTGCAAAAAGTCTCAGGTAATTATGGATTAAAGGTTACATTTTAATGGCACGCAAACAAGACAAATGCCTTTGCCATTTAATTCGCCATGCTCTGAAGGTGTCTCCCGGCCTGTCTATTGCTGATCATTGAGCTATCATATCTCTCTCATTTCTTTTGGCCACTTATTGCCTTGTCCGAAACTTGGACATTACTCGAACTGGCAGTTGCCTTTTCTTTGGCAGAAGGCACAAAAATACTGCTGGCAAATTGACATGTGATGGCTATGCGCATGGTTTGGCAACAGCAAAAAAATAAGAAAAGCGGATACTTATTTAACCCAGTTAGCCTGGCCAGCTGGGGCCAAGGAGACTCGCCCTTGGCGTCCATGCTTGAGAGTATCCGTAAATCGATTCAGAGTCCGGCATCCTGTTTTCTTTTTGCCTATCACCCTTTTTTTTGTGCTTCATTTTGTTTCATAATCGATAAATGATATTGTTTAGTTTTGTTCGCCGCCATGAATTGTCGAAGCACACACATAATGGCGGGGAGTATGTAAAATAGCCATAGGCCAGTTGCCGGGACAACTGGAAAACTAAAATCCCGGATAGGCGAGACCCAAGCGAACGCATGACATAACAAAAAGGATTTGGACTTAAGCAGCTTACTTGTAAACAGCACACACACTCACAGACACTCGCGAATACACTCATCGCTGGGGCTGGGGCTGGGGCTGGGGCGAAATGTATTGCATACTTTTATGCAGATTATGAACATGGTTGTTATAGTTACGAGTTGCTTACGAAAAGGGGTTGCCGCCAAGGCAAGGTAGCGCGTCTATCGCGTTGCAGCTGCCGCCCAAAGCGTCTATGTGTGTGTTTCCCTCTCGCTGCCCCCCCCCCCCCCCCCGTCTCGTCTCCATGTGCTGCAAAGATGTCGCTGGAACAAGTAAAATCCCAGCAAAAACAGTCGCGCCTGCGCAGCGGGGCGGAGAGGAGCGTGAATAAATGGCAAGGATGCAGAAGCAGATGAGTGGCAAATATGCTAAATGCAAGCCGCCTTCCTGACTTCTTCCCTGACTCCCAGCCTGACACTGGTTGGGCTTCCGTTCTCTGTTTACCCTGCATGTAAATGAGTGTCATATTTTCTGCAGCTCTTTCTTAGCTGGCTTTTCCTTCTTGGCTTCGGCTTCGGCTTCGGCATCATCAACGTCTTTGCATTTTCCCAGCCTTGTTCAACTTTACACTTTCTGCTGTTGCTTCCCAATTTTCGCTTTCGCTCTCTCTCTCTCTCTCACTCTCTCGTGCTGTTTGTTGGCAGCTGCTAGTTGTTAAATCAACTACTTTGCATCAAAATATCAATGCATATTTTTGCCATAGGCATAAATTACCAGAGACGAGATTTACGAGCGTCAATTCAATACCCAACAAGGGTGAAGCTTCAACCTGTGACGGATCGGGATGACATGCTGATTTGTCATCGCCTATTTCCACACCTTAAACTTTGTCCTGATTTAATACCTCCTACTATCGGGTATTACATTGTCTAGTTTGTGAAAACATTGGCGTTTAAATTTTAGTATTGTTATAGTGGGCAAGAGCGACTGACTGAGGAAACAATGAGAAGAGACCGAAACTATAATGTGATACTTTAATATTTAATTAAAATCTGGTTGATATTATCACGACATGAACTACTTTAAAAAAATATTAAAATGTTTTATAAGCAAAATATTTAAATAAGAAGTTTCCCTAATTTTTATTATAAGCAAATATTAAGAGAGAGAGAAATTTTAAAGTCACAAACTATAATGGGATATTTTTATGTTTTAATGATTGATTTAAATTATGTTGACAATTTTTAAGGCAATTTAATGGACAATAGTTATTTTAAAATAACATATTTAATTTTGTTGGATTTTCCAAACCTTTAAACATACTTAAAACATACAAAAATAATTTGATTTAATTTATTTTTTTTATTCAACGTATTAACTCCTTTATAATAACACATTAATTTAAATTGCTTGTTTTATTTTTATAAGGGAAATCTTTAAATGATTATTATTTGCTGAAACCTAAAACATTTTAAATTCATTGTTTCATTTACCTGTTAAAAATAAACAAATTAAAATCACAACTGGGAATTTAGTAAAGCAGAGCCTGAGTTTGCACAGCATAAATTCTTTAATGTGTTTTCGAAACGGTTGTAAATCAAATGCGCTCGCTTAAAGCTGTCTCCAGAATAAACGATTAAACTGCAGCTCAGATATATATACATATATTATATAGTAGTATATAGTGGACTGTGTGTAAATCATAACGTGGCGCACCCAATTGAGCTTAGCTGTGACTGTGTGTGCGCATTTAACGCATAATTTACAGGAACATGCGTGGAATCTTTAATTAAAAATGGAAAAATAGCAGACAGAGAGAGAAGAGGAGAGTGTGCGAGAGAGAGGGCGAGAGAGAAAGAGAGAGAGAGAGAGAGAGTAATAGCACACACGTGCGTCGTGCGTCGAGTAGATATTTATGACGGTGAATCGCAGTGACTGCAGATAATTGCATATTAGGCATACGCCGCGTATGCCGCAGCCATTGCCATTGTTGCTGTTGCTGTTGTCGTTGCTGTGCATACTTGGCATAATTTATTTATTTTTACTTTATCTGCTCTTATTTGCAACTATAAAGCAGCTCGCAGCGCACACACAGCAGCCAAAAACAAATTGCAACAAAATTGTGAAAAATCAAATGTACTTAAAGTTATTTATATTATTTTCGCGTGGCAGTTGCCGGCAGCTGTGCCGTTGCAGCGTTTTCTAGCGCACACACTCAGCGAGTTGAGCGTAGGGTTAATGGGCAAGGGAAGCCAAGTGGTTGGGGGGGGGAGGGAGGAGTTGCAACAGCTCTTGGCAACTTCTTGCTGCATCCTTTGGTATCATCAGCCAAGTTGATGATTTCACACAACTGCAATTTGTTGTTTGCATTTGCCACATCACTCGCCATGTGTGTGTGTGTTCTTAAGTGCATATTGCACTTGCACTTTGACTCAATCTGTCTGTTTGTCTGTCTCTCAGTCCGTCTGTCGGCTGCCTCTTGGCACGCCTCAGCGGACTAATAGCTTGATAAACTGTATTTCGCGCATTCATTATGAATGACGGTTGACACCATTTTTGCCCTGCCACATTTTTGGGGTTGCTTGCGAAACGAAAACCTTTACAATTCCAGCAACTCCGGCATTAACATAATTTCAATCATTCAGCCATAAACCTGATCTGTGATTCCTTGCACGAATCCGCTTTCGTAAACAGTTGTCCACAGTTTTTACTGCAAAAGATGAAGAATAATTTACAGCGACTCCGGGAAGACAACAAAAAAATATGTTAAGCTGACGTTCGTTCAATCGCTCGATTGCAAACGAATGTTGCTTTCAACTTTTGTTTTTTTATTATTTAAATTATATTTTATTTGTATTTTCATTTGTATTTTGTTCGTTTTGTTCGTTTTGTCAGTGCAGGATGTGAGCGAAGCTGGCAGGATATAACGGGGCACGCCACACACGGCAGACAAGTACTCGTATGATGAAATACAAATTAAATTTCCACGCACAAAAAATCAGATATGAAATGTAAAACGTAACGTAACGAGAGACGTGTCTGCTGTGAGAGTGTGTGTGTGTGTGTGTGAGGAGACATTCCCCACTCGCTTAAGGAACAGGAGCCCGTGAATATTGCCAACCTTATCCCCGACTTATATGCCACGACGCACGACGTACGCCACATGCCTCATGTCTCATCCCCTGACGTTTGCATGACACCAACGAAGACGCTTCATCAGCGACGCGTTTCCTTTTGCAGCTGTTGTCTTTATACCCTCGAAAAATCATGGCGCAAACGGGGCATATGTGCACCCCAAATCAGTTCATCAGAAATATATTTTTAATTATTTAAAATTATTTAAAAATGCTCGTCATATGCGAAAGGAAACGGAATTTTAATTGTTTTCATTTTTTAAATTTAAAATTAATTATTTATTTGTGTGCCATTTGCCATAATAATATTTAAGTAATTTTGTCGACTGTTAATATAGTTGACTTTGAAATAAAATCAGTTAAATAACAGGCTTTAATGCTGTCGAGCAGCCTGGCGAGCTTACTTCTTCCCCTCCACCCACAAAATGTCCCACTTGTTTCATTCTACGAAAGGCTCAAAATTCGCAGCTCACAGCAATTGAAGGCAAATTTAAATGGAGCTGCGCCTGCCCCTCGACTGGAGGCAACGCCAACGTACGCATGCCACAAGCTTTGGCGTATTGCATAAAGGGGAGTTGCCCCACTCCACTTCACTCCACTCCACTCCACCGACCTGAGCTCAATCGAAATCAGCACTCAACGCTGCCACAACCTTGCCTCGCCTCCACTCTGCCCCATGCCACTATCATTGTGCAAATGCGTAAAAAGGCGTATAATTTGCATGAGATTTGATTTCATGCCATCGCCGTAGACAGTAACGGCAAAGTTTTTTATACTACAGACACTTAGTGTCGTTGCAACTTAAAAAAAAAAAGGAAAAGTGTGGCAGGGTGCAGGCAAGTTGCCATTGGAGTCGAACGTCTATCATATCGAATAAAAGTTGCATAGACTGGGAAACTAATTCTAACGCATAAGCTTAAGTGATATTCTGCTGAAGGGGAACAGAAACAATTAACAGATGATCTCTCCCCAATGAGCAAAAATCTGATTTAATTGTTTCGAGATTAAACACCTTTACAATTGATTTTAAACTATTCTTAATCTCGCCTGGCATTTGCAAATCTATTCTGCATTACAACAGATTATTTAACATAAGAAATATGCTTCAAAAAATAGGGCCATTGAATGGGAATAATATTATAAATGGGCGTTTTGAAAGCCAAGTGATGACGGACTTTGCGAATTTATGATTAATAGATTTCATTACTGCGCTATGCAAAGTTTTCATAATTGTTCAATAGAAAATACATTAAAGTCTTTTAGAGTTGTGAAAAATAATGGTTACTGCGATGCAGCTAAGCTGAAGTTGCATAATTTAAATTATGTATCCGTTACTTATCAGATACCCGGAACAAAATCCAAGTTTTATAGAAGCGACCAATGTTTATTTAATATTTGTATGGAACCAAAAATAAATGTTTTGTATATATATTATTGAAGTCCTTTAGAGAAGTAAATATTAATGGCTAGTTTTATAAATCCATGCCATATTTAAATCATGCATAATTCTTTTTAAGTATGATCTATGATTTGTTTACAAGTTTACAAATTCATGTGGAATTTCTACAAAACGAATTAAAGATATACACATTAAGTTGGGGAGTTGGAGCTTGTCCTGCAGCTTTTGTGGCTACTGAGCTGCTGAACTGGAGAACTGGCGAGCTTTGATAACCACTCACGGACACATTGGATAATTTACGGTTGGAGTGGATCTAAATGCAGCTAGAAGTTCACTGGATAATTTGTATTTACGCGAATTTCATGCACGTGCTAAGCTCACCTGGTTGAGAGTCGCCTCCCTCCATTTGCCTTTTGTCGCACTTTGAATTCAACACGACGCCGGGCTCTCCGAGTCTGGCCTTGGGTCACCTTTCTCCATTGCTCCATTGCTCCATTGCTCGATGGCAATTGACAGCTCCAGACACAATGTTGCAAATAGATAGCAGCGTGTATTGCAAATGTGTTTTATCCGCTGTCGCTGTTGCTGTTGCTGTTTGCTGCTGTTGAGTACATATAAAAACAATAAGCAAAACGCCAAAAGCAGCAGCAGCAGCAGCAGCAGCAGCAGCAGAAGTAGCATCCACATTCGCGACGTGGCAATGCCAATGGGCAATGGCAATGGCAGTCGTTATAAGTATCGCAATGAGAATGGGAATGGGAACGGGAATGGGAGAGATGGCAAAGGCAAACAAATACAACAATAAATATTAATAAATTTCACATGATCATAAAAATGAATTTGTGAATCCAACACGCACATACTGAGTTACTCACACGCAAAACACATATACTCGTATGTATATGTACATACAAACATATTACATTATATGGCTTAACCATAACAAGGCAATCACATTATTAGGCAGCACTGAGCACAAATACGACAGCCGCAGCTTCTCCTCCTTGTTCTCTCTGTCTTAAAGTCTGTCTGCCTGCTTGCCTGGTCGGTGGGCGTGGCTGGGGCAGGTGGGCAGGTGGGCTGGTGCTTTTGGGCTTTGGGTTTTGCTTTATTTGGGGCGGTGTCGCCTTTAAGCATCAACGGCTGTTAGGTGTTTTCGCTTCAAGTGCTCACACACACATACACATCGAGAGATACTGGCACACGCATGGCTGTAATATAAACATATGCAATAAGGTTATCTTATTACCAGAACCAAGAAGAGGCTGAAGCAGCGCACGTTGGGCGCCAAATGCGCGTACAGTAAATCGAAGCAGATAATTTTGCCAGCCTGCCTCCCCCTCCCCCTCCCCCACGACCCGACCCGACCCGACCCTGCGGCAGTGGATTTTTGGCAATTTGTGTTGAAACTCCTTTCAACCGCTGCTGTCATAGAAATGTCTCCACACCCATAAAGTATATCCGATCCAAGCAACGCCATATATCTTTTAATACTCGCCACCCATAGTGTTGAAGGCTCTTACAACTAAGTGACAAGCGAACTTATAGAGCATCCACATGACTTTTGTGGAATAAAATTACAAATAAAAACAACAGTTGTGCTTAAGTTTTATCGAAAATAACAAATTTGTAATCATTGGATTTATTTTAAATTTGATCATTCTTTTACATACTTCATACTTCATTTTCATTTTATATTTTTAGGTTTAAATTTTGTTAATAAAATTCTTGTTTAATTATTACATTTGATTTTAATTTTTGTAATTTTGTTATAACACAAATATTTCATCACATTTATTTTTGATTTTCTTAAATGCGTTTTAAGTTTGTTGATAAGTCTCATTTTTGAATTTTACATCTCTTATTGCATTTCAGTAATTTTTATAATAAATACTGTTGATTTGTATACCACAAATAATATGTAATAAATTGAATATAAAATTTGATTCTGTATCTGGAGGAGTTTCATTCGATAAGTTTTTGAGGCTCTCGTTTTCTTTTTAACTCGTAATTATTAATTACGGTGTCTGCCATAAATTTTAAATGCTTTAAATCAGTCATTTTTTTGCTGGCCACTTTTGTGAGTGGCAAGTATCGCGCAGTTGAGCATACTCGACTGTTGTTTTCTTGGCTGTTGTTGGCGACTAAATAAAACATTTTAGCACAAATAAATGTTGTATATGCTAGTAATTGACGTTGAAAAAGCATCGATCGCCATAAATAATGCACAAGTTGGTTTTATAATTCAAAACATAGTCTACAGCCAGCTGATTAAGGTAAGCGAATGGAAAAGTCTTTTAATCAATTAAACCGTAAATATCAATTAAGTAACATACACAATTTTGGTATTCTTGGAAAAGACAAGCCACAATTCTGAGAACAATTCGTGGCTCGTTGGTTGGCTTGTTTTATGGCATCGCATCGCATCGCTTCGACTCGAATCGAATCGAGTCGAATCGAATCGAATTTGCTTGAGCGATCTGTCAATTTCAACGTAAACGAATTATCACAACATCGGACATATGGACGGAGCGAGCTCGTGTGATATAAAGCCCCCAATGTGCTGAGCTCTCGCTTGATTCCCATTTGGCTTCGGGCCAGAACAGAGCTGAGGATAAGGATGTGCAGGAAGTGGCTGCTTTAATGACATGACTTGGCCAATGCCAATATTAACGTATGTACCGTGAACCACCTTTCATATGTTGCGGGGCGTGTTTATTATATACGGTAATTTGAATGTGTACAACAATAACAGGCAGGAGAACAACAACAGCAACAGCGACAGCAACAACGGTTGGAAAAACAAGCAAAAAGCAAGCCAATGTAACGGCTCTTCTGGTGTAAGAAAGAGCAAAGGGGAAAGGGGAAATGGGAAATGGGAAAAGCGAGAGGCGGGGATTGGAAAAAATGGACCAATCGATAAGAATGTAATTTGCCATAATTCACTGAAATTTGCTCGGGATATTGGCTTTATTTTTTTTATACACACACACACTTACACCACATGTATTTCTGGCCGAGTGTCTCTTTCTGTGTGTGTGAGAGCCATTTATGTGTGTGTGTGTGTGTGTGTGTGAGAGATGCTGTCCTAACAAAAAATTATTAATGGCAAAAGGCAGTTGGTATTAAAATTACACCTACTAAAGGCAAAGGCCCAAGTACAACACAGTCATACTAATTTACGCTGTCAATATGTGTGTGTGCGAGTGCGTGTGTGTGTGTGTGTGTGTGTGCGTGTGCGTGTGACATATTTATGCATGTATGTGTACATTATGATGTTGCTCTCAGAAGCCTCTTGCGCCCTTGCATGCATTAAATTGACATTCATATTACTTATTTATGCATGGGAAATTAATTTTGATATGTTGATTTCTTGCATGAACAAATCCAGCTACACACACACACACACACACACACCTTGACATGTATTCAACACGTTTGTGTGTGTGTGTGTGCACACATGTACATTTCATAAACATTCAGTTCTGCAGCACAAAAGATTAGTTGCACAATTCACAGTTTCCGATCTTGTGAAGCAAGCGTGAATTGCTGAGAATTCCGGAATTAGTAAAATTATTAATAAAAATGTTATATTTTGACATATTCCAAAATGCAGTAATAATTACACATTGAGAAACAATTGTTTGAAAAGCTAATAGTACTAAAATAGTATCTACATTTAATAAATATTACAATTATCGATTAACTACCTTTGAGTGGTTCATTTAAATACCTATAATAAATATTGGGATAATTTAAATAAATAATTCGCAGTTTTTTATAAAAAATATTCAAAACTATTTCACAATATATTTGAATCATGTAAATTCGATTATTTTAGGAGATTTTTTCTGGATTTTTAAATTTTCAATTGAAATGTGAAAGGTTGATTAATGTATTTAATTGAATCAAACAGAAGATGCTCGTAAATTAAAACTAAATGTTTTTTGAGGCGATTCGTAAATTTCTGGATATATTTTGCTTATTCGAGCATAAATAAAATATTAAGAAAGCAAAAACTGTAACGCACAGCTTTTATTTTTGTATTTAAATAAAAAAGTAAATGAAACTAAACAATCTAGAAAAACAAATTTTACTTGTATTTCCTAACTATGTTATATATAAAAAAAATCACACTTCCGTTCTAATTAAATTTCTGGATAGTTTTTATTTTAGAGATCTCTAATTTGTGACCTTTAAAAACTTTTTAATCTCAACAAAAACTAGTGTTAATAAATGTATAATTGTAATTTGCAATTTAATTATTTTTGTTTGAATTGCTTCGATGTCAAAAAATGAGTGACGTGTTATATATAATATATATATATATATATATATAATATTTCTTATATTATTGTTAATTCTACAAGACTAACTAAATTCTTTTCTCAAACAAATTTAATATTATTCCTAGATTAGACATTTGGCAGCTTGCAGGAAAGAAGACACAATAAATTTTCGATTGAATAAAGCTTTCAATTGAGCCTGCTGATGTTGTCATTCAGTCAATGCTCGAATAAAGCCATTTAACATACCTTATCGAGTATGCTGTTCTTGGTTTCATTAACAAAAAATCCAGCTACGAAAGCCAGATGAATTCCAAATGGACGATGGAGGCCCTCGGCGCACGAGCCTCAAATGGGAGTGAGAGTGGAAAGCAGAGGAACAGGAAGAGTACTCGTTCGTACTCGTACTTTACCCCAACTGCACAATTTACTTACGCCTTGAGCACCCTCTGGGTTATTTCAATCACTGGCTTTGTTCTTAATTTATGCACGCCATTTACCAACACTTTGAACACGTTTGCCGCCCCGCTCAGACGACAGGAAGGGAGGCAGAGTCGTATACATAAATTGCTAGCTGGCCCATAATAACCATCGCCATTGGCATCGATCCGCGGCCAATGGACATCGTCCACATCCAATTGCCCATCAGAGGTCGTCGTCGTCGCGCATTCCCCAATACTTAGAGGAGGCTTCAGCTTCAGCTTCAGCTGGAGCTTTCTAGTGACGCTTCCGTGACGTTAATTCATTATGCGCACTTCCTGTTATCCGGCTCGGGATCCCACACACACACAATTCACCATTGCTCATCGCTCGTCCTTTGTTTTTAATCACTTTTCAGTCAACCCATCAAATAGCCTCGGGTTCGGCACTCTGATTGGCAATGTAATGATTATACGAGCATGCCTCGTACTACATACATATAATATTATAGTTATCAAACATTTCATGGCCTGGGGCATTGCCATTTGCATTGCTCATTAAGTACAGCATCGATGGGAGCGTTTACCTGGCAAATTTTCAATTAACTCACTTTGCTGGATGGTCTATTTTTAGTTACCTGATTTATATTGTTGGTGTAACACGATTAAAACGTGACTCAAACTGCACTTGAACCCTTCAACCGGAAAATAAAAACATTTACAACTTGCACTCGTTAAAAACTTTGCACATATTTTTTGCTTTCTGTTTTCTGTTTTTTGTTTTTTGTTTTTCTTTTTGCTTTAGCTTTTGTTTGTTTGGACAACTTCTTTGGCCTGTGTTCCAACAATCGTACA
Source organism: Drosophila formosana (assembly GCA_035045625.1). Classification (NCBI taxonomy): domain Eukaryota; kingdom Metazoa; phylum Arthropoda; class Insecta; order Diptera; family Drosophilidae; genus Drosophila; species Drosophila formosana. The sequence goes on from JAWNOW010000414.1 coordinate 94,143, forward strand.
AGCCAAAAGTTGTCAGCGACATTGCTTGATGGTTTAATTCCTTCCCCCAACAAATCAGAAAATGTTGTAGAGCATGCGATATTCGATTTGTTTTTTTTTTTTTTTTTTTCTTCCAGCTGGTTGATTATTGCTTTCGTTTGCGACGCGTGATAATTCCAAACTCCAGCTCCAGCTCCAGCTTCAACTCCAGCTCCAACGCTAATGCTAAACACTCCAAAAAGTTTGTTTCGCAAATTTTGATAAATTTGGTATTTGTTTTGTATATTTCGTGTGGCAGTTGTTGGCTGTAGTTCGTTGTTGTTGATGTTGATGTTGATGTTGTTGTACGTCAAGCAATTAAGCGATAAGCATGCTAAATACACAGCACTTTCATTCGCTTCATTCGCCGCATTCTCCCCATTATCCGCTCGCAAGGCACCACAAAAATGTGCCATGAGAAGACATAACATTCGAAGTTGCAAAACAACAACGAGGACATTATTATGGATAAGGTTGAGCATGAGAGCAGGGAATGGCAGCGAGAACATGGCTAGATGAAGATAACCGCTTGAAAACTCATTAGTTGGAATTATAATTGGACAATTATTAGGTTTTTCATTTGTTGTTGCTGTCCGCCGCTAATGCTGCTGTTATTACTATTATAATTATTATATTTGCAATTACAAACACATTTACAATTATTGTCATATTATTATCATCAAGAACTAAGCTAGACGCCAATTAAAGCGATTGAAAATTGCGTATACGCAGTGTTGACTCGCAGTCGACGCCGCCATAACTGTTATTGCTGTGCAAATTGCCTGGCGACAAATAAATTCAAGAAAATTCACGCATCATTCATGCCATCATCTTGTGCTACACTAATTAAAAACATTTTTAATTTGCACAAGCACAAAAAATGCAAGTGGCAAACTTTCGACAAGAATTCAACCGCGTCAAATAATTAACAAAATTTACGATGTGTTCATTAGAGAATATGTTAGTTAAATTAAATTGCTTTTCGCCGGCAGGCAATAAAATCTATTATTTGATTATAACATTTTGAATTCAAGTATATTTGAATGATAATTTTTATTTATACTATTACTTTAATATATGCAAATATTAGAACTATTTTTATCATCTTTAAGGGATTAAAGCTGGCAAATGAAGACAATAAGGAGGATGCTGAAATTGGAACGATGGAAATTTGAAAAACGCTTGAAAAGCCTGGCAATGAGATGTCAAAATGACGGTATGTAGAAGTGCTGGTATTATTTCAATAATATGAATAAAATGTAAGTGCCCCAATGTGTGTGTGTGTGTGCGTGAGTGAGTGTGTGTGCGTGCACTGAAGTGCTTATGGCACGTAGCTCTGCCCCCAAATAGTCGACCGCAGAGTGGAGCTCAAACAAAAACCAACTCGACTCGACTCGACTCGACGCTGACAACAAATGCGCAGACAAAAATAAATCTAAAGCAGAGAGAGGCTTGCACGTGGCGTGTGTGCGAGTGTGTGTGTGTGCGAGTGTGTGTGCGAGTGTGTGTGTGTGTGTGTGTTGGGTAATAATCTTATCTTTAACTCGGCAGAAACAGAAGCCGTTGATGTTGCGCTGCTGCTGTTGTTGCTCTTGCCTGTAGCCAGCGACTGTGAAAGCAGCAACTGCGACGGCGACTGCGACTGCGACGGCGACTGCGACGGCGACGGCGACTGCGACGGCGACGGCGACTCCGACTGGGACTGTGACAGCGGCTGGCATTGTATGGTAAATGTGCGTGCCACTCAGAGGCATCGTTGTGTGTGTTCTGTGCTCTGCCATTTCCATATGGCGTCATATTGCTGGCTGTCATGACGGCGGCTTCTGCTGCTGCTGCCGTTGGTTTCATACAATTGAAATTTGTAATTATTCAAATCGGATTTAAATACACACACACACACACACATACACACAGACACAGAGAGAGAGACAGGTGAAGGAGGCTGCAAGAGGCAGGCGGACTTTAGTTTTGAGCCAGCGTAAAGCGAAAAAGGAGAAGCAAAAGCAAAAGCAAAAAGCGACGACGCCGCCAGCTAAAAAATAAAATAATCAAAATTATAGTCTGCCAACAGGCGCAACAGCGAGCGACGAGTGACGAGCGAGAATGAAAGAGAAGTGGCGGAGCAGAAGGACGGCAGCCAGGATGAGTGGCAGACAGGTGCATGCTGAATCAAGATGAAGGCCATGCGCCACACTTTGCAACTCCTGTTTCCTGCGCCTTTGTCTCTGCGTCTCTGTCTCTGTCTCTATCTCTGCATGCGACAACGTCAAATTGGATGAAAATTAATTCATTTTGAAGCGTTAAGATTCTTTACGCGCTAATGAGTTGAAGTGTGTGTACACACACACACACACACACACGCGCAGTGTGAGCGAAGCACTGAGATTTGTTTGCAACAGATGCTTTAATGCCCTGCCTTCTTGTGGTTGCCAAGGTGGGCGTGGTTGGGGAGAGATGAACGACCGCCTCAGCATCAGCTTCGTGTTGCCTGCCACATGTAGACGCCGCGGCGCTTTAACAAAAAGCCATGCGAACCCACTTGAGCCCTGAAAAACCACAAAAAAGATGAGCAGCAGCAGCAACAACAGAAATAAAATGCTCTGTGCCGAGCATATGAGCAAAATCTTCATCTCCAAAGCAACCGAAACGAAACGAAACGCAACGCAACGAAACCCAAACTGAAACTGAAACTGAACGGATGGCAACACCCAGGTCAAACCTCAATCCGCTTCACTATCCGGCCTTTGAGTGGGTAGAAGTTATTGTCTCTCTGCTGCTCTGTGAAGTTACGCAATCTACTAGAGCAAGGCCAAATAATCGAACGTGAAACAAGGAAATGCCAAAAATATAATATTCTATTTTTGTCGTTCTGCGGCTTTTGTACTTTCGATATTATTTATATACAGATAGCGACATTATTAAGAATCATTCTTTAAATTAAATAAAATGCACAATCTTGGTTGCAAATTACAACTTACAATACATTTTTAAATTGATTTAAGTTGCAAAATTTGACAGCTTTCACAACCATGCTTAAATTGCTTTGCCTCACAAAATTGCAATTTAGTATATTAATTTTTTAATACAATCAAATATTAGTAATTGTAATATTTTTTGTTGTTTTACATCTTACATATTTTCGATATTCATTTTAACGACAATTTTGAATGAACACACATTTTTTAAATTCAATTAAATGCTGAAAATATAATATTCTAGCTATTGTTGTTCCACGACTTTTGAATTTTCCATATTACTTTTAAAAATCAGTCGTTAAATGAAATGTTCATACATTTCCACAAATTGTTTTTTTTGTCTATTATTAAAACGCTTCCGAATATTTATGACTCTTTTAACTTATTATACAAAAAAAAAACTGACATTTGCTTTTCTAACAAATTTAAGTTGAAATGAGATATATATTATTATTATAAGTTTTTTTTCTGAAGAATTTTATCTCGATTTAAAATTTCCAGTTTCAATTTCTACTATTTTTTTTTTTTGAATTGTTGAATTAAGAATCTATTCTTAAATTTAGAATGTTTCTGAAGCCATTATGAGCTAATAACAATTTCAATTTTAGGCTATTAAATCATGAATTATTTTAGAATTTGTATCTACAATTAAGAATTTATGTTTTTAATTCAATTCTAAAATGTTTAAGGCGTGACTCAATATTTTTTTTATTAGAGCTAATAACAAATACAATTGTTTCAAAAATAAACTATTGATGCTTACATTGAATTATCGTAATTACAAAATTTGTTATTGATTACTAAATATTTGGCAGCAAGTTGTTAAATTCGGTTTCAATCAAATGAAATAAATAAAACGAAGCAGCACAATTGTAATGGGCATTGATTTAAAGCGAATGCCAGATTAAATCAGTGCTGTCTAGTGGATAATCATGAAGACAATTCGCTGCATATATTCGAGCTGAGGATTCGTATCTGCAATTAGCAATTACGCACTTTGCTCTATCTAATCGAGTTCATCACGACAGCCAAGTGCAGCACTTGCAGCACTTGCAGCACTTGCAGCAGTGGCAGCAACAGCGGCTGCCACACTCCGCCACCTCATTGCCCCGATGACCAGAAGCGAAGCCAAGTCCGATGTGGATGTGGATGCGGATTCCACTGTGCAATGACTGCGGCACTTATCAGCACTTGGCCATCTGGACAACAGACAAGTGGACTGCTCGACGGCAGAGGAGGAGCGGCAGGAAGACGACGAGAAGCGGGGGCAATCTACTGCCAAATTACTTTAACTCGATTCATTTTGCAATTGCTGCTGTTTGCCGGCTGCGTTTGCCTTTTTTTTTAACATGTATAACAGCAGCGTAGGTGTGTGTGTGCGCCCCAAAAAAAGCGGCGTGTAAGAAGGAGCAGAGCGAGCCTGATCCTGGCTGCGACAGGTAAAGGCGAAGGCAACGGCAATGCTAAAGATACTTGGACGAGCCTTTGGTGCTGCGTTTTTCGGTGCTGGCTATGAAACAGATAAATTGCAAAAGTTTTTCCAAATATTTTCACAAGACGTCGACGACGTCGACGACGTCGACGACGCTGAGCACGATGATGACGACGACGGCGACGACGACAGTAGGAAGAGGGGAGGGGAGCAGCTTTTGAATTACGGCAGAACGTGGTTTGGTTTGGTTTTTGTGGGTTGCCAAGCGCAAAATGGTATTGGGATTGGTCCTCAGTGCCAAGCCAGCATAGCACAAAAATCTGCAATAAAATTTTACCAATAAACTTTAGACACACACACACACACACACACACACACACACACACGTGGAGCATGGGCACGTGGATGGGAATGCGGATGTGGAAGTGGATGTGGAAGTGGATGTGGATGCGGATGCGGACAGGTGGAACTTTTTGAACTATACTAAATTATTGTAGTTGCTGAAAAAGTTGGCCCTCTGCTGCAGCAGCAGCAGCAACGCAAAAAAAAAAACGAAAAATGAAAATATAAAAAACAACAACAAGATGAACAGCAACATTTCCTGCCATATACACACATGTTTGCCGCTTGACACACTCCTCCCACACACACACACACACACACACACACACTCGCACACACTCATTTATTGTAGAGTCTGGCGTGGCGTGTTGGGACAACGCACCTTTTGACATGCCCACGGAGCCCTGGGTGTCTAGGAGGAGAGGCGAGGCATAAGGGCCGCTGGCATAGATAACACTGCACATATGGGAGGCGTGACGATAGAGCGAGAGTGCGACGGGTGCGAAAGCTATAAAATGCGGTGAGCTAATGGCAGGGCAGCCTTCCTTCTTCCATCCCCCCTCCCCCCCAGCATCGATGCAGCTTCCCTCCACCCTCCGCCTGCCACTTCAGCCTGTGGCAGTTATTAACTTTGAGTGATAAAAGGGGTGACGTGAGTCTGGGGCCAAGTGGAGACTGTAATTTCAGTGCCATTGCCTCACGTATGCATCAGTGTGTGTGCGAGTGTGCGTGTGTGTGTGTGTGTGTGTGTGTGTGTGTCTGCAACATTTCATTGCACTCAAAATCTCTGCAGCTCTCTTCTCTATTTTTTGTTCGCCTCTTTTGTTTTGCGCATTTCTCTACCCGCCACCCATAAAGCGAAAGGGTGTTTTAATTTAGTGCTAAATTGATAAATCTTAATTTTTAAGTATTTTTATTGTGTCATATTTTATTTGTTCTGAATGTTTGTCTGTCTCGCGATCTCGAAGACTAAAAGCTGCCAAATTTAAGAACTAACCATCAACTTAAGCAAACCGCAAAACAAAAATTGTTATCTATTAATATTTATTTAAAATACGAGGCACTAAAGTCTTCTTTAAACTTTATGTGCCCTGAAATTAAACAACAATCAAATAATAACCTTTAAAGTCAGCAAACACAAACGAAATTAAATGCAACGAAAAGAAAACCATTACATTGATAGTCGAAATTGCAACTACATTTATAACATATTATCAATATAATGGGTTTCTTTCACTTTCACTTTCATTATCGCTCATTTAATTTTATTTTTATACGTATATGTTTTTATTGTTTCCTTTTCTAATTCATATAAGATATATAAATATATATATAAAATATGCCAGCTTTATCTAGTTTTATATCACGCATTAAACAGATTTTAGTTTATTTACATTAATTTACAATATGCAATTATAATTATATATGTACATGCGGTGTATACATCAAACATTAAAAAAATATAGATCATTACGAAAAAGCCGGACAGACAGATTCTAAGCGTTGAGCAAGGACATTTTGGTTTTCTTGTTAAGTTATATAATATTTTGAAGTCGACTTCGAGCAGTTACTGTAGTTTTATACAAATCAGAAAATACAAAATAAATGTATCTGAAATTTACAATTAAAGACGTCAAAATCAAATAAACTTTTAATTAAAACTACAAAAATCACGTATGCCTATTTCAAGCAGTAAATATATGTAGCGAGTGTTTCATAGTCGACCACACTCGACAGCCTTTGATTTACTTGTTATTTCAGTTGTTGTTGTTGCTGTTGTTGTTGTCGGTTGTTCAAAATTCGAAACTAAAATACTTAAATTAAAGAATGGAAATATTTACAAATTTAAAGAACTTTAAAAAATAAAACTAAGAACTGCAAATATTAATAAATCAATTATTTAAAAATTAAAATCACATAAACTTATCGCATGCTCTTTAAATGTGTTGCAAGTATCTGAGAGTTGAGCACACTCGACAGCCGTTTACTTCTTACTTCAGTTGTTGTGGCTGCTCCTCGACCATTGACATAAAACTTGACACTTAAAACTAGAAACAAAACTATTTAAACTATAGACTGAATACATTAAACAATTTTGAGAAATTATGTGCAAAATTACAAACTTAAGTACTTGAAAAACAGACTGCGAATATGAAAATAATATTTATTTACAACTGAAATCATTTGAGTTTATTCCGTGTTGTACGATATGTAGCCGGTATCTGAGAGTTGAGCACACTCGACTGCCGTTTACTTGTTATTTCAGTTGTTGTTGCTGCTGCCCATGTCCGAAGTGACAAATGTGCCAAACTTGTTTGAAATTTCGAGATGCACAATGGCCAATGCCAGGCGCAGAGCACAGAGCACAGACCACAGAGCAGGGAACTGAGCGCGTGGCAACGTGGCGTTGAGCGTCGACTTCTGGGTCAAATGCTGTTGTATTCAAGGTCGCTGGCAACAATGTGTGTCCGTCCGGGAGTCGTGGCGTCCGCTCCGGTCCACTCCGGTCCAGTCCGGTCCGGTCCGGTCCGCTTCGACCGTCTATTGAAACTTTGCGCTCCCAACGGTCGTACGCTCAAATCACACATACGAGTACTCGCTTTCGCACTCACACTTGCATTCGCATTCGCATTCGCATTCACATTCATTTGGTGTTGTGAATACGCTGTTTTAGTTACGCGTCCCGCGGGGCGTCTGACTTAATTTATTGATTTGGGACACTCGCAGCTGGCCAAACTGACCAAAAACTTTTGACACTCCGCCGGCCACACAACTTAAATGTGATTTGTGTAATTTCCGCAAAATTCTGCTGCTGCTGCTGCTGCAAAGCAAACCGAGCCGATTGCCGATTAGAACTTACGACCCGGATCCCGTTGCACAAATTGAAACTGGCTCACCTGTATTTCGTAATTCCCCAAATGCTTTGCGTCCCTCCAAGTGGGCAGGTCCCAAGTTAAACCATATTAATTATAACTTTCAATTATCGCATTGCCCAGCTGGCCAGCTGCGAGTTTATCGACATTTTATTTATTGTTTCAATTGCAGCTAAGCTTTGTTTAGCGCCATAAATTTCAAGCCAAATGTTTGGTTAATAGCGCTCTTGATTCGAATATTTATTAACCGTATTTTGCAGCAATTTTATTCATTTAACATTGAGTCTTGTTGTACATTTTTATTTAATTTATACTATACTTTAAATTTAGGATTACTTTACCTAACAAATAAAGATTAGACTTTTATTGAAACACTATTTTTTCTATTATTTATTTTCATCATTTGCCAGTCTCAATATTTTAATATTTATCAATAGTATTTATGTAACATTGAGTCTTGGCATTTCTAACATGTTGAGGAAACATTTTAATTTAATGTATTTCAACTTACTACAACTCTTTTAATTTAATGTTATTTTGCCTAACAAATATATATTTTAAATAGAATTTTGCTATTGAAACACTATTATGTATATTATTTATTCTCATCATTTGCCAGTTTTAAATACTTTAATATATAATTTATAATATAATTTTGCAACTTTTTTAGTAGACTTTTCATTATTTCAAATTACAAAAGAAAAACATTTTGCATTATTCTATTACTGAACTGGAGTTTATTTTTCTTATTTATTCTTTTGTCTAAATTATTTAAAAAATTTTTGTATATTCTATTAGTAGTAGTTTAATTATTATTATTCATTTATGGAAATTTATTTGCTATTGCTTTTAAAGATATGTATTTTGGAGTTTTTTTTCAGTATATTTCATATGTATTAATTTTGTATAAATAACTTGAAGGTCGCAACAATTGATTTCTTTCGAATATATATTTTTATTTTCATATAAATAAAAATGTATTATTAATTTAATAAAATGTTGGAAAATAATAGATTTAATCATTTAACCTTTTTAGAAATATATCTATACATTCAATACCTTCCGTGACGTTGTCGATTGTTCTCCAAACCACAAATTTGCTGTCATTGTAAACTCCATTTAACCGACTTGTGTTCAATAGATACAGACAATGGATACTCTTACCAAGCACTAAGTTGGCAAGGAGGAGGTCGAGAGAGAGCGAGAAAGAGAAAGAGATGGAGAAATAGCCATCATGTGAGACATTTGGGGGGCAGTTTTTACTGCTTAGCCGAAGTTTGGCCACTATCAAAATCAACCAACTAATATGTCTTTCATATAATTTATGTGTGTGAGCCGCATAAAAACCAAAGTCTACGCCCGGACAACGTACGACGGACGCGGCCGTAAACAAGTCAAGTGACAACAACAACAACAAGAGTCTTTTTGGGGGCGGAGGCGAGCAGCTTGAGCTTGTGGCAGGAGGGCGATCGGGCGTTGCAAGAAAACTTTCTTTAGTTGGCACACAAGGCACGTACGCCTGTGGATACAATATGTCATAGTGGCTCCCAGCCTCGCCATGTGAGTGGTCTGGTTGGGTCGGGGCTACGTGGCGCGGCCCCGTGGTGCCGTGGTGCAGAGCCCACAGGAGAACTTCGAGTAACATGTGTCATTCGTGGAGTCGGAATTGTTGCAAGTGCTGCCGCTTCGCTGTTTTTGGTGCTTTCCGAGCCGGACTCGTGCGGCGCCTTGTTGACAGCCACTCGCATTGGGCTGAAGTGAGCCGCATAAATTGTTGCATTCCGTGCTGGCTGCCAACCGCCAGCCGCCAACAAGCTGAAAGCGAGCAGCGGAAAGCGAGAAGCTAAAAGCCAAGGCCAACGAAACCCACTAAACTCAACTTGCCTGCTGTGAGCGTCTCGTGTGGAGTCCTTATGTTATAGGCTGCTTCCACTATTGCCACTGCCTCAGCACCTGCTTCCGTTCAGTTGCCCAGCTCGCGTGTGTGTGTGTGACGCTGTGATGGTGTGAGTGTGTGCCACAGTTGGCATGCAAATCCTGAAACAATCACTTAAAGTTCGGCTGCGTGGGCGTGGTCAAATGTGGTCCATACTCATTGCTCAGCTGCGCTGCCAAACTACATTATTGTACATTATTCACACAGTATTCATTTTGTTCAACTTTACTCTAACAATCTTACCGTTATTTCATAATTTTATATTAACTTCAATTCAATTTAACCATAAATGTACAACTTAACTTTCTACTTCTAATAATATAATATATATAACTTTTATGAGCATTCCAAATTGTTTTCAAAGTCGAAGAGCATTGCTGAAAAATTGTGCATAGTTTGATTTTATCATGGGAATATTTTTCGTTCTCTGAGTGATAGTAAAATTAATAAAATTATTAATGCTTAATGTATATTTTTTTGATCAGAAGTATTATAGGTTTGATTTTTGTTTTAAATTATTAAAACAATCTACAGTTCCCTCTCAATTATGGCATCGTTTGAAAAAAATAAAAAAAAATCATTTGATTAATGACCATTCGCCAGACGATTGATTTTAATTTCACATTTTACCATATATTGTAAATATATAAATATATGGAATATATGGAATCAACGAAATTTTTCTGATACAAATATTTTACATATATAGTACATATAATTACTATAGAACTACATAATTTTATTCAATTAATAATCATGCAAATTATTAGTGACTAGTCAAATAAATGGAAACAAATAAAATAGAATTTCACTAGGTTGGACAGAATTTATACAATTTTTCTGCTTGACCACGCCCACCTAGCAATTTCGTCCTAGGAACAAGAATATAAATAAAACGCATAGTCTATTTCTTTGACAATTATTTTCCCATTTTTTTTTAAAACTATTAAACTTCGAATCAGGTTTATATTGTCCAATAAAATTTGAACATTAAATCATAAAGCTTTTAAAAAATTAAAATAAAACAATAAAACCTACTAAAAAGCCGGATGCATTAAAAATTTATTTGGATTAGTAAGATTGAAGTCCTTAGTATATATGTATTTTATTAGAATTTGTTGATATTTACCTTAGCTTTATCAGAAAATGATTCATTATTGAGAAGTTGAACAACAAACAGTTGATTTTAATAAACATTTGTATCTTAATTTATTTAATCTTAAAGAAGTTCAAAATGAAGAAGTGTACAATAATATCTGATCAAAAATAAATACTTAAGTTGTAGGGATTTGTGAAAGTTTAGGGATATGGCTGGAAACATTAACTATATAGAGCAATCGGAGGCCCACTTGGGAGTAAGTGGCAAGCACTTAAATGGAATGAGAAATGACAACTGACTATAAAGCAGAAAGGAGAGGGGGCGAGAGGCGGAGCACACTTTGTGGTGCTGCGAAAGTTGTCAATACAAGTTGCGATAAGCCACTCAACGCCTTGTGGCGCCGCACAATCAATGCACCACTGACCAGCTGACGAATTTGCCGCGCGGCACATTAATGCGGCTAATGGTCAAAGTTTTATGCCTGGCTTCAGCTTTATAATGTGCAACACTTGAGGCATTCGCGCCCCAAGTGCCACAGCCACAGCCACAACATGCCTCGCTTTAATACGCATTTCATTTAAAGCCGCGGCGCTGTTATAAAAGTGTGCTACAAGCGTTTGAAAAGAGAGCCGAAGAGCGAGAGTTTGAGCGCGCTTCGAAACCGAAGAGTGTGAGCGAGGGAGTTTAAGAGAGAGAGACAGAGAGACAACGAGAGAGAGAGAGAGAGAGAGAGAGCCAACGAGTCGCTTATCAGGACCAAAGGACCAATGTTGACAATGCTGACCTGTCCAAGGCGCAACAGCAAAGGCAACAGCGCCCCAAAGTCTGTCGGGCCCAAGGGAAATGCGTTGGGTGTGTGTTGTGTGTCTCTCTATCTCTGTGTGTGTGCGTGTGTGTGTGTTGCAAGTAGCGGCATCTTGAAAGAGCAGCAGCTAAAAGCGAACGACGAAATTCGAAAGGCTTTTTTCGAGTCGCGCTCGTCACTCGGGCAATCGGGCAATCGGGCAATATGACAATCGGGCGGGCAGCATTCGCCGTTCGGCACTCGGCTGCTGTTCGGCTGCCACAATGCTACCGACTGTGCCTCAGACTGTGGCGCAGCTCTTGTCGGCCACTTGGGCAGACTGATTCGACAGTTGGTTATGAAATCTGAACGTGTTCGCACGTGCCGCACGGAGCACGCAGCAGCAGCCAACCAGCCATCAAAATCAAAATCAAAATCAAGCAAACATCACAAACTCTCTCCCACAACAACTCCGACAACAACAACAACAACAACATTCAGAAAAACAATAAACTCGAACAACATTAATCAAAATTCCAAACAAAAAAAATAGCTATAACCAAACCAAAAACAACTTTGACTAACCAAAATCCAAAATCCAAATTTAAAAACAAAAACAACAACCAAAAATGTACTCAAAAAAATTGTTTCGCAAATTCTCGGTGTGATTTCAAAATTATCAAATTTCTGCAGTTTCCAGTTTCCGGTTTCATTGCAAATTCACAAATTCAAAATTCAAAATTCAAAATCAAAAATCAACTTCGAAAATCAATTCCATCACGCTGCGTGCAATGTTTTTTTCAATACAATAAATACAGTTTTTTTTTGTAAATAAACCGTCGGCAATTAAACACTTTTTTTTAACGTGTTTAGTTAGTTTTTTTTTTTTCCTTTTTTTTTCTCAATATGAATTGATAAGTGTAAATGTGCATATAATTTCTATACATAAGTAATACAAAGCCGCAAAAGAAATATATATATATATATGGTATATATATAAAAAGCAAAGCAAAGAAATTGAAATTGTCAGCGGCGAGAAAGTGTGAAAGGCAGAAAGTTTGATGAGAGATCAATGCAAATTGCAGTGAAATTCCAGAGCGCGCAATGTAAGTATGCAAAATAATAATATGCAATAAATATTTATTGAAATACTGCCCGCAAGCGAAGTGGGTTTCCCATGAAATTGTGAGTGCTTACTTATATAAAATTGAAGTGCGACATTTAAATTTGCACTTGGCAATGTGTTGAAGTGTTTTCGCTCTCTGGTTGTATTTGCTTAAAGTTAAGTAATGTATGCTAATGCTTCTATGCAGAGGCGAAGACAAACAAAGTCAGCGCAGAAAGCAGATACACAGCAAGAAGATGTCAAATAAGTTTTTGTGGGGCAGAAACAAATAGTCAATATCGATGATAGGCGGGGAGGGGCAGCCGGGCAGCCGGGCAGCAGGGGAGTTGGGGCAAATCTCCAAACGGGAATGTTCTTAATATGGCTTTTAGTTGCTTTCCTTGTTCTTGTGCTTGTGCTTGGTGTGGATGCTGCTGCTGCCATGTGCTTAAGTTAATTATTATCAATTAATAGCTAATCACGATAAATGTGCATGAAAACGGGGCCAATGGAGAGACGGCGAGAGAGAGAGAGAGAGAGAAAAGTCGGAGGCAACTGTAATTGAGTCAGAGTGCTGGGGTGGTTGTGGCTGTGGCACGCAACAAATGGCCGTGACAGCAATAAGACATGGTGCCCCCCGCCAGCTTATATCCTGTTGATTTGTCACATGCGGCGTATGAGCTTCTGCCTTGCCTTGGCTGGGCAATTAAAAACGCGCATACGCACCGTGCGACGCACGCATTTGAAGGCAGCAAGGGAGAGAGAACAAAAAGAAAGTGGAACACCAACTGACAGCCACAAAAACAAAGCCAAACAATGCGAATCAGCAGCAGCTTGGGCGCGTAACAAGTGATTGGATGTGTTTCGAATCAACAATTGACTGCGACTGTGTGTGTGAGAGTGTGTGTGTGTGTGTGAGAGTGTTGTTGTGTCTGCCCTGCAGCGTAATTGTCAGCAGCCACAATTCGCAACTCCATTGTCGCAATCTGCTTGACGGAAAGGTTTTTGCCTGTCAAGTCAGCGTTGAGCTTAAGTTGCTTGATCTAAACAGAAACTGTGACTGCCAAAGTTAAAGTGACGAAATAACAGCGCAATTTTAATTTTCAAGTTTTTTTATTGGCTTGCGTTCAAATATTTAAATTCGCAGTTTATTAATGCTCAAATACAATTGAAGTATTTTGAAATTTCTTCATCGCTACGTCTTTTACAAACTGAAGCAAGCTTTCAACTAAGATGTAAACTAACCAATCGATGTCTATTTTAATGTCGATAATATACATATAAAAATTAATTGTCACTGATTAGAATTGCAGTCAACATCAATTTGCAGAGTGCAGTTCTTAAGCCTCTAGTTCAGTGTGCTTGTCGAGCTGTGTCAGTTTGGTCAGCATGATTTTGTCTATTGCCCATTTAAACGTTCACAATAAATGAAAAACAAATAAAAACAATATAAAAATTGCAAACGTCAAGAGGCAGGATTCGCATGGCCAACATGTCTGTGGTTCGCATCAAGGTGGAGCTGGCCGAGGTGCTGCAGGACGAGGAGGTGCGTTAGGGTCTGATCAGAGTCGAGCTGGTCAACGACTGCTGGACGGAGCTGCGCGGCGAGATAATTGGTCCGCCGGACACGCCCTATGAGGGCGGCCGGTTCTCGCTGGAGATCATTATCCATTTGGGCCGCCGCAAGTGCGCTTCACCACACGCATTTGGCATCCGAATATCTCGTCCGTGTCGGGCACCATCTGCAAGGACATACTGGGGGTGAATTGGGCGGCAGCGATGACGCTGCGGAGGCACTGCTGTTCGCCCCGGAGCCGGATGAGCCGCAGGACACTGTTGTGGCCATTTAGTTGAAGCAGAAGCACGATCTGTTTGTGGGCACGGCAAAGCATTGGACTGGCGCCTATGCCGGCGGTCCATTTTGCCCATTTCCAAGATACAGCGTCTCAAGGACATGGGCGTCGATGAGGACGAGGCGCGCTCTATGCTCTCCAGACAGAACTGGGATCTGGCCAACGCCAGCTTCAGCACCATCTATGCCGCATTTGTCGCTCGCCACACAATCAAACTCCTTCCGAAATGCTCTAAATTTATGTTACAAGAAAAAACCAAAAACTCAGACCTATGACATCAAAAAAATATTTCATATTTATGTATCTTCTCTGTCTTCTTGTTTTTGTGAAACGTTTTTGCATTTGCTGTGTAATTATTGTTTTGCATTTCACAAATTTCAACAAGTAATAAAATCAAATTTCTTCGTACAGGAATTTCGCCAATTTCCATCGCAGTTACAAAATGGAAATATTTTTATTAGCTGCAAAAAGGCGAAAACAGGTTTCCATTGTTGCTAAAAGTTTAAAAAAGAAAAGTTGATAATGAAATAGTTCAGATTTGCAAACTGCTAAAAATTGATATATAGTATTATTAATTATTAATTTAGGTTTATTTGGCCAACAGTTTAAACAGTGGAAGTTTAAATAGTTCCGATTTGCGAACTGCAAAAAATATAAATGTATTATAAAATTTGGATTAAGGTGCTTTTTAAAACACGATTTAAGATATTTTATATTTTCAAGTAAAGTCAACAATTTTTTGTTAAATATTTGAATTATTGTTAGATTAAACCTTATTGCTATTTATATTGTTTGAATTGCATTTGTGTGTCAGAGACAAAAGCCGACCTGTCGTATACTTGATAAATAGTCTTTGCGATTAAAAACCAATTCGCAATGAGATTTTATTGAAGCTATTAAGCTGTCTTTGGTCTTGGAGCCAAATGTCCTTTAATATATCAAATTGAATGTTGCGTTGAGATTTCGTTGAACTTTCTGAGCTGCAGATGCAGCTGCAACTGAAGCTGAAGTGCATAACATTTAATTAACTAATTGATGGCTCGGCTGTCGGTGCGTCTCTCAAGACGGACTGATTGCATTGGTTGTGCAGCGGACAGGACTAAGATGGCTGCAGCTGAAGCTGATATGATTCTCCCGCAGATGGAGTCTCAGCTGCAGTCAGTGTGCGTCAAAGTCACCAGCAGCAGCAGCTGCATAGCATTGAGCGCGATGTTTGGGGAATCAAGCGAGGGAAGCAAAGCTTCGATGGGAAGGAAAGAGCGACCGACGAGCGTTTGGCATTGGTAAAAGGAACACAAAAAAAGAAGGAAGCTGAAAACAATCGCCCTGCGTTCTCGGTCTTTGCGTCAATAAAGGACATTTTATTATTTTTCTCGACTGTTTGCAACGTTCGTCGTTTCGTTTCGTTTCGCTACCAATGCCCAGTTCCGTTCGTAAGTCCCTTTGCCATCGAGTCTCCCAGTCTCCCAGTTTCCCAGTTTTCTTTCGTTCGGTTTTCGTTTTTTTTTTTTTTTATCGTTTCACTTACAAAGCGTGGCGCATTTTACGCTGATTGCGCGCTCTCGCAAACATTTTGCTTTTGGCTGCGACTCCCCGCCAGGGGACCCGGATCGCATTGTATGCTCGTATCTGTCGCTGTCTCTGTCTCTGTCCCCGGGTCCAGCCTCAGTCTGAGCCTTTGTTTTCCAGCCCATGCAGACACACACACACACACAGACACACACATTGATACAGCTGCATGGTCGATGTGACTGCGTTGCTCCTGGCTGCTGGTTGCTCCGACTATAACTGGATACGATTCGATAACATTGAGTTTATTGTTACTTCCTTTTGCAATTATCCTTGTTAGTCAGCGCAGTCAAATGCTCCCAAACAGCTCCCACCCCAAGAACTATCCTCATCATCATCATATCTCTTTCTTTTTGTGGTCCTCCTCCACAATCATCATCATCATCATCATGGTCATCAGCAGCAGCAGCGTTGTCATCGCTGATTGTGTTTTGTTTTTAGCATTAGATTGGTTTCGCCTTTTTGCCCTTTCAACCCCCCCCCCCCCTCTGCAGTGTCCTTTGTGCCAGCCATTTCGCACTGCTCAAATTAGTTAACGGCAAATCTCTCGCTCGCATTTCTCGAACCGCCATTTGACCCGAATAGTTTAATGACAATAGGTGCTCCATTAATCAGCAGTGGGTCTTCCTTCGTCCTTCGTCCTGTGTCCTCCGCCTCGACTGCTTGGCGACGCGACTCCTGCGGTTTACGATCTCTCTTCTCAATTGCCCAACCACTGTATAAAATTGCTCTAATGGCGTTTTTGTCGCGCTTTCGTTCCCATTATTTGCTTTATTTACCCAAGTGCCTTTCAACTGTAATTGTTCTTGTTGGGCATTCAAAATTATATTTATTTTGCTATTCTGTTTTTTCCATTTTATCACACGTCATCAAAGAGTACATTACATTCAAATATCATTTGTTATGTTTGTGGGACCACAAATTGTTATTGCATATAAAGCATTTGTTCATTTGTTGCATTTACTTCATTGATTTTATTTGCCAGTTACCTTCAGCTAGAAGACTCTTACTTCTTGAATTTGCAGGGGAAATTAATGTAATGTTTATGAAGAAAACTTTCGTTAAATTTGTATTTCTTTGTTGCACAACAATTGTTATTAAATGTATTAAAAAATAGTCACTCAAATTGTCTACAATACAACAAGTATTACTTATTTTTTTTATTTTGAAAAGCAATGAAAATTCCGATTCAGTAAGAGAGCAATTAATTATTATATTTAAAGAAATAAATTCATTGGAAATTACATAGTAATTTTATTGAGTGGAAAAACCTTAAATATGTTTACTATAAAATGCAAAAATGTTGTGTAATATTTACTTTTTAACTGTAGAATTGGATGCCTTAACAACATATTTTTAAAAATTAAATATACAGGCGAGAGATATACTCTAATTATTCAAACAATATTGATTTACCTGAAAAGTCTTTGTTTGCGAGTCATTGACCGAATGCTTCTAAAATTTGATATATGTTATGAAGCATAAGACATTTGAAATGAACAACAATTCAAAACAAATACAAACATCAGATAGAAACACTGACGTTTTAAATTGCCAGTTAGAATGGTGATTATTATTTTCGTGGAATTTGTGATTATGATTTGGCTGTCGCAATATTTTTGGGAAATTCATTAGAATCGCAACGTGGAAATAAGTGGAACAACAAAGCGATAAGCTCGCAATTCTAAATAGTAGAAACAAAAACAAAAGGGAATAAACAAATGCAGCTAAAGCGTAGCTTTTAAGCACACACAGAAGAGTGTGGAAGAGAGAGAGAGAGCGACAGAGGGAGGGAGAGAGAGAGAGAAAAGTGTAGCATACGCTGTGGCTGGCAATGTTTAATTAAAAGCGTGAGAAAAATGCAACACTCAAGCTGCAAAATAGTCGTGTGGTGGAGTCGGCAACAACAACAACGGCAACGGCTCGAGGCAAAGTGCGAGAAGTGACCGTGGACGTTGCAGCTTGCAACCTCCGACGCGCATTTTGCCAATCTACTTTTCGCCATTTCCATTCTGGCCGGGCGAAGCCAAAGCCAAAGCCAAAACCAAATTAAATTAATTAAATTGCAAGAAAATCTGCGCTGAAGCACGTGGAAAACTCTTCGTCGTCGTCGTCGTCAACGTTGTCGAAATGAAATCAGCAGAGTAAAGTCAAATTAAGTAAAACTTGGGTTAGCTTAGGTAAGAGCAACAACAACGTTTCATACTACTTTCAAAACGCTTTCTGTTTTTGCAAGCGCTGCCTCTTGAAATTGGCCAAGAAAGGGCGTGATGTTTCATAAGCCAGTTTCGGCAAATTCTTGGCTGCGCTGTTGATTCCTATTCGGAGAATTTGGGAATTATCTGAAAGATAAAATTAAAAATGGAATGTCGGAAAACATAGTAATTTTGATATTACATTTATTAACTGCGTTATTAATTTGTATTGCAAAAACACAGCATAACTCTCAGATTATTTATTAAACTATAGATATTAGTAGTTTTATGTTCATTATATTATTTTTGAGCCTATGAATTTCAACTGAAGCATAACCGATGGTGAAGAGTTAACGACGCTTAACGTTTCGAAGACTGATGTCACCGATTTAAGTGTAAACAAACTAATCTAGTATGAAGTTTTCATTATACGAATTTTAATACACATCTTACAACGTCATCAATTGAAGAATATTATTAATAGAGTTTGTCTTATACATTCAAAATTGTACATCTGAAACTTCTGCATTTTGCAATTCAAATAAATGTTTTTCTAAAAGCCTCACAAATTGTTCTGTTTAGAAATGCATAAATGTCTAAATTTGTCCACGAGAAATTAAAGTTCACTTTATTTTAATTTAGATAATGAATGATAAATGAATTCGTTGCAAAACGCTGCCGCTGCCTACAGGGTATTTTGAAGTCGATATGCGCAGCTTGTTTAGTTTGTTGTTGTTTGCAGTGTTTTACAGTGTAGCGCCTTTGCGTTCTTCACGCGGTTAGCAAAGCATTGCACTTGACTTGAAGCACAACCGTCGTTTTCTTTTCCGCTTTCGCTCTTTCTTCTACTGCCCACATCTCTCGTTCTCGCTCTCGCTCTCGCTCGCACTCGCACTCGCTCTATTGCTCGTTGAGTCGCTTGCATTTTTTGCAATTAGCGGAATTGTTTCACATTTGCTTCGCACCCGCTTCGCTCCGCTCCACAACCGATTTGCGCCCCCCGCTGCCCTGCCACTGAAACTGAACTTCAGTTCAGCTCGCCTGCAGTTTATCTGCGGTTGTCATTGCATTACGTTTCCCCCTCGCCCCTCCCCTTCCATTTACACTTGCCGTCTTTGGCTGTAGCTTGGTTTGTCGCTCGGTTGAGTTTATCTAGCAACCTCGCCACTGTCGTTTGCTGTGCAACTGTCGCTTTCTCTGTGTCCAGCATTTTGGCGCCCAGGGGAAGTGTGCTAAATCTTTTAAAATACATCTAAAAACCGCGCTGCCAACACACACACACACACACACACACAAAGACAAACAGCTTTATGCACTTTACTCGTATGTTGCTGCCTCCCTCTCTCTGTTCCTGTCTCTGTCTCTGTCTCTGTCTCGCATGTTATCTGTACGTTCCAGCTGTTTTCAAGCTGTCCTGCCGTCCGCTATCCGTCTCTGTCTCTGTCTCTGTCTCTCTGGCTGTTCCACAGTTCGCTCTGTCGTTGTGGTGCACTCATGTGCATTTTAGTGGTAACCCAGTTTTCGTTTTAGGTGCTTAAAAGGTTTCCCCATTTGAATGTTGTTTGGCTTTGTCTGTGTGTGTCTCTGTGTGTGTGTGTGTGTGTGTGTGTGAGAGAGGTGTGGCAGCTGCAGCAGAGTGGACGCCAGATAATAGATCTGGCAGTGAACAGTTTTAAATCGCAGCTGCCGCCGCCACACTGAAATTTACTTATGTAAGCTCATTTTCAGCAATTCAGTTAGTTAGAAGACATAAAACTAAGCCGACCCAGCGAGCCTAGGCTCAAGCAAAAAAATCGAGTTGGAAAACTACAGTCGAGCGTGCTCGACTGAGAAACACCCGCCATAGAGAATAGAAAACACTTCTACGAGCATTTTAAGAATTAACCGAAAAGTATATTTGAGGAAAATATACCTTACCACAAACTACATCTGATTTTTGGCCTTGAACAAGTTTTATGTTTTTCACCCGATCACAACCAAATTTTCAGAAATCATTTCGCCTATATTATTATTATTGTTTATAAATTGTGCGTTTTAATCGTTTTTTTTTTATCAATTTGAGGCTGCGGAAGAAGGCGTGGCAAATATAGAAAACAAACTTGACCTACGTGCAGTAATACCAAATTAAAAAAAAATCAATTTGGTAGCTCTAGCTTTTAGAGTCTCTGAGATCTAGGTATTTATATAGGCAGACAGACAGACCTATTTTGACTCGGCTGTTGAAACTGATCAAGAATTTATATACTTTATGGTGTCGGAGATGCGTGCTTCTGCTTGTTACATACATTTTCGGTATGTTACCAAATTATAATACTCTTCTACCCAGTGTGTAACGGGTGTAAGGACAGCTAACGAGTCAGCCTGTCAGTTGGGCAGACAGACAACAACAGTTTCCTGGCCAGAAATGACATCCTCAACCTCATTCACAGTGCCAAAGCTGCGCCTCAGACTGAGGCTGAGACTGAGACTGAAATGGAGGCTCTTCCTGCTTCGCTCGGCTCAAACGAGTTATGCGCATTTGCCCGCGAGCCGAGAGATTTGCGTTGCTCAGTTTTTTTTTTGTGTTGTTGTTGCTGTTTGGCTTCCTTCGGTTTTCTTTTTTTTCATTCCCATTCCCATTCCCATATTTTTTTTTTTTGAGGCTGGCTTCTTTTGGTTTCCGTTGCCACGCAGCAGAAATTTGCAGTCGAAATCCGCGGCACAGGTACAAATGTGCGAGTGCGTATAAAAAACCTCAAACCAAACAGAAGAGAAAGGAAAAACCTTAAGGCGTACGTCATTTTGTTTACATAAAATCAGCCAAGTGGAGACAAGTGCTGAAAGATGCCGCTGCCGATGTCGATGGTGATGCCGCAGCCGCTGCCAGTTGAGTGGGAGGCGCCACAGGAGAGGAGGATGTGAAGTGGGAAGTGGGAAGCGGGAAGCGGGAGGCAACATGAGCGTGGCAGAGATGTAAATGGAAATGGAGACTCAGGCGATGGCTAAAAGAATCTTGCCAACATTACGGCATAACATTTGCATAATTATTATTGTCTGTGTGTTTGTGTGTGTGTGTGTGTGTGTGTGTGCATATGTGTGCGTGGTATTTTTTTTCTGGTTTTTTTGTAAGCAACATTTTGCATTTAATTTGCATTTAAACTGAGACAACCAGTTGATAAGTGCCAACAATTTTGAGCCTGATGACGTTCTAGGAAACCCAAACTCAAGCCCCCAAAGCATTCAAAGCGTCGAAAGAAACCTGATTAAGTTAAACAACTTTAAAGTCAGAGAAATGTTTGAAGAAAATATTTAATCAACACATTGACTTGGCTACAAACATTGTGATTAGGCGAAGCATTTCAGCGAATGATAACATAAATACATTTCATATTGTCTAGAATATTAAATTTGATAAATTGCTTGCAGCAAATATATATAAAAATTAAAATACATTCAATATTCCCGAAAATGATTCACTTTAAATAATTTATAATCATTTAGCCTCAGCCATTTGCCAATCAGCCTAATAACTTAACTAGAAGAATTCAGAGAATTATTGATAAATTGCTTCATGTGTCAAAACGATTCCTGAAATATATAATATTTAAAATGTGTCACTTTATAAATTTCTTGAAGATTTATTATTTTATGTTTTCTTTCAACTCAATTCAATCCCCTTCTGGAAATCGTTTATTTCATTTATATTTTTCTGCAGATTCCGCAACTGTTTTGATAACTTTATTGCAGTTGGCAATTGCTTATTTGTAGCTGCGAAATGATGTTTGTAGTGCTGAGTGCTTTAAGGCATCTTCGAGTCATAAAATGCTGCTCGAATTATTCATTTCTTGCTGACTCTTCGCCACTGGGATTGAGAACTCTTTTCGATTTGTTTTTTTTTTTTTTTGCAATTGGCAACAATGAATGGAGTTGGAGTCGGAGTCGGAGGCTGGGTAACATGTCAATCTTGAATGCTGAGTGGACGGTCAAGAAATTTCCATAAAAAGAGAAAAAACGTTGCCAGCATGCAGCATCAAATGAGCGCCAGCTGTGTCGCAGCAGGTCCTGGGACGCAAACAGCAAACAGCAAACAGCAGTGAGAGTTAGGCGCCAGATAGGGACAAGGACTTGAAGTCAAAAGCAAAACCAGAAGCAGAACCAGAACCAGAAGCAGAACCAGAACCGAAAAACGGCAGAGCAAACATAAATGACAATGCATGCCACATTTTTCGCAACGGCACAAAAATTCCAATTAAGTAGCAGCTGTTGGTAACTCGCTTTGAAAATTGAACAGCGACGCAACGGCAGGAAGACAGGAAAACCAAACCAAACCAAACCAAACCAAATCAAAAAGCGAACCAAAAATAAAAAAAAAAATGTGCCACACAAAACAAAAAAAAAACAGAAATGAAAATAAAAAAAATAAAAATGAGAGAAATGCGGAACGAGATGAAAAGCAAAGCCGAAATGTGAGTTCTCTGACTTCTTCGCCTGCTGCCTCCGCCTGGCTGTGAAATGAAAATCAATGTCACTGTGTGTTTGGAGCAACGCTGACAAGTCAAGCTACTGTCCTCCTGTCGACTCCTCCCCCCTTTCCCACACAACTCTTTCTCAGCTGGACGGCTTACAGCCTGCTGACCATGTGCCGTGCCATGTGCAAGGGTCAAGATTTCGACCACAACAAAGATGCGAGCTAGAAACGTAACCAGGGCAGGCATAAAAGTCACCAACATTCGTTCGCCAGTTAACAAAACGCCTCCCACACTCTCGCTCTCTGCTTTCCTCTGCTTCGTCCTTCCCTGTGCCTGACAATTGGCCAGGACATGAGCGCCAACAAAAATTATATAAGACAAACATGTTTCGTATACCTTAAGTGGAGTACAGCGAGCTTCTTTTGTATCCCAGCGAACCAGCAAACGAAACTCAAGCGATACTATCGGAAAGCAAAACGTATTATATTGATGATTTGTATCATTAAGTCACTTTCTCTTTACAATCTATCATCAATAATAAGTAAACTTTGTACTCTCATATTTTTTGTACAATCTATTCGTTTAATTTCGGGAACATTTTTTAAAGTAACTTTTCAACTGTGGAAAATGGAAATTATAAAGCTCAAATAAATTTTACATTAAATATTTTTCAGAAGGTGGCTAAAACTAGTTGTTTTATATTTTCCGAAAGGTATTTCAACCGATGACAACTCGCAATCGTTGCTTATATTGAATGCTATTGAAAAATAATAGTCATTCATGTGACCTTGCGTATACTTGATATTTTTAACAACACCTTCCATATTAGACTCAAATTTGAAATGACATTGGAATAACTTTAAAATGTGATTTCGAAATGTTCTATATTTCTCTGAACTATTACTACATATAAAATATATATAAAATAATAAATAAATACAAAAATCAATGCAATCGCAGAAAATTAAATTTTTGTGATTCTCAAAGCAAACGAATACTCTGGTTCACTGGGATGCTGTACTTTAATTCTGTGCTGGCATTGTGTGTGTTCGAGTGTGCTTAATTTAACATCTGTGAATGGTTCGAGGACGCTTTAAAAGAAGCTCCAAATTACTTGCACGTCTGCCGAGATTAAAGTTAAAACAAGTGGGTAAAAAAGTTTGTTCTTAGTCATCCGCTTCAGAGATTTAAGAGTGTGAGAACGGGAACGAGAGACCGCAACCGAGGAGGAGGGGGGGATGAGAGAGCCTAATCGTTGCTTTGTATAACTTTTTATTGCGGCTTGTTCTCGCCACCATTTGTGGCAAATTGTTTCGCAGCCATATGACAAGCAACACACAGATCAACTTTGTGCTGCCTGCTGTTAATATGAGCATGATGCGAAATATTTCTTTAATTTCGCACATCGATTTTCAATCAGTTTTGTAATATCATGGACAAAAAGAAAAAAAAAAACACATTTGCACTGACGATTTTATAATTGGGCGTGGCAAATAAGCTTGCCACAATTTGCCGCAGCGAGCTGGTTACAGGGTATTAAAATGTTTCAAGTTACGCTGCCAATAAAGCGAGCGCCCAACAACATAAAACAGTTAAGCGGAAGTGAGTGTGTGTGTGTGTGTGTGCAAGTGTGTGTGTGTGTGTGTATGTGACGCGAGCTAACAATCAAATCCCAGATGCCGGGCGAGCCAGGCGAAAAGGCGCAACGATGGCGACGGCGACGGCGACGTGTCGACAAACCACAACTCGGCTGCGAGGCGCCCTTCATTTAATACGCATGCACACACACACTGACACACTGACACACACACACACACACACATATGTGCGCATACACACAGTTACAGTTACACGCACACTTGTTGAAATATAATAAAAATTTGATGTGCTTAAAATATTTCATAAGACAGGCGCAAACAATGGGCAAACAACAAAATACACACACACAAATATATAAAGCGTAAACGTAAACGTTAAATAAAAGAAATATTGGATACTTGCAAACAAGTTAAAAATAAAAAACGCTCACTGAGAATGTAAAATGTGAAACGAAATAAAATTTATTTAAATACATTTGTTGTTGTTGTTGTTGTTGCTGCCTCGCCGCCTAGGCATCATGGTGAGTGTCTATTGTCTAAAGTGCAATCGAAATGATTCCCGGAGTGTTAGACCAACAATAATTTTGCGAAAAAAAATAGCTCGTAAAAATGTAAATAAAATCAAATTCAACAGGAAATAAATCAAAATACCAAACGCAAGCATGAAATGCATACGTAAAAAAAATATATGTACTATAGAAGCTGCAAATAAACATTTGAAAATTTGCCAGCTCACAATCCATGGTATTGTTGGGCAATTCTTGTATTTTTTTCCATACACTATTGCGTTGTGGTCATTTCACGATTGTAATCGAATTGTTTGCATTGCAATGTTGCCAAGAAATTTATTGAAAACAATTTTTGCAAAGTATTTCATAAAAATACTTTATTTTGTTTTGCTGCATTCTTTTGGGGAATTTAAATCAGGCTGATGAAAGTATTTTGTTGGAGGGTATTCAACAGTCAGTCATTTGGGTGCTTGCGCTTTGTTCATTTCCGCTTAAAATATAATAATAATATTAATAATTCAGCTTGTTCCTTTTGCTGGCCATTTTATCGGCATTCTTTCGCCAGGTATTTATGACAACGACAAAAACTTCATAAAGGACATTCGACTAATCAAGACAAGGTGTTTTTTATTGAGCCACCTGTCGTTATTGCCCCTGCCACAGCTCCCTGCCCCAGCTGCCCCTGTGAATGACAATGGCATTGGCAACGAGCAGAAATATTCGCGTGCGGCAACATTTGGCAAACATTTGCGCTAATTTGTCGTCGTCAAGCACGAAACGGGCCAAATTCCTGGCCACCCAAGGGACACTAACGGTCGATTAAGACAGCACAACGGGCAGAGGGGGGAGGACGAGGGGAGTGGGGAGCGGGGCAGTTTTAAGCTGTGAGTTATGAGTTATGAGTGGAGTACCGTGAGCCACATGCATAAATCTCAAGAGCTGCTCTGCACTCGGGAAGTGCGTGCCGTCGATTGCCGAGATAAACTAACTGTTTAGGGGGTGGGTAAGGGGGATTGCCGAAGAGGGGAGGGACAGGAGGGAGGGTTGGTTACAACTGCTAATTGTTTGCTGTTTGTTTTTGCTGACAATTCATTTTGAGAACTCGGAATTCGTGCAGCACACAAAAGTGTCACGCAGCGTCAAACAGATCTGCGAGCTTCGATCGCGATTGCGATAACGATTGCGATAACGATTGCGATAGCGATAGTGATGCCGATGCCGATTACGATTGTGACTGCGATTGCCAGAGAGCTGCCAATTAATTAATTAGTCCACTTTGCGGGGGCGTGGCTGAGGGCGTGATTTATGGCTAAACTAACTGCCGACTGCCAGCTCAGCTTTAGCCATAAAAAAACATAATGAAATAAATAAAATGTGAGCTCAGCTCTCAACACGCAAAAATGACATTGTTATTGTCGCGTTTTGCATGACATTAGCATGGAATTTGTCGTCGAGTTGAAAGCTCAACAGAGTCCGTCTCCAAGTCTCGCTCTCGCTCTCACTCTCAGACGTCGTTCCATTTGCAGTTGAGGCATTTCTCTTGCAAATGACGCTAATTAGCGCGGCCTACAAAAACGGTGACTCGTCCTGCCACCTGGCTAGCACAAGCACAAAGGACACAGGCCGGCTCAAGCCTATGACTCCACTTGCCAGATGTAGTCATCAACTGGCTAAAATATGTGGCAGGCTTTGCCTCTTCTATACATTTAAATATTTATTGTTACACCTAGTGCTGTGAACAAGATTTTATTTCATTTTTGTACCTATTGCAACATAGAAATTCATTCTAATTTATAACCGGTATTCCACAATAAACCAATATTTACCTTTTGCACTAGAGAAATTAATTTTTGCCGCAAATATAGTAAAATTAATATATAATATATACAATTAATATATGTATGTATAATATATATACATCGCACAAAAGAATTTAATTCAGAGCCTCAACTAAAATATTATATTAAACAATATTTTATTTGTGTACCTATTGCACTAGATTTAATTGTATACTGCAAATATAGTATAATGTATAGATATTTAAATACCCAATTTTTATATACACACAATATTTTATTTTTATTATTAGTTTAATTTTATTTTTGTACCTAATGCACCATAAATTCTGAGCTACAACTATAATGTAATTTTATTTAGTATTACATAATTTGTATTTTTGGTTTTGGTCAATTTTACCATAGAATTTAATACTGAGCAACACTTATAAATAAATAAATACATAAATGTTGTATATGTTTAATGCCAAATGGAAATTAAACATCTCATTCAAATTTGGTCCACACAAAATTTAATGGCTTCAACTTTTGTTTTTGGATTAGAATTTAGCTTTTTTTTTCGAAATTAATAATATAAGTTTTTTATTTGTTTACTAAAATTTGATTGAAGAGCTCGATTAAATCGTTTCATA
The DNA here is from genome assembly GCA_035045625.1 of Drosophila formosana. Taxonomy (NCBI): domain Eukaryota; kingdom Metazoa; phylum Arthropoda; class Insecta; order Diptera; family Drosophilidae; genus Drosophila; species Drosophila formosana. The sequence goes on from JAWNOW010000414.1 coordinate 121,307, forward strand.
GCATTCTGTTTTATTTAAAATTTTAAAATGCATCTACACCAAGAGCCAATTTTGTAAAGTTACTGAGATATCGGCTCAACAACATTGAAATAAACTATAAAAATGTTTCGAATATGGGACTCGATACGTCGGTCCCTAATTTAGGACCCAACTTTAACATTTTGAGTCGCACAATTTCAAAGCAGATTTATTATTTGTTAGTTTTGCGTGTTCCTTCGGCAATAACTTAAAGATTTGCACAGCAATTGAGACTCAAACGCACTGACCAAACACATTTGATAGCTGACAAGTTTTGAGTTAGGTCATTTGATTGCAGCTAAGCTGAGCACATCTATATTTAGTATATATGTTTATTTATCTGGCGTGTGTGCGCATCATTATCAGAGCGAGACAGAGACAGAGAGAGAGAGAGAGAGAGAGAGAGAGGGAGAGATGGAGCGTCTTTAAAGTATTTTCAGCACTGTTACTAAATATATACAACAAATGGGCCGCCTACAAACAAACACAAACACAAACTCAAACACTGACAATGGAAAGCAGTCCAGTTTGCGGGTACGCGTGTTCGACGGGGATGGAAGAGGGAAGGGGGAAGGGGGATGATGCGTGGGTGTGACGCCCTAAAAGCAACAATACAACAAAATAAACAAAAGCTCTGCACTGCCATTGTTGGCTTAAGACACACTAAGAACATTCATAAATTTTTTGTTTTTTATTTAGCATTGCGTATACGTAATTTATTTTGAGAAGACGCCAGGCAAAAATATATATCTAAAAAAACGCTGCATACTTTGTTGGGCGCACAAGCGTGCCAAAGAGACGACATCTAAACAGGCACATAAACAAAGCGAAAATGAAAAACAGAATATGAAACCAGAACGTGTTGCCTGCAGCAACACGACTAGTAGATACCCTAACACATGAATTTATAATACTTCATGACTATTCCTTTTAATTATTATCAAGAGAATATATAATTATTATTAAAATAAACAAAATTGTTATTAAATTATTTATTATTTATCTGTAATAAATATGTATCTTTTGTGTGATTAAATCTGTATATGAAGTAATAAACTAAATATTTATTCATTTATATCGTATTTGTTATTTATTACCTGCTATCACTAATATTTTTAATTTTTAAGCTACAATAAATTCGACGGTTTTAAACCAATTTTGAATTCTCATATAATTTATTAATTGTTTTTATGATATTTTGTCACTTTTTTAATATTTTCATGTCCTCAGTCACTTGCGAAAAGATGATTCCCTTCGTTTTTGTGGCACAATTTCGTTGGGCACATGGTATAAAAAAGATAAATAAATAAGGCATAAGCAAAGAAATGTATGAATAATAATAATAGCCAAATTGGTTTGAGCTTATTTTGGCACAAGTGAAACGAAATGAAATTAGCTTTAAGTTCTGATGACTTTCGACGTGGATGGCGATGGCTGAGAAGCGGCGGGGAGAGAGGAGAGTGGAAGAGGATGCCCTCTAGCTAGAGCCTGGCTCTCTGATACAGTTGGCCGACAAATTGTCAATTGACGCGCAGCCAGGCGCTGAAGCTGCTTCCGCCCGGCTGGCTGTGAATGGGGCAAGAGCAGTAAGTTGCATGGAATTTTGTTGCAACGTGGAAGCGAACGAGAAGCGACCATCGACCTTAGTTTGGTCTACTTGGTGGTCCTCGCTTTTGCCATGTTGCGGACGGGTCTTTATCGCTTTTTGAAATCATCTGGCTGGAATAAATACATTTCAGCATCAAGTTGCCTGCCTCAAATTGCTCGACCATTAGGTTGGGCCAACTAATGCACTTGGCTTCCACATCTTCTGCTTCCCAGTTGAATTATATGTCAGCAGCTGCTGCGTGTAATAAGTGACTTTCCTCAGCACTCTCTCTCTCTCTCTCTCTCTCTCTATTGGCCTTCGTCCTTCGTCCTTTCTTGGAGCTATGCAAATAATCCACAGCAACTGCAGGCACATTGATATATTGACTCAGGCAATAACATCAAAGTCTCTGCCTCGCAACTAAATCTTTGTATTAACAGCATAAATTATGTTGACTTAAGTTGGCCAGCAAATCGCATGCGGGCAAATCGGAAGAGACTGAGAATCGGAGAGAAGACGTTGCCAGAACCCTTTACGTTCGAATTGAAACTGAAACCTAATGACGCATTTGATTGGCTCCACCGAGAACACCACTAAAAATAGACTTTGCGACAGCTCCATGCGATTAGTCTTTATTAGATGCTTCGCTGATTCCCTTAACTCAACTCAAATAACTCGATTACTGAAATACTCGTCGTCGTCGTCGTCGTCGTCATCGTCGGCCAACATGCAAATCGATATCGATAGCAACCCCGTGGCCTGAGTTTCTTTTTTCCTTGCTTCCCACATTTCTCTTCTCGGTCGGTGCCGGACAAAGCGAACCGGCTAGATTACATTGTTTAAGTAAAGGTCATGCTGGCTAATGTTCCATAAACTAAAATAAACTTAAACTCAAAAGCATATTGATTTTCCTATCCGATTCAACCAATAAATTATGCGCGAAAGTTCATTAGGTTTGCTTTCTTGCAGCGGATATTGAACAACGGACTGCGATTTAAAAGCAATCTTCGATGAATGCTTTAGGCAACCTAAAGCGAAATAAATTCGTTGACTTGAAAGCCAAACATAATATAGGAAATTCGGTTTAAAAATAAAATTTTAGTTTTTCGAATATTTTTATTTAAATAATAATTAATGCATTTTTAACTTTGCTTATGTATTATATTGTATTTGTCAACATACATAGGTAAATACATAATACTAATAATAATGAAAATAATAGTTGTAAATAAATAAGTAATTATTTTATTTTTGGATATACTTATACTTAAGAAATAAAATGAACTTAGTTTTAAATAATAAATTAATTTTTTTAAATATAATTTGATACAGAAATGAACCAATAAATAAATATCTGAATAAATATATTTTAATGAAATAAACAATAAATCGTCTAAATATCAGTTGTTGTTAAACGTATTTTACATATTTCTGTCATTTTTACAATATTTATGTTGGCATAATTATAAAACGCACGTTATTGTCGTCCAATGACACTGCGATTCGCTGCCGTCATAAAAGTTGAACTCGCTTGGCAGCGAAATAAAGAAATTAACAATTTGCGCGCATCGGGCGCAACAGAAGTCATTAGTTATCGTATTACGCCTTTTGACCGCGCCACGCCCACCATTTGAGCTGATAAATTATGCAGCCCTGCGACACCGAATTCCCCACTCCAGTTTGTATCCTTTTTGGTTTTCGGCTTCATTGGAATCGGAATATGTAAAACGTTTGATCCCTTCCGGCTTAGTCAGCTCTAAAAGTAGCGCACGATGAAATAAACTTAAATAAAATTAGGTGCAATGGGACAAGGGACAGGTTGACAGACGGACAGATTGACAGACAGATTGACAGACGAATGCAGAGAGAGATAAAGAGAGAGAAGGAGACTGCGAGCGAAAGGAGAGACAACTTTAAATTTATTACAAGCCCGAAATCAAAATTATTTATTTGCTCAGCGCTGAGCACAATCAAAAAAGCAAATTCATGTTGACGGGCAGCCCCAATGACATCTCATCTCATCTCATCGCATCCCATCTCATATCATCTATTTCTTTCTCTCAGTCATCCCTTCGTGAACCTTTCTCCATGTGGCCGGAAAAATAGTCAACGCAGCAAAGAGCATAATTTATTTATTTACAATACTCTCCTAAGCATTACTATTATCAACAATGAAATAAAAATAAAAATACTTGGCATTATCCTATCCGATCTGAGCTTTGTGCTCTCAATACCCTGTAAAAATTGTAGCTGGGGGACTCGCGATGCTGAGCTGCTGCCAAAAAGGGCTGAGCATAATTTATATATTTGCAATACTCGCGTAAGCATTGCTATTATTAACAATACTAGAAAAAAGGAAAACAATAAAATAAAAATGAGGAGTGCACTAAAAATACTTGGCCATTTCTTTTCAGATCTGAGCTTTGTTCTCTCAATACCCTGTAAAAATTGTAGCTGGGGGATACGCGATGCTGAGTTGCTGCCAAAAAGGGCTGAGCATAATTTATATATTTGCAATACTCGCCTAAGCATTGCTATTCTCAACAATAAAATAAAAATACTTCGCATTATCCTACCAGATCTAAGCTCTCAATACCCTGTAATAATTTTTAGCAAGTGGATACGCGATGCTGAGCTACTGCCAAAAAGGGCTGAGCTTTTGATTAAAAATTCAGCTGTTAGATATTATCTGTTGCTGATTTGTGCCCAACTCTCTCCCTATGTTTCTGTCTCGCTGCCTGCCCCGAATTTAGGTTAAAAGTTGGGCTCTCAGTTCATTGAAAGTTTTGGCGCAGCAGGCACGTAGTCGTGCCACGCCCATATCGCCCCCTCTCGGCAGCAACTTTTACACTATTTGGCCCAATGTGAAAGTCAGTCTGCGCTTTGCATTTCTGGCCAAAAAGCAAATAGCAATAACAACAAGAACTGAACTGAACAGAACTGAAACTCAAACTCAAACCATGTCGTAAGAGTCATAAAAAATGGACAACTTTTATATTTTTGTATTTTATTTATTTATGTTAAATTCATGACATGTATTTAAATTAGTTGCCGAGCAGTTTTGTCCCTTTTTGTCTTTATCTCTTAAAATGAGTGTGTGTGCGTGTGTGTGAATGTGTGTGTGCCATCAAACGCAGCCGTTGTGAATTTGCACCCCAAAAAGTGGGCAGCACAAAGGCTCTGCTGCATTAGCAAATATTCAATTATGAACCAGCCTTTTCTCTCTCTCTCTCTCTCTGTGTGTCTCTGTCTCTCTCTCCGCTTGTCAGCTCTGAGATTTTTGCGTATCTGTGTCTGCTGCCATTAGCATTTCAAATGCAAAGACAGAGGACACAAAAACCCAAAAACGCCGAACCCAATCCTCAGTTCGGTCTTCGAGCTCACACCAAAAGCAGCATCCGCATTACCATTGGCTCCAGCCTGAACCACATCTCTAGCTCCGGCTCCAGCTCCAGCTCCTGCTCCCGTTCCAGTTCCAGTTCCAGTTCAATTTTAGTTGCAGGCGAGGAACATGGAAAAGTTTTGCCATTTGCCTGCAAGCGGCAAAGCGGCAAACGACAAACGACAAACGACAAAGGGCAAAGCAAACACGCAAACTTTTCCTGTATATATCTTGTCAGTGATATGTGTATACTAAATAGCTGCATACATTACCGCAGTCCCTCCCCCCTCTCTCTGTCTCTCTCAGTCGGTGTGTTGCCATCTCCGTCGCACTTTTAGAATAGCTTAAAAATTGCGTGTTTGGTCAAGTAAATGAGCTTTGCTGTGGCTTTTCCACTTTTGTTTCTTGTGCTTTCGACATGCTTTACCAACCGACAGATCAAAGACGCACACACACATCCTCACACACACACACACACACACACACACACATACACCGACACCGACACAGACACGCTGAGAGATTTGTGTGGCGGATGCCCAACCGGAAATTGATATTTAATTAAAGTTTCAGACGCAGCTTTTGTCGGTTTGCCAGAGCAAACTTTGCCCCCCCCTGAACGAGTTTAGTGCTCAGTATTGTTGTTGCAATGCATAAACAAATAGGCAGCATATCATTCGGAGCAACAAATTCTGACGACTCGAAACTTTGAAATGAAATACATTTGCTACTTTATCAACGCATCTCATATCATTTTCTGTTTGCTAAGCCCAAAGAGAGACTGTGTGTAAGAGAGAGAGAGAGAGAGGCTTATCAAAAGCGGAACAAACTGAAACTCTAAGCTTGTTTTGCCAAGTGTGTGTTTTTTTTTGTGCCGGCAAAATTGTGTTGTAGATCAACATTAATCTCGACGTAAGCTGCAATGATACCAGCTGAAAATGGCACTTGGACAGTTGTGAATTATGTTGATATATCGCCATAGAGCAATGGAAACAGAAATATATGTTATATAGTCCATGTGACGAAGGATTCTCCAAGTACGCGCTGAAACCTTTCGCCTGGATTAAGCGACGATTTAATTGCCATTCTCTCAGCTCTTGAAACGACTTTCGTCGCATTCCAATCGAATCGAAACGAATCCAAACCAAACGAAACGAAACGAAACGAATCGATTCTCGACTACAAATATTGTCATTGCTTTCTGCTTTCTGCTCTCTGGTGTCTGGCTGCAAAGTGTTATTCGCTTTGGACCATTAAAAGCACACCGCAAACGCAGTGTCGCACTGTCGACATTTTGTTGCTCATTAAATGCACTCAGGCAAATTTATGCTCATTTATTTTAAAGGCGTCGTATCTTTAACTCCCCGCCTCCGAACAAAAGAAGCAGAAATTCTCCTCCTGGGAGGGTGGCCGGGTTCAGCAGCATGCTTTAATGTCGCTCGCGAAAATGTTTTTTATTTATTTATTTAAATATGTACGAGCGGAGAGCAACAGCCGTGTCTCAGCTGCTCCACCGATACCAGGGAAGGGGAGGGAACTGTGTGTTGCTTAGGTGGAGTGCTAGGAGGAGAGCGGTAAACAAACTTTATGACTTTTATCTACGCGCAACTTTCGCCCAACACAGCGCGAATGGAAGTGGCAGCTTTCTCCCTCTCTCTCCCTCCCTCCTGTTGTCTCTACGCTCCACTTTGAAGCAGTGAAATAGAGAAAGAGGCAGCGGAAGGCAGAGACACCGACGCTCATCAGCTGAGTTTTTAAACATGCCTTACGGCCAAATGCATAAATATTTTCGCAGTGTCTTTGTCGCGCGAAAAGCAGCATCACATTTTTCATATAAATTTATTTGGCTTTGGCTGCTTTGACGACACAACATTGGGAGCGTGCCGCATTTGCATATTTGCAGCAAAGCAGCAGCATCCAACAACGAAACCCATAAAAACCGGTACAGTTGAATGAAATGAAGTCAAATAACAGAGCACAAAGTACACACAACAAGCAACAAGCAACAAGAGACACAGGAGCAGAGAAAGCACTGGACAGCACATCACAGTGAGTGGGCGGGGCGCAAAAAGATATAGGTAATAAAAACTTTATACAATAGCAGATGCCATCCCCAAATGGTTGATGGCCATGCCGGCCAACGGTCAACGGTCAGTCCAACAATAGCAGTTGTTGTCATTGCTTAAAGGTGTAAGGTTGGTAAATTGCAAAGGGAAAAATGGAAAAATGGCATTAGGATGTGGAAAATGCCCTGGGAAAGTTATCGATCACTCTCGGAATCTTTTGCGCCGCCAGTTTATCATTTATATTGTTCCATTACAACTAATGGCACTTTCAAATGCGTGTATTAAATTAATCTTGCAGCCGCAAATACAAATCGATCAATTTGGCATATTATTTTCTTTAATTTAAGGATGGGAATTTTCATTTTCAAATTTATTTATTTCTGCAATATTTCATTTAAATTAATTTGTAATATATTTATAATCCGTCAAACTTATGATAACTTAATTAAAAAGCGTTAATATTCCAATTGCTATATTTAAAAACATTTTTAAAACAGGATTGGTAAATGAATCATCTTATTTGATAAATTTATTATAATTAATTTGCAATTTAAAACTTAAATACATACCTCTAATAATTTCCAGTCTATTTTGTCAGCATTGCAATTAATTTAATTATTAATTTAAATAGTGTTTCAATATATAATTAGTATATTAACAAACTTATTTGTGCAACTTACCATAATTCATTTCAAAGGATGAAAAGTTTTTAAAATTTTGAAATATATTTATTGTTATGATATTTAATTTTTTATTTTATAAATAATCTTATCTTATCTTAATCTGGTCGGAATAGAGAAATCCCAGCATTACTAATGGCCCTGCAGGTTATTAATGCGATTTGTGTTGGGTTTAATATAATGAATATAATGAAGTTGCGCTCCATAAAGTACGCTGTGTTTTCATCATCGAGTTCACGTCGAGAGACTGGCAGATAGTCGATGGGTTTTTGTGCCTATGAAAAAATGTGAAAACAACGACAAGCAGGAACATTTCGTCAGGTTTTCGCTTCGTGTTAATTCCAAAAAACGACATTTTCCGCACTCATACCCTAAGCCCAAGCAGCTCAAAATGGGATTGCACAATTCGTAAAATATAAACAATAAATTGGCAGCGTTTATTTCGTAATATTTCAGAAAAAAACAAATAAAGTTTCATCAGAAAAGCAGTTGCATTTTTAAGGGGTATCCACTAGTCGATTACTCCAGTTGAACGCAAGCTTACTTGTGTTTTTTGGAGCTTCGCGGCAGATTGTGTCAGATGTTAAATTTATTTACGCGAATTTCTCACTTCGAGCTGTGTAAAAGCAACGACAACAACGTCAGGAGCGACTGGCCATGTGGCGCAAGAACGTTGCCCAAAAACAATACAACAACAAAATGTTGAAATGTAAAAAATATATACTATAAACAAATAAAAAACAAAATAGAAAATGTTTAAAACCATAAACAAAAAGCGAAAACGAAAGCAAAGTGTTCAACTACATCGCACATGTTGGAAATGTTTTTCCTTCATTTTCGTTTCGTTTCCATAATGTTTTTTTGTATTGTTTGGATTTTTGTTGTGGGTTTCATTTTTAGTGCTTCCCGATGCGGATTATCAACTCAAAAATGCGCTCGACTATGCGAAGTTGGAATTTGGACTGCACTCACAGCTTTGGGGATTATGTTTCAATTAGGCAATGGAACAAAAGGACTATGGAGCGTTGATTGGATTGGAGCCATTTACCATTTGCCATTTGCCTGCCGAGCCGCAAATGAAACTTGAATACTCAAAACTCGAACCCCAGTTGGAGGCGCCTCCTCCCCCCTCACTTACAGCACTTGCCGCCTTTGGCTCTTGCCACTTGCCACTTGCCACTTGAGCCTTTCACGTGCCACGAGTATTTCAATTACAAACCCAATTAATATTATGAATAAAGTGAATAAGCACGAGTCGAGTGCGTTTTTCTCTGTTTCTCACAAATGCCCTTTCCCCCTGCGAATATAATTAGTTTTCTTATTTTATTTAGGTTGCGAAATTCACGCGCCACACAAAAAAAAAAAACAGTGTTGAATAATGCGCGTAAATAAAACATTTTTTCTCATTGGCCACTCGCCGAATTTATGGCGTGCTGGGAAAAAACCGCAGAAAAGCGCAGCGTACAGTCTACAATTATTATTTCAATAATTTATGGTTGCCATTTTTTATGAGCCAGACACAACATGTGCTAAACAATCAGCCAGCAAAGAGGCGCATTCAAATCAGTAAAAGTGCAAAAAGGTGTGAACAAGTGATCGAATAACACGTATACGCCATGTTGGGATCTCGTTTAATCTTGTTTTTATTATTGCTTGCCGTGAAGTTGGCCGCATAACAATGAGAACAGGTTGAATTTCACAGCTGTCAAGCTCCTCCTGCCCACAACAGCTATAATTCATCTTCATATGAATATGCTCATGCTTATGCCTGATACTCACACTCATGCTCGCACTCATCCTCGTATTTGTATTCGTTGATAGTCTATTGCTGAGATTCTGCAGTGCAGTATGGCTTTTATGCAAATAGCTGACAGCTTCATGGATATTGTTGTTGTTGTTATTTTTTTATTATGAGCATTTCGTTTGTTTGTTTCTCCTCCATCGCCACCTCCACCTCCACCTATTTTTTTAACTGCTGCAGTAGCACTATGAGCTACTCGTTGCTGTTGTTGTTGCTGGTGTTATTGTAAGCCGGGTCATAAAAATATAGTACGTTGATTTTCCAACTTGTTTGGGCTCGGCCATAAAACTGTGCACGGCCAATTGGCCAATTGAACAAGGTCAAAACTGTTGCTGAGTTGAGCTGTTGCTCAAGTTTCCTTCGAGCTTTCTCGTGTGTCTAAAAAATTCATTCGCTTTTATTTGTTTGTTTGTCTTTGCAGACTAAATACTTTGGAATTTACTCACTTTGGATTGATCATCACGTATCGAACAGAGACAGAGTGAGAGCGAGACCAGAAATTGGTAAGTAAAAGCAGCTCAGGCTTAAATCGATTGTTTATGCTAAGGCAAAACTCTTGTCGCCCCTTTATGGGAGCAGTGCATTAAGTTCTTAACTTGGCCTAGGCCACTTCCAATCAGTTTCAGCCACAAAGAAAACAACTTGTGTATGCGCCCACAACGGGGCCAACTCGTTTGCTTCGGGTTAATTAAAATACGAAATACACTTTGACAAAATGCCATTTAATCTACTCAGCTCGAACTCGCAAAGTCCAAGTACGAAAAAAAAAAAACCGAGAGGAAAAACCAGGCGGCAAATTAATTATGCGCATATTTGTGGGCTCAACAACATCCAACAAAAACAAAAAAAAAAAGAAGAAAGCAAAATAAAAATTAGACGGAGAAGGAGTGAAAAAAAGGTTCACTTTGATTTGCATTTTTTGGCGCTTTCGAATTCGCCTTTCATGATATTAACCGCACCCTCTATTAATTACAACAACAATCCACTACTAATCAGAAGCGTGGGCTTAAAACCCATCGCCGCCTTCCGAGTCCAGTGTTAAATGAGCCGCTGAGCCGCATAATTTACCAAATAAGACTGCGGCGTTGACTGCTCCATTCATTCTTGCCAAATTGAACCGATCTTTAATGGTCGATATGTGATTGTGAATGCTCACAAATATATTCATTTGTTAGAGAAACTATATGTTAAAGTCTTTTATTCATATCTCAGTTATTATTGCAACAAATACGCAGCTTAAGTGTAGGCAGCGCATAATAAATTATCTTCCCACGTCGCAAATCAGATCAAATTCGTTATAGTTATAATTTCTAATAAGTTCCATGCTGAAATGAAAAGACTAAGAGATATTCTTAGATTTTCTTAAGACTACAATAGATTTATGTTTGCAAACAAAAAAACAAATGAAGTAAGCAAGCGCACTTTTATTTTTTATTTCATATGATTTCAATTAAATACGTAAATTAAACTTAGCAAATATAAGTTGTATTTTTGCATTTGACGCAACAAATTCAATTTGCTTTGCTGTAATTTCCGATAATTTGAATTTGTCAGTTTTATCTATGTATAAACACTATCTTGATGGTAAACAATATTAATTGAATTGAAATTTAAAACGAATTGAATTCTTACGAGCTGATAATAATGCTGATATCAGGTGTGAAGCGAGGCTATATGGCACACACACACACACACATGCACACACGCACACGAATGTAAATATAGTTATGCATTCCTTTGTTGTGATGTTGTCCCCGAGGCGCTGCAGCAAATTCAATTTGGAATTTGCATGGCACAGTTCATTTGACAATGTATAATGAATTCGGTTGCGTGAATTCGTGTCCAGCGGGAGCTTTGACTCTCCCTCTCCCCCTCGCTCTCACTCTCACTCTCCTGCTGTGTTTGTCCCTTTCCCTCTCTGACACTTAATGCTCTAACTTCCTTGCAAGTCATATTTCACATGCCCACTTTGGCGAAGAGTGAAGAGTGGAGAAAAGGAGTGGCGTTAAGTGCCATAAAACTGTCTTTAGCTTGCGCAAATGAACGGCACTTGGCTCGGACAATGGCCATGCTTATAGCACTCCAATACACACACACACACACACACACGCACACACACGCACACGCAGAGCAGTTGTGTGCAGCAATAAATTGCTGAGCCGCCTCGCTCATTAAATATACATACAGACAATATATATGTAATATATATACATATGTATGTATATGTTACATATATTTATTTGTGCGTGTCCATAGATGCGTGTGTGCGTGTCCGTCTGCCTCTTTACGTTTAATTCAATAACGCAGCGGCAACTCGCTGGCCACGCCCACTAGCATACGCCCTCCAAAGGTACAGCGAGGACGACTGCGGAACGTGCAATCGTTTTCTGCCACAGAGGCCAAAGCCCAAAGTCCTCAGCTGCAGCTAACTACACTGCGCAAAAAAACGTGCCAACAACAAATTCTGGAGTCAAATATGATGTCGAAATTGCACCCAGAACGTGAATTCTCAAATTAAGAATGCAATTCTTAAGCACTTGTAGATAGAACATAATTGAATTAAGATTGTTTTCAGCTTTTAAGACTATGAGATACATTCTCAATTCACGCATATAAAAAAATGCCAAAATTGAACCCATTCAGTAAATTCTAAAATCAAGAAACAAATTCTTGAATTAAGTCTGTTAATAAGAAAAAAACAAGAATAATTTGCGACCCCTCCACTGAACCAACAGCGACAACAGCAGACTTAAGTAACATAGAAGACTAAAACTACTGAATTTGAGAATTTGTTTTCAACTTACAAGAAGATTTCAATCTTGATTTCCTACTGATTTATTCTTAAAACAAGTTGAGAATGAAATCATTTTTAAAGAATGTTCTTAAGAATTTAGTTTGAAGATCAACACATTTTGAAGTCTATGTACTTCATTAGTGTTTTTATAATGTCATTTTTTTTCTCAGTGTAGCTTTCTCGCTCTCGCTCTCGCGCTTGCTCTTTTTCTCTGCTCTGTGTGTGTGTGTGTGTGTGACATGGGCATGTTTTCCGCTTGGTTGTTGCTGTTGCTGTTGCTGTTGCCGCCTTTCGCTTCATTTTCATGTTGCTCGAGCATGTCGAGGCATTCAATTTCTTATTTCCTCGCCTCTTGTCACATTTTCATGTGGTGTCATGTGGCATGCAACCTCCCAGACACCCGGACACCCAAACACCCAGACAGCCACTCTCTGCCAGACTCAATAATTTCATTTTGTGCTGTGCTTTCACAGTACCACGCCTTTTTTGCACCCCATCTTCTGATGCTGCTGCTTCTTGTTCGGTAGGACAACACTTTTCTCTCATTATAAACAGGAGAAAAGAAATCTGGAGAATTTCGTTGTTGTTTCTATCTGTAGCATTCATTGGCCTGCCTCAAGTACACACAATAACTTCATTTGCAGGCAACTTTTTAATATCGTCCACACACAAACACACACACACACGCAGCCAGAGGCAGGCAAAACTCTATTTAATGCAATTATTGTCAACATCAAATTGATAAAGTGCGCTCCACAGCGTTGCGACTGATTGGAAAGTTTGCTGGAAATGTGCCATCGAGCTGAAATTGGAACTGGAACTGAAACTGAAACTGAAACTGGAACTGGAACTGAAGGGAGCAGCTCTCGATGCTCAGTCCTTGCACCTGGCACAACACACTTCAAAGCGGCGGCAGACGGGCGAAAATTAATTACCAGTTAGGCACACAGAACTGGGCACAAACCACAAGATACTTTTGCCGCTGCCACGCCCCAACGCCTTATCGGCAACTGTGCGAAATTTCATAAATTTCAACGAGGGAGCGAGAGGGAGATAAAAAACAGAAAGTTGAATCGTTAAAAATAAAAAAAAACACACACACAAAATGTTCTACGCAAAACTTTTACAAAAAGCATTAAAATTTAAAAACAAATGAAAAAAAAACAAGTTTGCAGGCTAGAATCAAGAGAGCTCGACTGCGAGATACCCATTAGTTTGTAAACTTTGAAATTAGTCATTTCATTATAATACAGTATAATAATTCGGAAAGTCCATTTCGTAACAAAATACAGACATTATTTCGAGTATTATTATATATTCAGAACTTGTCTAGTAATAGGGAATTTTCAAAACAAATATGAATTGTTCACGATTTTCGTACATCCAAATTTGAATTTGAATTGAGGAATTTACAAACCAAATTTGATGTATCTGGCTGTTATAGTTTCTGAGTTCTGATCAAGAATATTTATTCTTTATACGATCGGCGATGTCTCCTTCTGTCTGTCACGAAGTCGTCGTTCCCCATCTGAAATGGGAACAGGGTATAAAAACATATAGAGAGAGAGAGAGAGAAGGACGAGCGCTGGTCATGGTTAAAATATTGGAAAATGTTGCTGCATACTAGGACGATATTATGTGTATGTATTTTATATATGTGGCACATTCCATTGCCAGCCAAGCCTGTTAATAATTCGTTTTGTTTCTACCTTGCGGTTGAGGAACTTTGCTGCTCTTCCCTTTCCTATTTGTGATTTTTGACCAAAATGTTAATAATTGGCATTGCTCTGCCACAGCCGCAGTTTGTCGGCGAAGGGCGGTTGCTTTTCTTTTTTTCATAAATTGTTTCGGAAATTACTGTTGTAGCGCCAGGCCGACCATTGGTCGACTTTGGGACTTTGAAATTGATTACAGTTCATTTCATTTTGGGGCTTTGTTTTCGCTCTCGCCTCGCTCCGCGCTCCTCGCTCCTCGTCTCACCCTTCGCGTCGTCCTTGTCCTTGTCATATTTGCTGACCATTGACGTGTATCGCTGCGTTTCGCTTCGATTTTCCACAATTTTCATTTTCATTTTCGATTTCGTTTTCGTTCTCGTTTTCATTTGCATTCCCATTTGCATTGGCAACAGTTTCAACAACATTTGTTTATCTACGCTGTTATTGCTCTTATTATTATTCCTTACAAATACATATATACGAGTATATATATATTTATTGCAATTGAGCTTACGTGTTCAATTTATAATTGCACTCAAATATTTTAATATTTCACCTGATTTACTCGTATTTGCATTTAAATGCCCCGATTTCCCCCCATGAGTTAAAACAATTTGCACATCTCGATTCGTTTAATCCCTTTTATTTTTCGCGTTTAACTGCAGAACATATCGATGCTTCAGTTAATGTGCCACGCATTATCATAGCTTCAGTTAAATCTGATAATTTGTCATAATGGCCATAAGAATAACAAGTTTCTAATCCCCTGAATACAATTCAATAAATAATGTGTTGCTTGCTAATCGCTAGCAATTAGTAATTCATTCCACAAATCCATTATTCTAAATAACACCTTGAAAAACAAACAAAATCGAGGTTCACATAAAGGGTTAATAAGTAAAATATATTTTAGCAGATTATCTTCAACACAATTAAATGTTCATTTATAAGTACAAATTAAAATGTAAATTGAATTGCCAAATAGCAATTTGACACGGTGGAAATATTTATTTAGTCTGTATATTTTCGATGCCACAAATCATGTGGCAACACTTTATAATGATCAATGATCACATTCAGTGACCACATAATTCACTAAAGTTGTGAAGTTTACATGAAAATTGTTTATGGAAATGCGGTGTCAAAAGTGCTGCAGTTTCATTGTGTGTGTTTATTCTATCAAACTCATAGGAAATAAAAGTCTATATGAAACGTGCCTCCATGTGCTTTCTCCCTCTCTTGCCCCCTTTGGAGTGGCGCAACCGAAATGCTCAAATCCTGCAGCCCTCGGGCTAAATTGTGTAATAGGTTTTACGTATTATGCGCATTTAATTGGAGTTTTTGTTGCTGGATTTGTTTTTGCTTTCTCTCCCTCTCTCTCTGCAGACAAATGCGCGTTAAATTGAATAAGCTGCAATAATTGCATAAGTTTGATTAGTTGGATAAGTGGTTTTATTTGTAACGCAAGCAGCCAGCCCCGAGTTCAATTAATATGCCCAACTTCAGCTCCATCATCGATAACGAACTGCGAAATCGATCGCAAAACAATCTGTTAATATCCAAAAATATTGTGAAACTTTCACCATCAGAAATATTTGTATTCCATACGTATTGAATTAGTTTCTCGTCAGATAAAGAATTGAATTTCGTATTTCGGTTGAACTATTTGAAAAATGTATATCTGATTTTCAATAATATTCATAAGCACATATTAAATATTAAGAGGTAAAAGTATCATTCTGATATTCAATATTAAATAATATATCCAAAAATTTCGTGAAACTCTCAACATCCAAAAAATGTACAAAGTTGATTTGTCTGTCTATAAAAGTCATTTCTGAAATTATTTATGATAGAAAAACTCAATTAAAGCTAAATTAAAAAAGCTAACATATTTCAAATTGATTTTGTCATTAAATCCCTTAAGTGCACATTGGAGTTTAAAGATCAAATAAAGGCTTAACAACGTTCATAATCTAAGAATACTCCAAAGAGTATTTCATAGCAATTTATGTGGAATTTGTGCTCAAGTGGAATGTGGAACGAGTTTGCCCCAAATTACCAGAATTTTAACTAAAACGAAGCACAAAGCTTAACAAATTGAATAACTTATTAGATATGTAGCCTCGACGGGAGAGGGTCTTTAACTTCACAACAAAGGGCTGTTGTTGGGATGGTGGTGTGGGAAATTCACCTGAAAAGACTTTCGACTGGCCGGTCAAGTGTCGAAAGGTCGACGGATTTGTTCAGCAAAGAACTAAAACAATGAGAGCGAGAAAGAGTGCAAAAATAATGCTACGCATATGCAGCCAGGTCTAAACACAGTCCCAGCTGCTTTGCAGGTCGATTGCAACCAGCACCTTTGACTAATTTGCGTCTGATTACTTGGGCAACCTTGTTGCTGTCGATGGCCAAGAGTGCGGGGGTGAGTTGAGGAAGGGGGGGTGGGCGAATGTCGATTGCGATCAGAATGACAATGCCCAAGGCCCAAGCTGAGGCTGAGGTTGAGCTTGTTGTGTATTCAAATGAATTTGGCTGGCTCGTCACTGGCATGGCGGTCCATTTAATTGTAGGCTGAATACTAAAACACACACACACACACACACACACAGAGAGAGAGAGTAGCAAGGGTGGAGAGGGGAAGGATGGCGCTTGTATTTTTAGTGGCATCTAATGAAGTTGCCCGCTAGCTGCTGCTGCTGCTGCTGTTGGCGAGCTGGCTGAAAAAGGCGAATGCGGAATGTGAACTGGAGCATGGGGCAGCAGCAGCAGCAGCTAGCTGGCTTAGGGGCGCAGAGCAACAGCAGTTGTCTAGGACCCTCATTTATTTTCACTTTAATCAAAGTGAACGGCAACGACGGCAGCCACGTTGACGATGCAGGACGGCAGGACGGCAGGACGGCAGGTCGGCAGCGTTTGCTCAACAAATTTTGCTGCCTTCCCAAAAGAATTGTAAAGCGTAAAATAACAAAGACAAGGAAGAGCAAAAGTGAAAGCAGCGACAGCGACAGCGACAGCGGCAAAAAGTGTATTAGTAGTTGTATTTTGCACGTTATCCTTTGCCAGGCTGCCAGGGCTCAATTGAGGAAGGGAGACGCTGCGAAACAAAAGCACAACAGCCAAGGCAGGAAAGGGGAGCGACGAGATTGCCCAGACCCAGACCCAGAACCAGATGAAAAAGTAAGCTAATTAGTTAATGAAAGATATTTTCCATTGTCTTGTGGCGCAGCAGCGGCAGCGTGGCAGGGCTGCGTGTGGTGTGTGGCACGTTGCTAAACGAAACGAAATGCGGCAACTTTGATCGAAAACTGCGATCTCTGGTGTGAAGCGTTGAACGCGGCCTGCGTTCGTTCAATTATTTAAATGAGATGAATAAAAGGGGGGAGTAAAAAACGTTGCCTACTTGTAGGCATGGCCTGCAAATGAGCTCAGCTCGTTGTATGCGCCACACTCCATGTGCGCGTGTGTGTGTGTGTGTGTGTGTACAATTCATCGCATGTTCATTGTGCGGCAATTGTGGCCTTTTACCTTGCCACCCCCTCCGAGTCGCTCCTACTGCTGGCACGTCAATCGTGGACTCTTTTGTTGGCCAATTTCGCCGTCCGCTGCTCATTTTTTCAGCTACTTTCTTTTTGTGGCGCAGCAGCGAATTGGTTTTGTTGTTGCTCCTTCTGCTGGTCCGCTGCTCATTTGCGTGGTCAGCGGCGGTTGGCTGCACCCTTTTGTAATGCAAAAATGTTTTGCTTGAATAAATTATGAGCGTTTTAAAAGGGCCCCTGGAACGAGCTGCTTAAAGTCCGGCACACAATTTTTTATTGCAAATTCAAGTATGTGCGCACATATTTATTATTAATTTCCATCGTCGGCTGTCCTCTTCGTATACTTCAAGCCGCAGCGAAATGTTGCATCGCATTTGTTGCTGCAGCAGCCGTCATCCTTGATGCAGGCGCGTCCAGTAGCCTTGCATGCTGACACACTTGCCACACTGATCAGTCCGCACATTAACCACACGAGGCACTTCATGTCGCCACCTCAATCGCAATTGTTGCACTGCCAATGGAGAAATGTTTTCATATAGCGCTGAAATCGCAATCGCAAATCAAATCCATTTGTAACGCAGCTTAAAAGAAATTGGTTTCGATGGCATAAAAAGCTGCAAATCATTTCAATTCATTTATCGAGAATGTATATATATTATATTACTATTTTGTTAATATATAAATATTATTATACATTCCGTTCTTCATTTACTTCAATTATATTTCTAAGGCACGATCGCTGCCTGCTTGACATAGATTAGAAAGTGATGCAATATAGCGTTTGAGGTTGGAGGGTGCGAGAAAGAAAGAGAGAGGGAGAGAGAGAAAGATATATAAAGAGGGAAAGGGAGGCAGTGATTACGCTAATGCTCTGCGCTGTTTGCCAAATATTACTTACCTACTTTTGGGCTATTCTATTTATATATAAATTTGGATATATTATTTTTTATTTTTTGTTAGGTCTATTTTTGTTCGTTTTTTGTGGGCGCACTTTGGTTTTAGTATTATGATTATAACGTTTATGCTTTAAAATTGCTACAAAATGACAAGGGAAGCCGTCGTCGTCGCTGCCGCTGTGCAGAAAATTGAGCGTGCAATTTGGCTTTTCTTTTCAATAATTTTCCATTAGACAAGAAAACGAGCAACAAAAGAGCGCACGACAATGGCTCACAAAAAATACAACAGGAAAAAAAGGGGCAAACCGTGGAGGTGGTGGTGTGAGGAGGGCAGCGGTTTAGGGGAAGAGCGGATAAATGGCGCGTAGCAGACACACACACACACAGCTCATGTAGGGTGTCTGCACATACATATAGTATATTCTATATATTTATACATATACATATGTATATATAGCATCGATGCGGACACGACGCGAACGTTGCCGACGACGACACTTCTGGTTCATTGAAGCATAAGAAATTCTCGAATGAATCGCTCCGTTGACGCTTGAGTAGACTTGAAGCGATAAGCGCTTTTTGCGCCATATACAAAAATATATTTTGCTCTAGTCGCGCTTCCCCCTCCTCCCCCTCCTCACCTCTCCCGTTGTTGGGAAAATATGAAAAAAATAAAATAAAAAAGTGTAAAAAAAAGTTAGCCCTTGGGCTCGTCCGGGAGTTGAACCCGGGACCTCTCGCACCCGAAGCGAGAATCATACCCCTAGACCAACGAGCCGTGTTGTCGGCCCCCATCTGACTGAGGCATATGGAGAGAGCGGGAACGGGAGAAGCGGGAGCGAAAGAGTTGCGAATTAAAAAGGGAGAGTGAAGATAGCGATCTATTGTTGCGAGAGAGCGCCATAACTCATACGCAGCGTTCGCCCCGAAAGTTAACGCATAAATTTCAATTGTTCACACGCTTTGGGACGGACGGACGCCTGGGACTCGTGACTAATAGAAATGGAAATAACCAAATGTCATGCTGAGTCACAAGCAGCAGCAGCAGCAGCAACTACAACAACAAAGCACGTTGCCCATGTCAGAGAGACAGACGTTGCTGCCCCTTTTCTGCCTTCGCTGCCTTTTGAGGTGCTCTAGGTGTCAGCAGTCCCCTGCTGACGTGGTTTGCCAACGCCGCTCGCTGTCCGCTTTGCGTCTTGTTTATTGACAGTTGTCAGGTGCTTTTTTTTTGTTGTCTGCTTTGAGCTGGGCGCTTAAACTTTGGCAATTGCCTTCGATTTGCTGCCAACTGCATAGCTAACAAGCATATGTCATAGCAACGCCCACAGCAGCAATGGGAGTCGCAATCGCCACATTCTCCATTGCTGCCCAGCCATAAAATTTATCTTGCGACAGCTGCTCAGGCCGCAGGCTCTCCACACACACACGCACACACACGCTGAGTGTGTTGTGTGTATCTCTGGACCGCCTCGCCTTTGGGCTACATGTGTCCCAAGCGCAAGCACGCGCTAACTAAATCGGAAACCAATTTGCTTATCGCCGTCCTCTATCAGCGTGTGTGTGTGTTTGTGTCTGGCAACTCAATTTCGAGTTAAACGCTCGCCTCGACAAATGCGAACGTGCCGGGAAAGGCCAAGCAGACGCTAAGCGTCATCATAAATACACACATCGCAATGCGACGCAATGCAGCTAAAAATATTATAAATTAATTGCCACACACGAGTAGAGAGGAGCAGGGCAGGAGGCGGATGATGCCCTGGGCTCAGAGGCGGGTTCATGGCCTCTAACCTTACTCGGGCCACACACAACAGCCAAGCGACAATTTTTGCTGACAAACTTTATACCAATTGTTTGCCTTGTGTGTGTGTGTGTATGTGTGTGTGCGTTGTCGTTGTTGCTAACTCGCATGCGATGAGTACCGCAACGTGGCGTCGAAAATAATTACACTTGCTGATTTATTGAGTGTCGTGGTTGTCGTGGCTGCCAAAAAGGAAAAGGAAACGCTGCCCCTCTCCACTCTCCGCCCCGCCCAGCCCCGCTTCAACCGGATGTTGTAAATGAGCCGCGACATTGCGACTGCAGCGACGTCATAAGTTTAGTCCCCCAAACTAATTAGTTCTGAGAACCGCTCCATATGCTTTGATTAGACCTCTTCGATTGGTCTGAGCATAGCTTAAAGTGCCTCAACAATAGTCGCATTTAGTCTTACATAAATGAAAAAATACATTTTTGATGTACAATTTAATTAAAAATTCAACAATTTTTAATTTTGAAATTGAATTAGAAAATGTGAAAATAACATAAGCGACATTAATTTCATTTTGTTTTAGGCGCAATTAAGTTGACAATTTGCAATTCAGAATTACAAGAGTTAATTAAGTATAACTACTGAGATATCGTCTTAACAACATTGCCAATTGCCGCATTCGACATTAAAGTAAATTTGAAAAAAAGAAAACATACTCCTGTAAAATTGGTAATTTGTCGTTAACGTTATCGATTTATCAAATTTTGCTTAATTATAATATGCATTCAAACTGGAGCACGCAATTTTCATATATATCATTCGATAATTACATTTACAAAGTGTTTTAATTTGTCAAATACCAAAGTGGTAAAGTCATTTAATGATTCATAAATAAAATAAAGCAAATATTAATTCATTCTTAACTATACGGGTAATTTGATTTCTTTTATAAATCACAAAAAATAGTATTCGATTAAAACGTATTTTTAATATATGCGGACAAATAACAAATCAAATTGTCAGATTGCGAATAATAATATACTTAATGTTTCCTATTTAATTGACTTAGCGAATACTTGGCTGCTTAGTCCAGCTTTGCCTTGAGTCTACGAATTGAATTTGGGTTTGCAGAGCAGAGTTTCGCATTATTGCCAAAGGAAGACTGTGACAGGTTTAGCATAAAGGCAAAGGCTGCGTCAAAGGACTCCTCTATGATTTCCATTTGGCTGAGAATGCAAACAGTACGAGTATGAATGCGTTTGAATACTCTGGTCATGGCACTCGCTCTCGCTGCCGCTCTCGATGAGCGGACGGATGGATGGATGGATGGAATGAATATGTCAGAGATTTTGCGATGAGAGTCTGAAGCCAGTTCCATCATAATGCCATTAGTATGGCAACAAGGCTGATTAGTATGGCAGAGACAAAGCAATTCCAGGCAACAACAAACAACAAGTCCAAATTATGTGGTAGCATGCCATTTAGCCTTGTTGTCGGCCGGGTCGATCTGGGTTTGGGTTTGGGTTTGGGCTTGGGCTTGGGATTGAATAAGGGTCTGGAGCGTGAAGGCGACCTGCTGGATGGAGTGAGTACCAGCAACAGGAAATGACACTCTCACACCCTCGCTCGGCGAGGTTGCTGAGGCAATAAGTAGTGGCGCCTCTCGCTTCCTCGCTCCCTCTCTTCCTCGACTTCCTGTCGCTGTCCCGTCTGCCGTCGCCCGTTGTTGTTGTTGTCGTCGGATGGCGTGCGGTCGTCGCATATTCAAAAGCATCGCTCAAGCGAAAGTGAAATTAATTACACAACTTGAGTTCAGTTCAGTTACAACTTGAATTGTGCCGAGCTCTTCTCATTCTCATTCTGATTCTGAATCTGATTCTTGTGCTTTTTCTTGCCACTTGCCACTTGCCGCTGGCGTAATTAATGAAAAACGCACACACACATAGCTTACTCTATATATACTATAGATATACATTTTGCTGTCCATCGCTGCTTTGCCTTTGGTTTTCGTCTTGGTTTTCTTTTATTTTCGCTCCGTCTTGTTTGCGTATTGCGCCAAAATTTCATTAGAGCCAAGCATTTCCTCTGCTTTTAGTTTGAGGGGGAAACTAGCGACTGGCAACTGGCAACTGCCAACTGCCAACTGCAGCTGGCAGGGATTTTGATGTGGCACGTCTCTGCGGTAACCGTATCCGTCTGGCAACTACGAGTACAACACAGCGACAACAACAACTGCTGCAGACTGAGGCGCAATTCCACACACATCTGCATGTATTATGTATACGCCTAGTAAGCACGCACACCACGACACGCTTACGATCGCATTATGCGCACATTTGATGAATCATTTTGACACTCAACCTAAGAACACTTTAAGTCGCTCCTCCTGCATCGCATCAGGTTCGCTAACTAATCGCACAGTCGATGGGGGTTAAGCGAGCTTAAATATTTACGGCAGCATCTCGCAATTTATCAAAGCATTCATTTTAAATGTCTACCAACGAAGCTCTGTTTCCAACGACATTTCACTAACGAACTGAAGGCAAATTCATTTCCAAAAATATGTAATAAAGCAGACATTTTGAGCCGCAGCTTCGAACGCTTTTAGTTGGTTACTTCAAGAGTTCATTGAACTACTTTCCAGAAACAAATAAATAATATACGTGATTTAAGTTTGCCACTTCAATAGAAGAGTTCACTATATACCATAAAAAATAAAATAAACATTAGCATATTTTTCAAGAGTTAATATAAAATTATATTGCTACGAAATTTTTTAGAAGAATACAAAATAAAATGATTTTGCTTATTTAGACCTTTAATGTTTATTTCTTACTTTTGCAAATTGCACTTAAATAAAAAATACGGTTTACAAACAATTTTTATTCGAGCGCTGTTGCTCATTAAACTGGTGAAAACGCCGTTAAGCTCAGATTGAAAGGCGAGTGACGTCTCTGAAGAAATCTGCGATACTTTGACTCATCAAATTCGCTCGAATAATCGATACTCAATTGACCTGTAGTGGCAATGGAAGGGACGACTATAAAACGCAGTTGGGGAGCAACAGTAATTGAAGGCGACCTATTAGATTTGCCCCATTTGTTGGCGCTGCTAAGCTTAACAAGGGCCTGACTTTTGACTTGAGCGCTGAAATTCATGCAACGAACGAGGCAACAGATTGAGAGCTGCTGATCCAGGGAACCAAGGTGGAGGAGTGGGAGGAGGAGTAAATAACATGGAAGTCACATTTCTAGTAGGTGCTCAGACAATGGCAGCTCTCATTAGGACATAGCGAACCATCTTTTAATTATGGGGCAATGACTAAGACGGCTTTAATCAGCGCCAATTGGCAAATACAAAAGCGAAAATTGCAAAATTGTAGCGGCTGGCAGGCCGAACGACGAACGACGAAGGACGAAGACAAAAATGGTTGTGCAGGCGTAGCAAATGAGACGATGTTGGGCCCTCCATCTCCATCTCCATCTGAATCGGAACGTGAAGTGGTTGGGCTGCTGGTTGCCTGGAAGGGAGGAGGCAAAGGACAAGAGGAGGCCAGTTGGCAGCTGGGAAAGTGACACACAAAAACCTTTTGCTAACTTAATTAAATTATACAATTTTCACTGGCGCTTTTTGTAGAATAATTGGCAATAAATTGATTAAAGAGTTAATTAAACGTGCGGGGGCCGGCAAAGTACACAGTTGGATAGATAATTGCATTGGCGCAAAAGGAAGCGTCAATTAGAGCAAGTACTCGCATGTGTGTGTGTGTTGGTGTGTTGGTGTGTTGGTGTGTTGGTGTGTTGGTGTGTTGGTGTGTTGGTGTGTGTGTGTGTGTGTTGCCTTTTAAATGCAATTTCAATTACAAGGACATCTGCGCCTCCGACTCTGTCACTTGCATTTCCTGTCGCTCGCAAATCTTGTTAATAATTTATATAATTTGTTTACTGCAATCGATTAATCACATGCATTCAAATTAATTACACATTTATAACTAATTTAATGACATTAAAAAAAGTTGATTGAATGCAGGTAATCTGCAAAAAAAGGCTGTCACTTTTTATAGTTTTAAATCAAGTTGAACAACTCCCATAACTAGTTACAGATTAATCCCAGTTAATCGCGATTATCTGGCAATTGTTATGCATAGCGATAAATTGAAATGACTCTGTGTAAAGCACTTGAGCAGACAAGCTGCTAATTTCGAGCCTAAACTATTTTCGTTGTACTTATCAGATAAATAATAAACAAATCGGGATATTCGAACACTCGCACAATCGATTCGAGTTGCAAACAAGCAACGTGACAAACAAAACAAATGAATTTGACAGCTTGCAGCCAACGGTGATGGAAACAAACATGGCCAACAACGACATCGACAGCAGTAAATCGACTGCAAAGAACTCGCTATGAAAAATGTCAAAGTGTCGATTTCCCCAGGGGAAAAGAGCTGTCAGCAGCAGACTCAATTCGATCGTTACACAATTTGCTTACAGCAGCTGTCTGATTAAGCTGTTTCTGCACAGGACATCGGGGCTTGTTCAGCTGCACAACTCGATTAATGATTTCCATCGAATCTCAAACTATCCAATTTACGAGTTAAGGTTTTGTTGAAAATTAAATACTAAATTTCCCGCATGTTTTGTTTTTGACACGTACAAAGTGCCACGCTTCATTACAAACAAATTACAAATTCATTCTCAGTTTGAAAAATTTTTATACAATAATTTCTATGTTAAGTCAAACTATGCAACAATCGACGAAAAAGAATCCCTAGATAATTAATTATTAAATTCCACAGATGTCTTGCTTTTAACGCGAGCATAATAATAAAAAAGAGGAAAATTCAACACGTAAAACAAACAGTTTATTCCCGTTTTGTAATAAAATTATGCAAGTATTTCTAACGAGTTTCAGTGCGTTAAGGAATTGTAGAAAATAAAATATTTAATTCTTGGAATAAGCGAGGAAAAATGCAAAACTTGCAACAGATTAGAAAATTTCTCGTATTCTAATCTTGTTATATTTATCATCATAATAAAAATGGTTTCAAAAACACGTATTCCTTTGGTACCAAATAGTTGTTCAAGTAACACGATGAACTCTTGTCTTAAAGTGATTCCGATTATCACAAGCTCAACTCTGATCCTAGTTCCTTTGAGTCCAATTTTCATTGTCTTCTTTCTTCTTTCTCTCAGATTCCTTCACTTTTCTCATTGTTTGGCTATTGTTTCAGTGACTCCGATTAACGTTTGTTTAACTCTGTGAACAATTGTTCGATTCTCTTGGTATTCCACTGAGAACAATTATTTTTTTACTGCCCAATAGAAACTTATCAACAGATGCAGAAATTAAATAAAAATTCAGAGAATATGTTATTGATTATTAACTTAAATTTAAGACGAAATTACAAAACCGCAAAATGGGCTTGCTAGTTAAATAGCTGAATAATTATGAATAATAATAATTATTTTTCCGATTTATAATTTGCCATATTTTTTACTATGCACCTTTATGCAACTGTAAGTTTTAAAACAGTTCATATTATTGTTGCCGAATAAATTAGCGAGATTTTATAATTGTATTTTACATAACTGAAATTTACAAAATGATTTTTTAGTATCTTATCGTATTTAAATGGCCTGAATTTCATTCGTATTTTTTAAAAGTCGTAAAAGTTTTTTTAAATTTTTTTTATTACGCTTCATTAGGTTTTAAATAAGCTTGCACAAGTTTTAAATTGAGAATTGTTTGATAAAAATAAATTAATTGAATTTAATTTGAAGACGATTTCATAATTTATTTTACAGTTTTAATACCTATTTTTCTATAACATTTTAATTTTCTTCTATTATAATTCGGTTGTGAATTTCTTTTATAAATTTGAATTCGTAAAGAGTTGAAGGTGATTTATCAATTTAAAACATGTCGCATATCAAGCTTTTAAGTAATCTTAGTGAAATTTGTAAATAAGTTGAATTTGAATAGTTGCTAAATAATTGATTTCATTTCATGTGTCTTTTGCAGAGTGACTTGCAGCGAGATGCAGGAGATGCTTTGCCTTGGCGCGCCACGTGCGGCGTGCACAACGCCCCTGGCACAGCCGCACTAGTGGGCGTGGTCGACCAGGGCAAGAGCAAGGGCAAGAGCAAGGGCAACGGCAAGGGCAAGGGCAGCGACGGTTGTGACGGTTCGACAGCCCCAGCAAAAGGCCCCAGCATGGCTGCGGTGGCAGCCCCAACCGCAGTGGCAGTGTCTGCAACAGCAGCAGCAGCAGCAGCAGTAGCAACAACAACGGCCGCAACAGCAGCAACAGCAGCAACTGCAGCAGCAACAACAACCGGCGCAACAGTTGTGCGAGCCTCGACAACAGCGTTGGCCGGAAAGTTGCTTGGCCATTTGCAGAACCGCACAGCCGCGTTGAGTGCGGCCGAGGACAGGGACGAGGACGGAGCGGAGGCTGGCGCCTCGGAGGATGGGGGGGACATTAGTGACAGTGCTTTGGGCGTTGTCAGCTCCTCGACGCCCAACAGCTATCTGTCCCTCTACGACGAGGTGGCCAGCGCCCTCGACGAGACGCAGGCGGCGGAGGACGCCGGCTATGCGTTGATCGATGACATTAGCGAATGGCTGCTGAGTGCAGCCGGTGGCAACAACTTCACCATCGCCAGCAGCAGCAGCAGCAGTAGAGGCAGTGGGAGCGGAAGCGGGAGCGGGAGCGGCACAACACCAACATCCGTTAGCAGCGGCTCCAATGAGACGCTCAGCTGGCTGTCGCTGGACATTGCCGAGCTGCAGAACACAACGTTGTCGAGTCGTGGAATTGGCAACAGCAGCAACAGCGACATGGAGGCGGAGACGGAGACGGAGGCGGATGGCGACGGCTTCTATGCGCTGCGCAACTTTGTGGAGCAGCAGTTGAATGGCGGCGACGCGTCGCAGGATACGCAGGACATTGCGCTGATTGATAGTGCCGAAGAGAGCGCACTCGAGAATGTCGCCGATGGCGAAACGGACTACGGCATCCTGAGCAGCTTCAATGCGGCCGCCGCCGATGTGGATGGCAGCGAACTCCTGCAGCGCACAGCGACGAGGATAACAAATCGGACGACGGTCGCGTCCAGCTACGATCCGGATGCCGTCTGGCTGAGTGGCGCCGCAGCCCAGGGAGCAGCGAGCTCGGGCAGTGGCACCTCGGGCGCTGCATCGGGTGCCGGAGGCGTCGCAGCTGGAGCTGGCGCTGGCGTTGGCGGTGGAGCCGGCACAGGTGGCAGCTCGTTTATGCTGCTGCTGGAGAACTTTAACGATTATTTTCCTAACTATAATGGTAGCACGGTTTCGGGCACAACAGTCGGCACCTCAACGGCCAGCAGCGTTCTCCTCGACCAGAATCTGACGAGTCTGTACATTGAGAACTATCGAACCAATTGCACGAATGCAACGCTGAATCTAACAACGGAATCCTGTCATGAACTCCGAGTGGGTGAGTAACGAAAGCACTTTTTCATCTCATTGTTACCATCGCATTATTTTCGTATAATTTGCTAAACTGGCTTAAACGCAATCAAATGCTCATTAAAATTAGAGGGAAATTATGCAATTCCAATTAGCCAGAATAACAGAATTTTTCTAACTACTCATTAAGTCATTAACAGCAAAAAGCGGTTCATTAAATCATGGTTTGCACAGTTAAAAAAATTAGTATCGGTTTATTTATTGATAAATTCATAAACTGCTTTAAACGCTTCAAATACTCATAAATAATAAAGAAAAATTAAGCATACATTAAAGTGCATTTTATTCAGAATATAACAGTAGTTGTTGGTGTATTTCCTGTTTGAAATATTACAAATATTTTTTAAATTTGCTTTTTATTTTAAATTTACTCAATTCCTCTTTGGCGATTCTCAAAGTGTTAACTTGGTAAATGTGAATGTACGTTTAATCATTGTTTCTTATTTTGAATTTTCTGGTAAATTCTTAGTTTATTTCTTGGCAATTCTCAAATTGCTAATTTAATATTAACTTGTTAGTAAACTGGTTTAAAAAACTCAATTGAAAACAAATTAAAATCAAAAGAACACTTTGTCAAAATTAAAATACCTTTTATTTTGTATTTTACAATTACAAAGAACGACAAGAATTCCCAATTAGTTATTAATTAATTTATACATTTTCTTTAGTTTTTATTTCGTTTTCTACAATTAATTCGAATTAAAAGAAATATATTTCAGGGATATTTGTATATTGTATTAAATTAACAACATCTCTGATATACAAAAATAAAAAGTACACTGTTTTGTGTCCTGATTTAAATATGTCGAGCGTTATTCATATTCTTGAAACATAATACTTTATTGTAAGTGATTTTATTTGACTCATTTCATATTAATTGTTCGTCGTAAATAATTAGTGAGCTCTATTTCCATCAAAATTAAATTTGATATTTTTTATTATGTTATATAAAACAGGTCCAAAAGTTATGAACTTAACTAAATCATTTATTCATTAATTATTTTCATTGTAAATTAGATTATGTTTAGAATTAAAATATGTAGTAATAATTCTCAATTTTCTCTTTTTAGTGGACCACAATTACTGGGCGCTGATATTGATATTGTTTCCAATCCTAACGCTCTTCGGCAACATTCTCGTCATCCTCTCCGTCTGCCGGGAGCGGTCGCTGCAAACAGTTACGAATTATTTTATAGTGTCATTAGCCATAGCTGATCTGCTGGTCGCCGTAGTCGTAATGCCATTTGCTGTTTATTTTCTGGTAAGTGTTCTGTTGGCTCCTCTCAGCATTAAGATATATCGCCGCCCATTTACGCAAAGGCGGTGTCAAAATCAAAATGCCAAATGCAAAATTGTTTACTGTACCTCGACGGCAGACGGGATCCATGCGGTTGCTGGAAATGTGTGTGCGAAGCTCGAATATAAAATATTTGCTACTGACAGTTTGCTCTGTTACTATTACTATGAATTTAAATTGTTATTTATTAAATGCTGGCAGGGTGGCTGCGAGTCGAATACACTCGACTGCAGCCTCGTAGACTAACTAATTTTATCAAGTGTCTGGGGGCCATCTAATAAATAAACAAGCTCATAAATAACAGCAAGAGGGACGCTTTAAGAGAGTGAATATTGTTTGCGCAGCCCTGGCTGGACCCAGGGCTGGGGGGCGTGGCCAGCCAAGTTAAACCAAGGCAATGCTCTTTACTAAATTGCGGCCATTCAAGCAATAACATTCAATTTTTGGCGGCCTAAGCGTATAAATCAATGTGCATGTGTGCGCAAAAAAGGCACTACAGTGTGGGAGAGGGAGGGAAAATGAGCGATAGAGAGAGAGAGAGAGAGTGGGAGAGGCTGACTTATTTCCTTTGACTTAAGTCAACGTAGCTGTCATTCCATATGATTGATTGTTCGATTGACTCAGCCTAACTGTCTGTCATGTCCATCCGTCTGTCCGTCCGCCTGTCTGTCTGCATCCGAGCCTGAAGTCTCAAGTCTCCAGTCAGACAACTCAGCAGAGAATTGCCTATAGCCCCCCTCTGTGATATTAATGGAGAGTGCGTCAAGGCCTTTAGAATGCCGACAAAATCGATTGCGATTGCGACTCCGATTGCCATTGCACGGGTCTGAGGTGTTCGAATTGAAAAATTGTTGACTAAGGTCGGACCACAGCGGCAATTTAGGCTAATAAATTTATGCCAATGTGCTGAGCACCCTTCTACCACGTTTATGCTTGCTTAACCCAAATATATAAATAAATAAGTTGCAACATTCATCAGACTGGAATCGTTTTGCTTAACAGCTATTCATTCGCAATCTTTTTAAGTTAACTTCGCTTGCTCGTAATAAATATATTCAATTGAAAAATGCTATATTTTTAAAGCGTTTGCAAATTGACCTTCATGGCAGTCCAATACATGACGCAAATTTCTTAATTAAAATGTTTGAAGTCGTTCAATAATTACTTTAAAAGACAAATTCCATTGCATATATATGAGTATGCGTATGGTATAAAAAGTGGAATAAAATTCTCATCGTTATTACATTTGAGATTCGATTTACACATTAAATGAATTTAACTTTCGAACGCCATCATATTGAAAAACAAAAAAATATGTATTCATAAAATTCATAAAATTATTTTCAACATTTCTCGGACTTTCTCAACTAATTTGCATAGCAAAAGTAACGAAAAGAAAAGATAAAGGTCACTTTGTCGTCAACATGAAGTGCATAGTAACGAGTAACCTTAAATTGCCAACTTCGATATTATTATTGATTGATTTAAAGCAATAATTTGCATAGTCAGATGCCCTCAAATGTTGTTTACTCTGCATTGTTCTCAGTACACATTCATTTCGCAAGGCAAGGCAAGGCAAGGCAAAATGTTTTTGGTATTTGCGCAGTCGGAGTCACTTTAAAATTTCGATATCAAGAACATTCTAACAATTTTTGCTTTCAATTTTCGGTTACCTTTTCAAGTCGACTTGTAAAATTAGCATGAAAATTCAAATTGAAATATTTTGTGTGTGCAGAAATAAAAACAAATTTAATTATGAAATTCTTGAAATGAAAGCGAATCAGCTTCGAGGAGTCAGTTTTGTGCTGTGCTCGGCATTTGGCATTCGGCATTCTGTGGGGCTGTCAACATTTAAGCGATATGGAATATCATATACGGATATTGTAATATTTATGTACATTTTAATCAGCATCAGTGCATCGTGCTCGTCTCGATTGCTGGCTGGTTGCTGGTTTTTGTGACATTTGACAGGAGCTCAGCGTTTGTCATGTTGCCCACAATTAATTGCGTGTTTATTTAACAAGTGTCTCCGCTCAAGTGTAGCTATAATAAAAATACCACGCCATGCATACATATTTAATGAAAAATATAAATTGCAAATTGCAACTGGCGACGGCGAATTGCAATTGCAATTGCAATTATAAAACTCAACATTTGTTACACGCGTAAAAAGCTAAATGTCGTCTGTCCGTCGCAGTCGTAATTAAAATGCTCGAAAGTCAAATGAAATTAACAAAAGCCGCACGCAAACTGACAGATCGAAAGAAACGCGACCAAGTAACGAACACTCCCGCCCCCCAATGGTTGGCAAACAGTCTCAGTTTCAGTTTGAGTCTCAGTTTGCAGTTGCCAGTTCTCAGTTACAAGGCAGGCCAACAATTGGCTGCCTGTTGACAATAATTAATGTGCAAACTTTTTACATGCGAACTCTGCAATTTGCAAGAGCTGCATATATTTTTCAAACGTTTTGCGAAATTGCATTTGCCGCTCGTCGCGGGGCTAATCTCGCTGACAACTTGAACGAATTGAGCCTCCTTCCAAATTAAGTGAACTGTCGCAATGATTAAAATATCAATGTGTGAAGTTCGACAAAGTCCGACCACATTGCGTATGCGTAATTGTTGGCATTAGTTGTACACTGTTTTGCGAGCACGTATTTTAGAGCGAATCCATTTTATTTTACTACCAAATTTACCCTCAAAAGTGTGTTTATTTTTTTAATTCATTTAAATAAATTTATTGTAACCATTGTTACACTTAAAATAAAATAATTGAATACTTTTATTCATTAAAATAGGCTGGTCTACTATGGATCAAAATACAGACACATTTTTGAGGCTTCCCTTAAGTTTCAGACTTAATTTGTTGAATTCATGACTCTCGCTATGATTAAATACCGATGGCAACATGTGAAATGCTATGCTAAGTGGCAAACGGAAGATTTGAGTGAAGTCTGACCACATTGCGTATACGTAATTGCAGCAATTAGCTGTGCATTAATTTAACTATTTTGTGCACTTTCAACATGCTTAACTTGACACTTAAAGGGCTTTCTTTACCTTTATGCTGCATGATTTTGGCCAGCCACCAATATTTAAGGATAAGCCAAGCATCCTTTACACACACACACGCGCACATGTGTATTTATGTGGTCTTTCAGTCAACGGCAATGACAGCTCATTTAATTTCATTTTGATCATTAAATTGACACTCACCCGCCGCTCCTTTATCAAAGGACCTCCTGCTGCGTGTTGATTTTCTAATACCGCTCGCCATTCACCAAACACCATACACCGTCACACCCACCTACACCAACACCTAGACCAAACACACACACGCACACACACACACCAACACAGTGGCAAATTAACTTGTCATTAAATGCGCTTCGTCTTCCAATCGGCTCTCTGCACTTGTGTCTGTGTGCATATGTCAGGTGCTAATTAAGCTTTGCAACACACAAAACTGCCAGACAGTTGAACAGAAGAGACAGACAGTCGGATAGACGGACGGACGGACGGACATTGGGTATAGAGTATAGCGAGTACATTCAAATGGAGTCATGTTGGCGTGTCAGGAGCAGGGCACTGTATCAAATAAAGCAAGAACAACAAGCGGGAGTGCGAGTGTGAGACTGAGAATCAGAGAACATTCGGGAGGCTGCCATTTGCTGGCAGGCATTGCTGACGAAGTGTTACAGCAGCTGCGACGTGCTGAACATGTCAACACACACACACTGACACACACTTGCAACTTGCCGTTGTTATGTCGATGTGTAGTTGTGGCAAATAGCCAAGGGCAGAGCATATCCTATTATGCACCGAGCACACGCATTATTGCGCCTTCAAATCGATCAAATTAATGGCATAATTTAATATGCATTGCTGATTAATTCAATTTGTTAGAAATTAATACCGGAATTGTCAAAAATTCGGAAATTTAATAGCGGCAAAGCAACCGCCGACGTCCACATCAAACATAATTTAATATTTATTCATTTTGTTTTATTCCATTCAATGCATTATTGCCAGCAATTTGACAATGCAATCAATTACTGGATTAATCATAGTGATTTTATGCAGAACTTCTCTGTTATTCTTTAATCCAGTCAGCTAAAATTATAATTATTATAATTTATTGCAAAATGAACAAATTAAATAATTGTATGTTGTTTCTCGTTATTTTGAATATCATTTTTGATTAGCTTAATTTAAATTTCAATGTTTTTTGATGCTTATACTTTGCCATGCTTCAGAGGATTCCACATTGATCCCTTTGAAGAAACAATATATTCAGAAGATATAACTTAAGCTGCAACGTCATGTTAAGGAGTATTTTTAAGTACCATATTTTTAATTTATTTTTCTGTATGCAATTTAAAAAAAAGGGTATAGCGTCAAGTTTTTTTGATTATAATTCAATTCTAATATTTGTTTAATTTAATATTGATTAATACTGAAGCCCGCAAAGGTAAATTATTATATAAATTAAATTTTTGTTTGGCTAATATATATTTTTAATATATATTCATTTATTGAAAATAATTATTTTTGGTTGTATTACTTTTTTCTATTTCATTTATAATACTTTTTATTGCCATATATTAAAGCGACCAAGTCGTTGTCACTCTGTTAGTGTTTGCAGTCGGGTATCTCACCGTCAACCACTCTCGACTGTGCTTATCCACTTGGTTCATTAAGAATTCAAAGTCTTGAATTTATTATATGTGTGTATCCTTCAGTTTGATGTAAGTTCGTATTTTTTGTGATGCATTCAAATTGTTTGCGGCAGCAAATTAAATTTTATTTCCCCGTGCTATACATGCTAAAGAGAAGTTGTACTGGAGTTCTTTTCATTCTTAAAGCAGTTGAAGATTTCCGGAAGCAGTTGTTGTTGTTGTACATAAAATGTTTATGAAATTTTTATTTGGCCCCAAAGGAATCTGCATTCGCAACATAACTCGCAAGTAGATTTGATTACTCGTCAGGTACTTCCACACCTTCCCCGTTGCTGGCTGTAAATCTAAATGTTGAATTCGAGTTTAGTCAAATTTATTTGTACGAAGCATAACTAAAATTCAGAGTAAACAATTTCTTGTCACGAAGCTTTGGCTTTGTGTGGCGAAAGATGAAAAAACGGAGGAAGCAAAGGAAAAGGGAAAAGCGAAAAAATGATAGCATACTTTTTAGCGCGCCAGGAAACGACATGAAGAAATCCGAAATACAAGCGCAATTATTTAGCTGGCCCAAGTCCATGGGCATTTGTGTTTGTCGAGGCGCCCCCAGCATTCATCTGCCACACTCCAACACACTCACACTCACACACACACATACAAGGAGCACACACGTAAACACAAATGAAAATTGATTTAGTTAAGAGGATTTGCGTCAACAACAGCACAATAAGTGGGCAGTAACACGGGGCAATGGGCAACTTCCAATTGGACAGAGCCTGAATGAAGAGGATGGGCAACGGTGTGTGTGTGTGTGTGTGTGTGCGTGTGTGTGTGTGTGTGTGTGTCGGCATTGTGGATAGCACTTAACTCATAAAAATGAGTGAGTGTTTGTGTGTTGTGCTGCAACGTTGCCACTGCTGGAATGGGTGACAAAGGTTGAGCCGCAGGCAGCGAGACAGAGGCTGAGGCTGAGGCTGAGGCTGAGGAGGAGATGGCGATGGAGACTGAGATGGTGACTGAGACTATGGGCTCGGGAAGCAACAAGAGACGAGCAAAGCTGGGCGACTGAGCCAACAAAGAGAGTTATTGAGAGAGAGAGAGAGACAAGACAACACACTGTGATCTGCAGCCCGTCACTGTGACTATCACAGTCACTGTGACTGGGCTTAGCTCTACGCAATGGAAGCTCGGCTCGTTTTAACTCGCGGCTAAAACAAATACACACACACTGTGCCTGCGTGTGTGTGCGTGTGTGTTGGGGCAGTGCTTTTCTATTTTAAGTGGTTGTATATGTCAGTTGAAAGCTTTTGTTGACATTCAAGTGCCCCATTGACAGTGTAAAAGCGTGCAACGTGCGGGGCACTGCTGAGGAGGACTCTGGCAACGCCCCCTTCCACCTTCCACCTACAACCTTCGCTTTCCCCTTCCCCTTCGCCACACGCGTCCAGCGCCTCTCAAAAGTGAGAGGAAGAATGGCTGCCCTGGGCACTTGAAAAGTCAAAGTATTCGCCTCGCCTAAAGTTCAGTTCGTGTTCATTGCCATAATTATAGCATGCAAGCACCTGTCTCTTTCTCTCTCTCACTTGTATGTCTCGCTCTCCTTCTTATATTAATTACTTGCGCTACAACGAAGAGTTTGAAACCTATTTTATTTAATTATGTATTTATCGGAATTCTTTCTAGAGCCTATTAATTATGGCTCTAGTCACTAGCAACGTATGGTTTTACTAATTTAATTTTCATATAATGTATTTTTTAATATAACAATTAACAATAGTTTGTCTATTATTTATTTCAGTGACACTATCATATGTAGTATCAAATTTAAATACATTAATTATTCTTATTCAATTAGATTGTTTATTTATAGATTAATTAATTAGTTTCTACTTAAATATATTTATTATCTTATTTATTGTCATTTCTGTATCATTATTAGATTCAATATTAAATTACAATTAATTTCTCAAACCAATTAAACTAAATTAGTATATCACAATTAGTTTCTCTTTTATTATATTTATTTTTGTATTTATTATTATTCCTGTATCATAATCGTATTAAATATGAAATTACAATTAATTAATTATAATCATTAATTAATTACATTACAATTAGTTTCAATTGGAATATATTTATTTTTATTTATAGTTTCTGTATCCCTTTTATTATTATTATTATGATAAACTCCATCAGTATTTATTTAATTACTTGACGATGACAACTGTTAATTTATTTTTAAGCCAGTATATGGAGTGACAAACACTCTGATGTGATCTACAATTAGCATAGCAATTACAATCGCACAAGTATTTGTCCATAATTTCGATTGAAGTGTGCGTCGAGTGTGTCTAAAAATACGCACAAAATTGCATTTCACATGTTGTATAAATAAACTGATTAATGTACACAATGGGCGACACTGGAGAGTCTCTCAGGCACTTAAGCGTGGCCAAGAGTGGAGAGGAAACGTCAATGTCCTGCCACTGGCAGTTGGAAGTTGCTGTGCTCCTAATCCTGCCTGTGTTTGCGTCCTGTGGCGTTCACAGCCACAACAAGTGTCCAAAAAATAAATAAATATGTGCACAAGCATATACTATATATATAGATATGCGAGTGTTTTTTCTTGCCATATTTTTGCCAGTTGGCGCATTAAATTTATTTATTTGCGCTCCAATGAAAGTAAAAAGGGTGCATGGACAGCACAGCGAGGCGACGTCGAAAGCGGCACTTAGTCAGCATTTGGTGCAGGACCAAAAAAAGGAAAATATTTTGGTAAAAATAGTCGCGTAGTCGCCTGGCTGTGACAGGCAAGTGTCGCACAGACCCCCGAGAAACCCACTTCGAATCGCAATCCAACTCCGGCCGCGTCTACTCCACTTTTGGCCACTCTCACACCAATTCCAATTTCAGAGATATTTGGCTGATATTCCTCTCGACCCGTCGACCGTCGCCCGTCGCCCTTTGACCCTCTTCAAAAAACAGAAAACAGAAAACAGAAAAAACACACCCTCCGTTGTTGGCCATGGCATTTTTATTATGTATGAGCTGAAATTATTGGATTGGATTTGCTTAATATAAGCAGGCAGCGTCCAGAGCCTAAGCAGGTTCATTTGGGGTCCGAGAAGCTAAGTGGCCAAGAGGACAACACGCTAGCAGGCGAATAGGTCAACAGCAAGGCAGGCTGCCTCAATTTTTATGGCCCAAAAACCAGAAGCGGAAAACCAGCGTCTCTTTTTTTATTCTATATCGAATCATTAAAGTTGCCAGCTGCCAAATCTGACAGATCCCAATACGCAAATTAAATGAAATGTACCTCGAATAAGTGTTAATTTATTTATTTATTTATTTAAATAGTTTGGTATTGCCAGAAGTATTAATGTTTATTAATTATTCCGACAGTAGCGACATGATTTCGATTTAACATTTATAAAGCACTTGTCAGTTGCTGATTAATTGATTAATAATAACGATTATTCCTATTATAATAAGCATATAATTTTTATGGTTTCTGTTCCTAGCATTTTATTTATTTATTTATCATTATTCATCGACTAACAACTCTTATTGCACTAACTTAATTAAATTAAATCATGTATTTATTATATTCGTTAATTACAAATATTTTCTATATTATTATATTAATGTTACTCTAAACTCTCATATATAATATTCAGTAGCTTATTTTTTACATTTAATTAAATTATGTATTAATATTTTTTAAATGCCTTGTTTTAGTTTTTTCATTTTGTAAGCAGGAAGTGAGTTAAATGCGCTGCTAAAAGAATAGTTAATGTCGTTAAACAGCGCAAGATATGGCTGCATTATGATAATGATTTCTTTTAAATAAGCAACTAACGCAATAAAATATTCATACGCCACGTTCTTGAAATTTGAGTGTGTCGACTTGCACATAAGATTGGCAAACGAATGCAACTTTTCCGACCTCATCAGGTGGCTGGCTGCCCCTCAAGGAGTCGCCTCAAAGCTGCACAAAACCGTTACTTGCGGCAAGGCAATAAAAAAAGCGAGCTTGCCAGCTGCAACTTGTTTAGCTAACAGCATCAGCATCAGCAACAGCATGAACATCAACTTGAGCTGAAGCTTCAGCTTCAGCTTCAGGTCTGCTGCTGACAGTGGCAACAGCTTCAGTTTTTTTGGGGTTTTTGTGGCAACTGCTCTTCGGTTTCTTGTGCAGCAAGAGCTGAGCACGCTAAGTGCAGAGTCGAGTCGAGTAGAGCTCGAAACTTTTTTAATTTAAATGGCCATTTAGAGTCAGTCCAACTTGCAGTTTAGCACTTCAGCAAGCCGAGCAAGCTGCAAACATTACGCCCTCTCCAACTACATGCTATATAGTAGTTGTATATTTATTTGTCTATGATGTTTGTTGGTATAAAACAGGTGCAATTTCGACAACGTCTTAAAAAGACTTTCCCTATTTTTTAGAACATTACCATTAAAATATTAAAAGTTATTTGAGCAGCATTCAGACGATAAGTTGATGCTGATGATGATATTATCTAGACGCTCTTAGCTTTTGTATTTTACGCCCTCTCTCTTAGATGGTCCTATTATTATCATTTTATTATATTTATTAACAAATAAATTTTTAAGTGTAATTATGGAATATTTGTCAAATTATGCATTGCAATTTGGAACTGTTACATTGAGAATTTGTACAATAAAGAATGAAATAAAAGCGGTTTCTAATTTTTAATAAAGATAAAAGCTGTTAAGATTTTCTGGTTTCTTAACTTTTCTTTTTGTTTAACAAACTTAGAACTCTTATTTGCAACCTAATAATTTCTTAGCAGCTAGCAGTCATTTATTGAAATAGATATTAAAGTATAATAATAATAGATTACATCTCGCTTGTTAAAATGTATGAGGTTTCTTCCATTTTGGTCACGAGCAATCGCAGAGTGTAAAGAGACAACATTAAGTTGCAGATGTCTTATTTTACTCCCAGTTGGCACCCAGCACAAAGACAATCAACAGCGTCCGACAAAAGAGTAATTACGAGAATGATGTCAGTGGCAGATGTCTAAGATGTGCTGCCAATTTGCAGCAGTCAGCAGAAGCTGAGAATATGGTTCATGGTACTCACGCTTGGGGTCAAGAGTTCGAGGCCGCAGCAAGTGATGCAAGTGTTGCAAGTGTTGCAAGTGGCAAGCAAACAACAAGAGCTGAACAGCCAAAAAAATAGACAAAAAAATGAATGGGACATGAACACAAAACTCCAGACGCGCTTCGAGCCAAAAGGAATTGTGTTTATTTATGCAATGCTGCAAAGCCATGCCAATGGCCAATTGCAACTGCAACTGCAACAGCAACAGCAGCGGAAGGAGCAGCTGCTGACTGCTCTGTTAAAATGGTGGAAGATGGGGAACAGCGTCAGCGTCAAGTGGCAGAAAGTTCAAATGCCCAGCCACTTGAGTTGAGCGACCAGAAAATTTATATAAATCCGTGGCTGGCGGCCAGATCTCAGTGCTTGAGTCGAGTTGAGCCACACACACACATTCAGAGTGAGGCCGCACATCAGTTGAAATAAATAATCCAAGAGCATAAAATTGGCCACCGACAAAAGTTTTCAACACTCACACGCTTAGCAGTCACTGTGCCCCCTTCCTGCCTTCCTGCCTTCCTGCCGCCTTTTCCGGCAGACTTTTAAGGCCACCAACAATAACAGGAGCAACAACAAAAATGCGAAACGATTCGAAACGAGCCAAGAAGAAAGATATGAAAATTCAGGCAGAGCACAGGCTGTGTTGTTTTTTTTAGAGCTTCAGCTAAATGGCTGCTATCAAAATTATCGCCAGTTGTTGCCGACGGGTCGAAGGGTCCGACCCCCCGATCTCGATCCCGACCCGGGGCACATTCCTACACACACTCACACTCACACTCACACTCACACTCACACTCGCCCACTTGCGAGAGTTAAGTTAATGCGCGCACTTCCTGCCGAGCCACAGCCTCTGGTCGCATGCTCCACATGCCAGCGAATTATGTGGCGCCACAGCGAGTGTTGGTGTTGGTGTGCGTGTGTGCGTGTGTGCGTGAGTCCCCTGCCACGCCATGTTATTTAGCTAATTTAATACCACTATGAAGCAGTCCCCCTTCCACCCCTTACGTCCATCCTGTCTGACGCATCTGCAACTTAAATAATTAACAATGCTTTAAATTTGCACCCATCTCTCAGCGACTCAGCGACTGGCTTCCTGCCAGCCACAAGGCGTGGCATTTAATCAAACCGAAAAGGTCTGCTCGAGTGCAGGGGAAATAGCTTAAAAAGCGTACCTACAACATTACAAAAAGGAACTTTTGGTTTTTCGGGCTTTTGTTTAGCTGTTTCGCTGTATTGCCAGCGCATTCAGAAAGGGGTGCAAACTAGGAAAAAAACTCCAAAAATATGTAAAACTATTGAATATACGAGCTGCCATTATGCTTACGTGCTTTTTTCTGGCCCTAGGGTGCGGTGAGTTCTATTGTTAAAAGCATTTTGGGGTCACTTACGAGCTGAAGCACTTGTAATCAGTTAGCCAGAGTGGCGAGTGTGAACGACATTCAAGCACCCGGTAACCATTGTTAACAAACTGCTAAACAAATTACAATTTAAAATTTCTATTATTAAATTCCATATGGAATTGCATATTAATTAAGGATAATAATAATACGAGTAAATTATTTGAATATGGCGTGCCATTAATTCGTTATTTACATCTACATAAATGAGCTGGTTTAATATTATGTGAAAATAAAAAGCAGAAGAATCCATATTTCAACACTTTAGTCAAAGGACCTTTCATACAGCGAACGCATGATTGATTCTGAAGTCTCAGTGTCATCATTAGCAGCGTCTAATTTGTTGACTTGA
This sequence comes from Drosophila formosana, assembly GCA_035045625.1. NCBI lineage: Eukaryota > Metazoa > Arthropoda > Insecta > Diptera > Drosophilidae > Drosophila > Drosophila formosana. The sequence continues at coordinate 161,894 of JAWNOW010000414.1, forward strand.
CTCGCTGGCATGTAATCGTAATCAGGCTTATGCAAAGCTCTCATTATATCCAGAAACAAATACAGACACACACACACACACACTGGGGCAGATAGACAGTCGTATATAACGCGAGTCAAGTAAAACCCATTTAGGGGTAAAATATGGCGCCAGGGCGCAGAAAAAGTCATCATAAAATAAAATTTCCCTCGACGCTAATGACAACTAATTTGTGCTAAAATCTCAATACACACGGTAGCTGCTCGTAGCTCCCACACACAAGCACATGCGCATCTACATACACACACACCCAGAGATATACATATATATGTATATGTATATGTATAGTATATACATGCATAATATATGGGAGCTGAGTGTGCCGTCGTCACATCGCCTTCGGGGCCGTCCGAGGCTATTAAAAATGGCGCAGAGAACACTAAAGTTGTTACAGCCAAAGAAGGTACTTTTAGCAACACCATCACACACACACACACACACACACGCACAGAGACAGCGCACGCACGCACACACACACACACAGAGACACACTCGAGCCGAGCGCACACAATAAACTTAATAAATAAGTCAATTAATTGCCCTGCGCGCCTGATATGATATCACAGCAACAGCGTCAAGTGTTCCCAGTATCTCTCTCTCTCTGTCTTTGTCTCTGGCTCGCTCTTTCGCACTTGGTGTGCGTTACTCTATTAGGGCAGCAAGTTCAATTAACTTTGTCTTTGGCATAACAAAATGTATGCGGAACTCGTTTAATAGTCGTTGGGCTTTTACTTGTGGGCTAAAAGGATGTTCTAGCCTAACTTGATTTCGCCCCCGTCCGCTTCCGTTTGTGCAACATGCTGCAGCATGTGCTGCATGCCACATAACTCGCTCGATTGCAGCTAGTTTCCGGCGCGTTCAGCCCCACATTTAATATATTATATATATTAAATGAAAAATGACCGTGTGCAAGCCTGTAAAGCCCGGCAGCATTTGGCAACATAAACAAATTATTTGATGGCTTTTACGCGAGCTGCCTTGGCTTTCCGCTTTCAGCTTGCGGTTGCTTTTCGCCTTCACATGCGCTATTGGCAACGCCAACGCCTTCGTTTTCGCCTTTTGCTTTTTGGCCATTGCATGCTCGGCCACTAAGTAAACTTTTATGGCCCTCATAAAATAGGCAAAAGTCGCGCCCAGCTACACAGCTCGCTCTCTCGCTCGCTCTCTCTCGCTCTCTCTCTCTCTTGCTGCCTTGGTTGCGTTTTCTCTCTCCATTATACACATACTCATATATAAATATGTAATATGCGTGCCGCATAAAACCGAGAAACAAGGCAGCCGAGACAGCAACAACAACGACGAAAATCCCCGGCAGCATTTTTATGCAGCTGTTGTGACATTTTTATGCTAAGCAGCTTCTCTCCCAGATATACTATATAGTCGTAGTCATAGTCGCAGTCGGAGTCGGAGTCGCAATCGCAGTCGTCTCTTCTCTTCAGTCGTCTCCCCGTGTTATGGCGAATGCGCCAAATTATGAAAATTCATAAAAAGCCAAATGTTATGGCATACTTTGAGCCCGGTGCTGTCGCTGTCGCTGTCGCTGCTTCTGATGCTTGTGCTTTCAGTCCCGAACCGAACCGAACTGAGCTGAACTGAACTAAACTAAAGTGAGCTGAGTGCTGCCAATCTTGGGTCTTTTCTTTTGGGTTTTTCCCCTGGTTTATCACTTGCCAACTAAACTCGTTTACGCTGACTCGTTTATCATGTCGTTTCGCTGCGACAAACATCAACAAAACTGACAACACCAACACAGCACAACAGATGCTCAACTACAGGCAAGCCAAGATTAAGACACGGGAACGGGTGAGAAGAACATTTGGGGGCAGCCAGAGCCAAAAGCAGATGATGGTCGCTCAAGTGGTTTGACGTTGACGTTTAATGCACCAGCTTATAGCCACGTCTCTCTCGCTCTGTCTCGCTCTTTAGTTTAGCCTCTAAGACGATGCGATAGGAAAAAATACAAGGAAAAACGAATAAAATCAAAGACCACTAAAACGCCGTCCGCAAAGGAAGCAATGAAAGATGCCCCACTGAAAACTTGTTACTCGTAAAACTGAAATTTATCAAGAAATTTATGCAGTCCAGTGTGAAGCTGGCTAGCTGAAGTTTTCAAGAATTAGACGATAAAACAAATGCCAGTGTGTCATTTCAGTAATTTAATAACCTTTTTTGTTGCATATTTATTTTGACTATAAGCACTTTTTCCATCATTCAATCTGTTATTTTTCTTGCCACATTTTCGACGTGATACATCTACTTAATCGACATTAAATAAATTAGTCAACAGCTTTCACCTGCTTGAGATTATTATTGTTATTATTGGCAACAAAATCAAATATTCTGTAATTTTTTAAACTTTATTTTTTGCATATATTTATTTTTATTACAAACACTTTCTTAATCATTCAATCTCAACTGTTATTTTGCTTGCCTCACTACTACTACTAAATAAATTCAAATAATAATTTATTGTGTTCATCATTCTTAAAGTAATTAATCATCCCAAAAAATACTTATCATATTTATAGGCTTATGTTTTTATAGATATTTAGAAAGGTAATAAGTTTTTTCGTAGAATATTTGTTGTTAAATGAAATGCGTTTTTCATTACTCAACATGTTATTTGACTTTCAACACTTTCGGTGTGATAATCTTGAACGATATTAAATAAATTAATAAAGCATTCACCTGTTACCCGTTTTAGTTTCTTTTTATGATAATTTTAAAAGTGGCAATTAATCATCTGGCAGAAATACGTTGGAAATTTATGGGGTCACAGCAAACATTTATGATATTTCTTTATAGATATGGCTATTTAACGATATGGCAGCTCTTCAAACTGATGGCTTTATCGTGGGCCCATTTTTGAGAGAGCTGTGCAGATTGGCAAGCCAATTAGCAGCTTCAAGGATCAGGCATAGTGGTGAATAAGGGGATTGCAGATTGAGTGGTTACCACTGCCGAGGAGAGGAGTGGGGAGTGGGGAGTGGGGAGTGGGCAGGAGGAGACTGACAGTTTTAGCCGTTGCCGGTTGCCGGTTGCTGGTTGCTGGTTGCTGGTTGGCCGTTGTTAGGAGCCACAGAGGCTTGACGGGTGCTTAGCCATCTTGGGGCCACGCGTGCCAGCCATTAAAAGCTTTTTAAAATTAATTATAAAACCAAAAGTAGGCAAACATTTTCCGAGAAAAGCGCAACCAAAGAACGAACATAACGAACTGACAACCCTTTTGGGCTCATCATCAGAGCAGCATCCTCCCAAAAAATGTTCAGCTGCTGCTCATATTTTGGCAAAACGCTTTCAACTTCAAACAGATTTTGGATACTCCAGTGGGCAACCGCAGGGCAAGCGGAGGCGCAGGCGGAGGCGGACCAGCAGCAGCAAAGCAGATGGAGGCGAATGAGGAGGCGGACGATGAACATACGTAGCAAATTATGCTCATTATGCGCCGCATAAAATAGTTGGACTCATTGGCCACGACCACGGCCACGGCCATGTTCATGTCCATGGCTTTGGGCCAGCGTTGGAGCTGGGAGTCCTCGGTCCGGAGTGAAGTTCGCGTTTACGTCCGATTCTGACATGCAAAAGCGTAAAGTTTTTTGATTAGGGTTGCCAAATGCAGAGACATCACATCAACATCAAGAGCATTGGCATCAGCATTAGCATCAACATCAGCATCAGCATCAGCATCAGCATCATTATGATGCTCATGTTTGGCTGTGCAATTTTATTTTGTTTTGGGTCTCAATGCGGCGGCCTTTTGTTTAATTTGATTTTATTCGCATTCGCCGCAATCCTTCAATTTACATCCTCATGTGAGTTCTTGTGTGTGGTCAAACTGTTTGCGGCACGTGGCACGAAATGCTCGACTCGCTTCTCAGTCTTCAAAAGTCTCTGCCAAGTTGCCTTGCCAAACGATGTGGTTACACGCCATTGCCACGCCCACAGGCTGCCTAAGCAACTGCCCCCGACACGTAGCCAGCCTTAGTTTCCATCTCAGTCTCAGTCGGAAGGTCACAAGATCCTTCACCCCCATCTGGCAGTTAATTAGACTTATGGCTGAGCTATTTTTAAACGCTTTTGTTAGAACTTCAACTCTGCATGCGAAATCAGTCTAATGAACTAACCAGAAGCGGGTAAACTTTTCACCCCAAAGCCCTTGGCGTTTCATCTTAAAAAACAAAAACCTTTTGCCAAGCACCACAAAATGTTTGGCAACAATTACTGAGAGTTTCAATCAAAACTCAAAATAGCTAAATTAAATCTAAATATAGATGTGTTAAATACAAGTCTCTGAATCTATTGATAATTCCTTTAACTTGAAATAGAGTTTTGAAATTTAAATGTATCATCTACATGATTTTATTCTATATTATATGTTGCATTGCTTTTACATTTTGGAATATCTCTATTATACTTTACATTTGTGATCGAACTTTAAAATTGCACTTTTATTTATTTTTTTGTGTACAAATTGATTAATTATTTTCATGATCCAATTTGGTTTAGGTTACTACAGTATTAAATAAATAAAGCAACATTTCTTGAAGCTTGATGTTGAATTATTGAATTTTATATCATTTATTTGCAAATGCTTTTTGCTATAGTCTTTATTTAATTTATATCGGCATTTAATCGGTTGCCAATTATATTATACAGACGAAACAAATGAGCCATTAAGCAGAAGCAAGTTTCTGTTGCAGAGATTAAATAGCCGATTGTAAAAGTAATTGAAATTCAAATTTCGGGAAAGCCTTTTGGCAAGTTTGGCAAGCTGCTAGAGCTCTACGTTTTTCTACCATGCACTAAGGCAGTAACAATTAGAAAAGACGCTCGGGGCTGTCAAAGTTTTAATACCCAAAAACAACTGAAAGAACAACAATAACATTAAGAAAGAACAAAAATAAAAACAGCAGCAGCAACAGCAAAACGTGCGACACGTGCGATGTGTCCCGAGGACCTCAGGCAACATTTCTGCATAAAACTGAAAACACGCACATGCCCCAAAAGTGAGACACACACAGACAGGGACAGAGACAGAGACGGAGACACACAGACAGAGACACGAGCACTCACACAGTTACATACACACAGGGAGTGTAGGAATGAATAAGAGACAAGGTCAAGGCGCCATCGACGGCTACAAAGTAATTCGTTTCCGCTTCCGCTTCATTACTTCAGCCGCTTTGCACTTGCCACATGCCACATGCCACACAGACTCTCTGTGATTTCTGTTATTGCTGTCAACAGACAGAGCACTCAATATTGCAAAGCATGAGTGCAACAGCTAAATACACAAATAACAACATCAAACTATTCGCTTTAGTTCACCGCACTTTAAATACACTTTAATTCATGCTTTATATTTAATTTTTTGTTCTCAACTTAAACATCGATTTTGTTTGCAACGAATTTCATATCAATGAAATATAAATTTAAATTTTGTTAATCATTCAATATTAACCATTTAAATTCTGCAATAATTTGATTATTTATTTGTAATCTATCAAAACGATGCAAATTTACTTTTCAGTTAATTTTTTTCTCATCCATTGCTAACCATTTTATTTGTTATTTGTTATTTATTTGTGTGTTCACTTTCCTTCAAAGTTTTTTATCTACAATTAATTTGCACTGAATTTCGCGATTCAGCGATCGCATTACTTTTCAACAAATTTTCATATTATTTTGCTTACATAAAATGATCGTAAACTAATGAGAGTATTGTTATCAAAGACCTATAAAAACAAGTCGAAAATAAACCCGAATTTTAATCAACATTTTAGGATTGATAAACTGAATTAAGGTGATTCAAATAAATATTGATTTTCGAAAAGTTAATCTCACAAAATATATATTTAACGAATATGCAAGACTTTTTCCTTGAACCAACCTGACTTTGTTAGCTCTCCCTTTGCAAGGGTATTGGAAATCTGAACCGCTGCCTCAATGAAATGCGCATCTGACAGGCGCCAAAGGAAATGTCGTAGTTATAGTAGCGAAAAAGCAGAGCCGCCTCCTCAAACACCATACATATAAGTATATATATATATATATATATATAGAGTATGTGTATTTACAGTGCGTCAACAAGAACCCGAGGAGCAACATGTTCATCGTGGAGCGCGGGGCGACTCGAGTTGGCATTGCCAAATGTTTATTGGCAAATACAAATGCAAATACAAATAAATAGCATGTAGATAGCAAATGGCGATGAGAGAGAGAGAGAGAGAGACGACAGAGAAAGAAAAGAGAGAGGGAGAGAACGGCGTCTGTAATTGCGGCTAATTAATGTGATATCGGATTTGCTGCAATGGCCAAAAATGTGCTGTCAACGTCAGACTGCGGTTGCAAATTATAAATGATCTGGGGCACAGTGGCTGTCGACTGCATTCGCACAAGTTGCAAACAGTCCCCTTCACGCTGTTCTCTGCCTGAGTTGCAGCTGTGTTGCAACAATGGCAACATCGTCATCGGCAGCGAGACAAATGCGAGTTCGAGTTGAAGTTGCAAAGCAAATTGGCATAAAACTGCCGCGTGGAGTTTTTTGCATCATTCACTTTTTTTTTTTTTTGTTTAATGCCTTTTGCTCCTTTTAGTTTTCCGTTCAGTTCTGTAGAATATTCCGCCCACGCAGCACCCACACATCAGCAATTGTTCTTTGTCCTTGCTTGCTTGCCAGGAGCAACAATAAACATCGCTGGCTCCGATAGTAGAATTTAATTAAAAGCAGTTTCATCTGCCCAGTTTGCCCAGTGAACATTGCAGCAAATGCCCACGGCAATAACAACAGCACGGCAGCAACATCAGCGACGACAACAACACCACATGAAACAAAAAGTGAATTGTGAATTTTCAAAGAGCCCATAAAATTCCAGAACGCCAGCGCTCTGGGAATATTGACATATTGAGCCAACTTCACCTGAAATGTTAACGATAACTGAAACTATAGCTGCAACTGAAACTGTTCCTCTAACTGCAATTGCAACTCCAACTTTTCACCTGTCACTGTAGCACAAAACAATTGTTGCTTTCAAAATCATAGATTCATCGAGGGGGAAAATATGAAAGTTTAGATAACTTTACTAACAGTTCGATATTAATTTACATTAACTATATATTGAGCAAGATATGTTGATGCAAAATTAAAAGCATCATAAATTTAAATTTTCAATTTAATTAGCTTTAAAAGTTGAAAACTGAAAATGCGTTGCAAGAAGAGATCAAAATAAAACTGCTTAGAAAACATAAATAACAATTCGAAATTCAATTTCATTATTTATATATTGTCCAAGGATTCGATTTTTGATTTTATTACAAAATGAAAAACATCAGAAGCAAGATTTCCTAAATATAACATATTTTCATTTTATTATCAAATTAATAAATTGTAAAAGCTGAAAACCTAAAAAGCGTTGCAAGAAAAGAAATACTATTTTTGCATTTGAAATCATAGATTCAGAGAAATATACAAAAATATCAAAAGTTCATAATGAATTTACATTCAAAATTATTATTATGTAGAGCAAAATTCTAAAAATCTAACTTTTTTTTTACATCAAAATTTATTAGATCTAAACCTCTAATTTTATTAAGCCAAGTAAGAAACGATATAAAATTTGGGCCTTCAAAATCTTAGATTCATGGAGGGAAAATAAATATAAAAACTTAGATATTTAATTAATTTGTACATTTTATTGGCTTACTTCTAAAAGCAAGATTTTGTAAATTTAATTTTTGATTTTAATACAAAACTCATTACCACTAAAAGCAAGAAAAGAAAAGCTAATTATCGGCAAGTTAAATATTTGAATTATTAAGCGATGCCCGCAAGCGATTCGATTGCTTAATTATTTTTCGACTACTTGCTAAACGTTTTATGTTAATTGCTGAATACATCGTATGTCGTCAGTATATCTCTGCTCATGAAGGTCAAGTTTATGCCTGGAGCTCAGCCAAATCTGTTATATGAGAAGCTAATCAATTATTTTGCATTGAGATTAGCATAAGTCGCCCAGCGAGTACATGTTTGGTATATTAACTAACTGAGCGGGGGACAGAGTCGAAAGAAAGCCAGTGCAAACATTGCCTTATTTATAGAGATTACAGGGCATCTATTAATAAGTTCTATAATCGATATTACTTCTGTTTTCCCGAAAATAAATTCCGTAGGTTTATTTTCGGCGGGGAGGGGGGAGGATGTTTATGGTTTGTGAATGGGGAGAAGGTCTTACTGAATTTATACAAGTAGTTACTTACATCAAGTAGCATACTCTCAAGGATTTCATCTGCTTGCCACAAGGGGATACACAAACACGCACACACGTCTAAACTCTATCTGCGTGCAAACCATAAAAACCAGAAGCTCAATTATCAAAATGCTACGTGTGTTTGCTGCCGTTGTGTGTGTGTGTGTGGGTGTCACATCTATGGCCAGCATTCTTATAGCCATTCGGCATCGCCATCGCCATCGCCATCGCCATCGCATTGCCATTTCCATTTCCATTTCCATTTCCATTTTCATTCTCATTGTCGGTGTTGTTGTCGCTGTCGTTGGCGTTGGCGTTGGCGTCGTCTTTTTGGGGGCTTTGTCCCTTTGGGTTTTTTGTGTGTGTGGTCGCCTTTGACTGTGCAAATAGATAAATTTATTTATTTTATGCTCTGTTGCTGCAAAAGCCACATACGAGCGACAGAGATAGAGACAGAGACGGCGACGGCGACGGGAGGGCAAGAGTTGGTCGTAGATAGCGAGAAGAAAGGGCATTGAAATTCTTTTATGAATGCAGTCGATTTAAACGTACGACTAACTTTAAATGCCTCGCCTTTACTTATGCGCAAAAATCTACATAAATTGAATGCCATTCAACATTTTTGCTCACACACGAGAGAGTGGTGAGGAGGGGGGGAGAGGGCAAATAAGCCGTTGCTTCAAGTGTCCTAAGTACGTGTCTGTGTCTGGACATTTGTATAGAACTGTAACTTGAAATGTGAAATGGGATCGTCGCATTTAAGTCTATCGGGTCAAAGGAAGCCAGTGACATTGAAGCGCTCTCGTTGCCTAGACACATTTAGTCGCATTTTCGCCTTTTCGCATTTGCACATTTTTAAATTTGCATTAAATTCGGGCATAAACAAATGTCGCTGCCAGACAGACGATCAATAATCGATTCAATTGTGGCGCCACAAATAAATGCGAGAAGTTTTTCTATGCCCATCGACAGCGATGCCAATACATTATAAATTATAGCTTACAGCTTTTTCGCCAAAATCTTGAGTTGCTAACGCGTTGTGGCTGAATGGCTGGCTGGCTGGCTGGCTGAATGGCTGGCGTATGTGGCGTATACGTAATCCAGGGCGCACAATAGCCGCAAAAAAGGCCAACGACAACGGGAGAATAACAGCGGCGACAATAGAGAACAGGAAGCAAATAAACGCTGTAAAAATTCCTGAGCAGCTTACGTGTAACATTCTGTGTGTTGCTTGGTGTGCGTGCGTAGATGTTTGGAAGCATTCGTGCGTATGTCTTTATATCGAAAAGTTTTTGCCACTTTCCCTGCGCTGCTCATCTTTTGTTGTTGCCATCTCCCTCTCGGCTCGCGTCTCTATTTCCTTCCCCCCTCCACCCCCCCCAACAGCCAACTCATCCCCCAAATCTGCTTCAGCCCCATAGTACTTAAGTACATCTCGAGCAAGCTATTTTCGTGTATACTATATTTCTGCTATGCTCTTCTCTCGCCTGACTTTCACTATCACGGCTAAACTTTTGGCGCCGTGTGTGTGCCAATTTGTCTCAGTGTGTGTGCGTGTGTGTGTGTTGGTTTTCTCTGAAATATTTTGCACTTTTTGTGAGTTTGTTTGCCTACTTTAAACATAAACCGATCGGCTTTCTATTTATTTGCCTCACCATTGTTCGGAATGCTGAAAATATTGATGCAAGAATGTATCTGCGTGCGTGCACTAGCGTGTGTGTGCGAGTGTGTGTGTGAGTGCCTGTCAGATACAAGCAGCAAGGCCCTGATCATCCTCTAGTAAAGCTTCCTGCCTCTCGCTCCTCAGCAGCTCTTCTCTCCTTTTGTTTCCTTTGCTTTCCTTCCTTTCGTTTCGTTTCGTTTCATTTTTTTGTTGTTGTTCGTTTTTCTCTTTTTATGTGCTTTGTGTGCTACAAATTGTTTGGCTTTCGAAATTCCTTGCGTTATTGAGGTTTTTATGGACTTGCGGGTGGGATGCAAGCGAGCAAGTAAAGTAAAGTGAAACTCATAGATAGATGCGCGCCATAAGATAAACTCAAAAACTAATTTGCAGCCAGGCAGTGGCAGAGGCAGAGGCAGAATATTGTTATTGATAGATGACAATGGTCCGAGGTCGGGATTTATGTATGCTCCCTCTCTCCATCTCTGGCTGGCGAAATTCCTGCACCCAACGAATCACAAACACTTGGCACTGGCAATTGGAAATTAAATTGCTTTTCCATATGACACTTAGGCTCAAATTGACATCGTTAAATGTATTTGTGTTGCCAGCGACGGGCAATTCTCGTCTGCCAAATGGAAACCATTCATCTTTGCTGCCGTCCACACAAAAAAACATAGAAATATTTATGTGTTTGAGAACGATATTGTGACTTACCTAAATGATGCACAAAAAATAATAATAATAACGGCAAGAAACAAATATTTGATTGAAAGTATTTTAAGTCGCTGTTTTCAATTGCCGAAATGTAATAAACGTCAGCTCCCAGACGCATGTCTTAAAACCCAAATAAGTAAACCACAAGATACTTTAAGACTTACGAGATTGGCAACAAAAAAAATAATAATGATTGAGAGATGCAAAAATATTACAACTCGCTGACTATTCAAGAATTTTTGCAATAGAGCTGGGAAAATGAAATTGAATGAAATTCTGATTAAAAATGTATTTACGGGGAATTGAAAGCGAAAGCAATTTGAGCGGAAATTGCGCAGACAGATTTAAATGTGAGGTATCTAGAAGTCGAACACACCGCAGAGCAGACTCTGCAAACTGAGTCTGTTTTGGGGTTAAGAAGTCGCAACTTTTCCCAGAAGCCAGACAATTGGCGCCCAACATGCGCGATGTTGAACACAATGTCTGCTTTACGACCATCTCAATATTTGTGTTCTTGTTGCTGGTTGTTGTTCGGGGGAAAAACAAACAATAAAGGTTTCACATTTCGCATTATTTTTCATGTTGTTTTCTTCTGCTTTTGGCTTTTCCAGGTGAATGGTGCATGGGCTTTGCCTAATGTTGTTTGTGATTTCTATATAGCCATGGATGTGATATGCTCTACTTCATCGATATTTAATTTAGTTGCCATTTCAATAGACAGGTAAGTGTCTGTGGTGAGGTGATCTGTGTGCATCCATAGCATAATATAGTATATGTATATGTATATGAATTTATGTTTATGTATTGTGCATCCGTTAGATACATCGCTGTGACGCAACCAATAAAATATGCGAAGCACAAAAACAGTCGCCGCGTTTGCCTTACAATACTATTGGTGTGGGCGATATCGGCTGCCATCGGTTCGCCCATAGTGCTGGGATTAAATAACACACCGAACCGAGAGCCGGATGTGTGCGCCTTCTATAATGCCGACTTTATACTGTACTCATCGCTAAGCAGCTTCTACATACCGTGCATTATCATGGTCTTTCTCTACTGGAACATATTTAAGGTGAGCAAACAAACAAACAAACACACACACACACAGACTAGTTAATCAAAAACGGATTAGGATTCCGATTCGGATTTCCTTCTCATTCCCATTCCCATTTTGATTGGATATTCACTGCGAGTCGCCGTTGCATTTGGATTTGCATTTGCATTGCATTTGCATTTGCATTCGTCGAGCCCATGTCGAATGCAGTCTGCTGAGTTATGCACAATTTCCCATTAAATTACAAAGTCAGATTTGTTTACACACATTAGCTGGGCGTCACTTTGTGAGCCATAAAAACTGCAAGCCAAGCGCCACTAAACACCGTCTCTCTCTATCTCCCTGCCTCTCTCGCAGGCGCTGCGCAGCCGGGCCCGGAAACAAAGGGCTGCCCGCAAGCCGCATCTGTCGGAGCTGACGGGGGGCAGCGTTATCGAGAACATTGCACAGACACGGCGACTGGCGGAGACGGCGCTCGATAGCAGCCGGCATGCAAGCCGCATTATGCCCGATGAGCCGGCCACGAATACCGCCAGCGGCTCCAACGAGGAGGAGGACGAGAACGCCATATCGCCCGATATCGATGATTGCCATGTCATCGTTAACGATAAGTCCACGGAGTTTATGCTCGCCACAGTCGTCGAGGAGACCGGCAAGTAAGTAACAAAAGTGGTGCCATCAATCCCAAGCTAACTCAACTCAACTCGAGTCGCATCGAGTCGCGTCACAGTGAAATTGTTTTTGCAGCAGTTTCACATAAAATAGAAAGTGTGAAAAACTCGACAACGAAATCTGTAAATTGTGTGAGTGGGTTCTAAAGCTGGGGGAAGAAAACATTCACGGAACTGGACTAGTTCAATACAATGCAGAATAATTCATTTCACTATTAGTTCATTTATTTCGATACTTTTTGAATATTACATTCAAATAAAATTTAAAAATGCATACTTATATTAGCAAAGGTCTACGCAATTTAATCAAAATTCCCACTTTAATCTGATATAAAATTAGTAGAAAATTAAATTTTTTGATTTTGATTTAAAAATTAATGTAATCAATAATTTCTATTTAGAAATTTGAAATTGCCATAGCTGTGGGTTTTTCAAAGTTTCCATTCCAACTATCTTAAGTCACTCATTAACGATAGTATTATAATATTTAATTTTATACTTAATTTTCAATCGGATTCAAAGTCAAGTAGATAATTTGAATGCAAACAAAACGAAATGCAAACTAAGTTGAAGCTGCACGTCAGCCAGTTTTTGTACGCCGTATTTTATTTAATTTCATTTTAAATTGAAAACCTTAATAGACTAACCTGTGAGGGACAAACATATTCAATATATATTGACCAAGTGCCGCCCAATTTGAGCTTCACCTGGTCAACAGTTTTCTAGTTGCAAATGCCACCACGTGCGGCACGTAAAAGATAAGCAGACTGGCCGTTATACGAGCTGGTAGCAGATTGGTTGGCCAAATTCGTTGGACAGTTGCTGACACAACAAATTGGTTGAGCAGCGAGTGGGGACTGAGGAGTGAGGAATGGGGAAAGATGGTTCTCAGTACTCCCAATGCATTTGCTGCCAAGTTCCACTAAGTGGCAGCCAATGGAAAATTTGTGAATAGTACGCGTAATTGCAACTTCTTGGCGCTCAACGCTCAACGCTCGGCTCTTAGCCCTCTGCTCTCAGCTCCCAGCTCCCAGCTCGACAGACAGCTGACAATTCCCCCCGCCCCGATTGCCGCCAGTTGCTCATTTAAATTCACACGCGCTGCAATAAAATGAAAATCCGAAATGAGCACTCAGAATCTCCCACGCCGTCTCTCATCATTGAATAGATACACATTTGTATCTGCATCTGCGAGCGACTGCGTTGAATGTGGCAAGTGCGGGTGCAACTGACGTGCTAAGAGATTTTGCATTTTATTTACTTTGCATTCAATTTGGCAGTGATTGCCACATGAGCTTACTGCTGACAGGTCGCAAGACTGCTCAGATTAGTCACATTGCAGAAGATGTCAATTCAAGATAGTCGTTGAGCGTACCTAAAATTTTATTGGAGAATGCATTACGAAATATAAATCTAAGCTGGTTTCCATTTTCGGATTTTGTAAGATTCAGGACACGAATTGAACAATCATTAAATAACACAGAATACAAAAATATATGAATTTCCGTTTCCGATTTGTGTAACATCTATTTGATTGAATAGTCATACATCTTAAACACAAGAGAGCAAAGAGAAACACTTATAAAGTACAGAAGATAATTCTATAAATTACCCTCAATTCATCCAATGAGCTTTTCATATTTCGTGTATCAGTTGGGATAGGGAGTTAAGAGAATCTAAGTTGGAATTAATATCAATATCAATGTCAGAGTGGAAATTTCCGAACTGCAAATGGATTTATTTTTTATTTGAATAATAATGAAAACTAAATAAATTACCAATGTTAAAGCACTTTTAACTCCAACGGATCATTTAGAAAATATTTTTGTATTGAATTTCATTTAAAGCTGAAACTTCAATTATTATTATCGAACTGAAATAATAATAATTTTGCAGTGTAATTAACCAATTGAAAATAAAAAATTTTAATGAATAATTGTTGCAAAAAATAATCACAAATATTTTCGAGTTCCATTTATTTTATTTATTTTGTTATCAAGCAATATTTCAATTCATAAAATATACAAATTCTTTAGAACTAAAAACTCAATGAATATTTGTTGCAAGCGAAATTTATAAATTCGGTGAATAATTTTACATAATTCTAAAAATTCAATGGGTCATTTAGGAAATATTTTTGTGTTCCATTTATTTTAATTATTTTGCAATTGAGCCATATCTTATCATGTTGCTGACACAGTCAGCTTGCGGCTGGGGCACTTTGACTGAGTTGAAGTAATTGGAGGGAAAAGGACCTGACCATGATGTTATATGATGATCGAAAAGAAACGCGAGTCAAGGGGAACGTTAAACGCAGTCAATTAGCGAACTGATGGGCTGCTTAATCCAATAAGGACATGAAATGAAACCATTATTGATAGGCCGATGGAAGAGGATGGTCGAGAATGATGGAAAGGACTGGAATGAAGCGGTCAAGCCGACAAACGACCGAACCACCGACCGAACAAACCATATTGAAAAGTTTTCTTCTCTTTTTCTGTTTTGGTTCTTTTGGCTTTCGGGCAGGGAACATAATTGGGAAAGAGCTTACACTCCCTTTTTGTTCAGTTTGTAGCGCGGGCTCGTTGGGCCTGTCAGGGAAAAATAAATCTCAATAATTCAATTAATGCGTCACTTAATTAAAACTCAATTTTTGCCTTGTTTTTAATTGACGTTGCGCCTCGTTTTCTCTTCCACTTGCCCCATCTTTGTTCGCAACCACACTTCACTCTGCCGTCCTGGGCTCGTTTCGGATGCACTGTCTGTCTGTCCATTGATTGATTGTCATTGGCATTGCTGGATTTCGTTTGATTGGCCATATCATCAACATCAACATCAACATCATCTCGCTCGATCCCATTGGACATTGCTGTCGTTGTGCTCGTGACAGCAGCGTTGTGGCACAGATCACCACGCAGCCGCAGCTGGTTGTTGCCGATCCGAATGGTAATCATGATTCTGGTTATGCTGCATCAAACGTTGACGATGTCCTTGCAGGAGTGAGCGTTGGTGCCGCCGTCAGCAGCACAACGCCGCCGGACAGTCCCGTGCCCAGCGGCGCCACCTTGCAGCGCTCCAGTGTCAGCAGTCGCCGCAACACCGCCGAGGACTCGCCCAAGCGCGGCGAGCCGCCACTGAGGTATGCCACAAATACCCAATTTAGTTGCGATTGCAATAGAAGTGAATGTTTATTTCTATTTAACTATTGACTGCATAGATTACACCTTATCAAGTTGATTTTAGTTCATATTTTGAATTAAATTGCCACCGATTGGTAATTCATTTTATTATTTCTACTAACCAAATATTTATATTTCGAATGTCCTGTTTACATAAAATATTCTTCATATTAAATTAATAATAAAAACAATTAAATATTTAAAATATAAATACCTTATTTTGTGTCTTCTCATTATATGTTAATTTCACATAATTTTTTGTATTATTCTGAGTATTTAAATATTTATTATTATTATTAAATAACTGAAAAACTATTTGAATGAAATACGTTATTGCGTGCACTTATTATTTGTAAATTTCTTATCATTATTAAATTAGTTATGTTTATTTGTGCAATCATTAGTTGTTTACTATTCTTGTTTTATTTAGATGAAATTATAGAAAATTACTTTAATTATATATGGTTTTGCGCGCACTCATTTGTTTCATTTAATTAAGTCACGAGAAAACTCTTTTAATTAATTATGTGCCTTAGTGATGAATACACAAAGTGTTTCAGAAGTATCAATTTTTCTTATGTATAACATTATGTTTTATTATTATTATTATTTTATTATAAATAAAGATTAATAGAAATAAATATGACTGAATCGTAATACAGCTTATGAAGTAATTAAATTTCAAAGTAGTAACAGGACTTTCTTGCTCTCAAGATTGGCATTAAATATTTAATAAGTAATAATAAACCAACTGGATTCGCTTTTGTTATTTATGAATACACTAATTTTAATAATTTGTAAAGTTTTCTGATTTTGCGATTAGGAGAAACAATTGAAATTGCCGACGTTGCATGTCGGATAAATTAGCCGAGTATTATTAGAACGCTTGAATGCGAAATTGAAAAAAGAGCCGACAATTTCTCAGCGTGTACAATTATGCAGATTGCAAACACTCGAATTGTAGTTGTTATATTTTTGCATCCACGTGCTCACCAGTGTGTTTTGTGCTCGTTTGCTTTGTGTGTATTGCAGCAGCAGCGTCGCCATGAAGCCATTGTCCTTTGTGCGCTACGGTGTGCAGGAGGCCATGACTTTGGCACGCAACGACTCCACGCTATCGACCACATCGAAAACGTCCTCGCGCAAGGATAAGAAAAACTCGCAGGCGTCAAGGTTGGTAACTTGTAACTGGCTGCTCAAATTGCAGTTATTAGCCGAGTTCGGCTAATAGCTCGACGGCCAACAAAAAAATGCTGGCCTTGCCCCAAACCAGATGCCAACTTTCAAATACTCATAACAAGCGTGTGCTTCTCTCTCTCTCTCCCGCTCTCTCTCTCTCTCTCTTGCTTGCAACATGGAATGAAATTGCAATTTACTGTGGCTTATTATCGTGGCGGGCCGGTTGCATGCACGCTGCGTTTCGTAGATTCACGATATACAAGGTGCACAAGGCCTCGAAAAAGAAACGCGAAAAATCGTCAGCGAAAAAGGAACGCAAGGCCACCAAAACATTGGCCATCGTTTTGGGTAAGTCGAGGTTGCTGAAGCCGAACAACCAATTTAATATTGAATTGTTGTACATATTTTTTGTGTGTTTCTACATTTCTATTTTTCCACTTGCCGCATTTTCCATACCCAAAGGTGTCTTTCTCTTCTGCTGGCTGCCGTTCTTCACGTGCAACATTATGGACGCCATGTGCGCCAAATTCGATAAAGACTGCCGGCCGGGTCTGACGGCCTTTATGCTAACCACTTGGCTTGGCTATATCAATAGTTTCGTCAATCCCGTTATTTACACGATATTCAATCCAGAATTTCGCAAGGCATTCAAAAAGATCATGCACATGGGGTGATTATCAACAACAGCAACAGCAACAACAACAGTTCAAAATAACATGAAACCCAAACGCGATTAAGAGAACATATTAAATTAGTGTGTGTTTTTTTTTGTATGTTTTTTGTGTGTACTCGAATCTCGAACTGTGCCAAATGCAAACATGAAATGAAATTGAACTCAAAACTCGAAACTCAATTAGACCCATAAGATTGTTGGTAGTCTCAACCGAATAAGCATACTCACTCGTATCTACTCGTAAATCGTAAAGTATATGAATATATAATATATGCCCACAAAGTATATAGTAAGTATAATTAGCAATATAAGCATGTCATTATGTTTTGTGTAAATAGCTTTGTAAATAGCACCTAAGATTTAATCTAAACTGTACGTACTGTAACAATATATATAATACAATATATACATATATATACTTATATGTACTTGTGTATGTTGAGCATTATAATGAGCTGTAGGCTAGGCAACAATTTTTAACATAAACATTTAGCTAATATCTAATTCTAGTTAATTTCATTGAGCAGTTAGTTATATTGCGTATACGTAATCTGAGTATACACACATTTTTAGTATTATTACTTCCATTTATGTGAATGGTGAATGATGTGAGATCATTTAGCGCCTAGGACACTCGGCTTTCCTTCCAAAATCGCTGCAGACGAGACGCAATTTATTTGCATTACTGATATTATTATTATGGTTATTATATTATATGTACTTACTTCCGCACACATATCACACATTCAGTTTTGAGATACTTATGGAGTTTTTGTGGTCCCGTCGTAGTCTGAACTGCCCCCACGAAAAACTTAGATTATAAACTGAAACGCAAATCCCACGATGGCATAGCATATCCTTTAGAAGCAAAATTACAAAAAACAACAAAAATCGAATCGTGTAACTTTCAAATCCACGCCTCCCTCTTTTGATACGTGAACAACAAAAACAACAAACAAATGATGCTGCATTAAGCGTAGTTAATCTTAAACACATTCGATATCGATGTCCCCTCCTCCATGTGGAGCAGTGGTTGAATAATACTATATATATATAGAGGCATTCATACATACGCATATCGGGGTCCGAAGCAGAGACTCGAAGTCAGCGCCCCACACGAACTCACCGAATTGCTAAACCGGACTGCATCTGATAGATACTTTGGAATGATTGATCACGGCAGATTGCACACACGCCCACACAGACTCACACACACACACACACACACTCAATGAGCCCCACAAAACGAAAAAATAACATAATTCAGAATGGCGCCGACTTTGATTATTCTCTGCTTGTTGCACACACTTAAGTTGGATAACGAATCGATCTAAGACCAGCATATGCCATGTATGAATGCGAGTAATAAAATGTAAGCGCATTTAAAACTAGACTTAGCTATTATAAAAACATATTTAGTGAATATCGATAAGTCCCAACCAAATCCAAAAAACAGGTGCACAAAGTGCGCAACAAAATACTGCAAAAGAATGCACAAAAATACTCACTCAGTATTTTTTTGTTAAACGCAAAAAAAGCAAGAAGCAGAAGAGGAGTGTGAGTACTTTAGTGAAGCTTAAATGTACGAGTACTTCAAGTCGGTACTGGAACTTAAATAATGTACACTATAAGTTGCATCAGGGTATCTAAAGCGTAGGCTTACAAATTACTAGAGATAAGCAGCGATCGCATTCGTCTAACCAAACTAAATAAAATACAAATACAACCATAAATATAAATATAAATATAAATACAAATACAAATTTAATATAAATGTAAATGTAAAGATAGAATTGAAACGGGAACCGAAATGTTGTGTACGATGCTGTCTTGAATTCGCATTAACTGAGGTGCTTTAGAGAACTAGCTGAGTATCGATCACAAAGGACCTGGACACAAAAACACGCACACGCACACGCACACACACACACTCACTCTCTTCAATCCACGAATACACTGAAAACGATTGGGAGTTCAAAAGAAATTTAGGAAATGGATTTTGCAACGTTGAGCCTTCATTTCGAACTGCTTGGAGTATGCCCCTTGCTCACAATCAAAGAAATAAACAAAATGCGACGCGAATTCGATGCGGCATCGTGAAAATCGCACACACACACACACACAGTCTCACACACATGCAGCAGTGGAAAATAGACACAGATTTTGGTCCCTGATTTCAATAACCGTCCTCTTCATTGTTTCTATGTGACAAATAATGTAAAATACAGTATAATAAAGTTATACTATAAAGAAGATACTGAAATAATACCAATATACATACTAAATGCATAAGTACTTAAATACTTAATTGTTGACTAGACTAAGCGCGTTTCCAGCTCAAAACTGTGGAGCTCCTTAGGAAAAGCTCAACAAATTTTTATACTTTCCTAAACAAAATCAAGATGAATCAACAAGAAATCAACAAATTGAGAATGTGGCATTTTTTTGGTTTTTTTTTGTAATCGTAGCGAAAGTAAATTCTTAAATTCTTGAGATTCTTGTAGGTGCAATATGACGTAAGTACTCCATCAAGGAGTTAAGAATATTGTGCAATATTCGATGTGCGATTAAGTAAAATTATAGAGTTATCTAAGACGGAATGAAGGAAAGCTGAAGACAGAAAGCAGAAGATAAAGGGCATTAAAAGGAATGCTTTAGTTAAGTTCTTCCAAAGAAACGCTTATTAGTTATAGAAAGATCAGAACAAGTTTTTGGAGTAATGGAAAAAGAGGAAACAGAACAGATTGATAGATGAAATTCTGGATTGATGAATGTGCGTTGTTTTTATCAACCCACAACACATAATATATATTATATACGTACGAGTGTTTGTTGAGTTCTGGGTTTGTTTAAATTGAAATTGAAATGGAAATTGCAATTGAAATTGAAATTGAAGATTATCATTAATGAATGAATTAATTGTACATTTTGCATTATGCGTATTTATTGATTGTTAAATTTGTTTTTTAAGTATAGCGGGTATTTAAGTATTTAAAGTCATACTCTTAAGATCCCTCCGCATTATCCTCAATGTGTAATGTGTAACCTAAAAGGCAATTCAAACAAAGAGGCTAAATAATATACTGAAACAATTCTCAAAATAAAATAAAAATAAAAAAAGAAAAGAAAAATATGTACTTATAACAAAGAACACAACTAAAAATACACAACACAGTAAACAATTAATAGATGCAAATAAATAAATTGTGGAAAATGAACGCAATACAAAACAAATAAAAAAAACCCAAAGCAAAAGTATATAAAGAAAAAACTGAAACTATTTTAAAGCAATGATAATGTTGGTTTTTTTTTTTAGAATTAATCGATCCTAAATGAATTAATAAAATGTAATCATAAGTGTGTGGGCTGTAAAAGGACCCAACTTAAAATTAAAGCAAACTATTTCGACTTTATGCAAGCATAATTACAAATAGCATTATTATAATAGCAAAATGAGAGAAGGAAATGTTGAAGAAAGGCACGGGGGAAATTGAAGGATATAAATCAAATAAACACAAAAATGAAAATATTTCAAACAAAACAAACTGGTTTTTGCATTTATTTATTTAATTCGTGGCACAAGAAAGGTAAGTAAATAATTTATATTCGAGTTATTTGCAAACTATTTTGATTTACGCAAAATAAAATGTAGATTACACAGTTGAATAACTTATTCCGCGTATTCCGAGCCCAAAATAAGCAGCTTATTATGAATAATTGAATAATTGACTGTTAGACGGATAATAGATGGAAACAACGTTCGAGTGCGATGCAGCCAAATTCGATATCAAGTATACGCCGGGCTGAAACGCAACAACGAGAGTTTCACTCGTTGCGTATTTGCTTCCCATCCACTTCATATGCAAAACCGTAAATATATCTCTTTCTTTCTCTCTCTCCCTCTCTCTCTCTCCGACTGTCGCCATCTCGCTCGGCGTGTTGTAATATTGAAAATCAAATCGAATGATTGTAAACACGCTGGAGGAAGGAAGACGAGGTGGAAGGGGATGGCGTTTCGGCTTTCAGTTTTTCGTGCCTTCGTTATATGGTCACTTGGGCGTCGATTGGCAGTACATGACTGAATTTTTGGCATTTATTCAGTGTGTAAAACGGACTCGCATTCGTCTGTACGTACATTGTACATATATCAGCATTTTATTGCATTTATATGAGCTGATAATAAAATTCCAATAAGCATGAAAAGAAATAAAAATACTTACACAAGACAAACAAGAACAACAATGGAACGTTGCGGAAATAACGAAAGCGAAATGCGAAGCTTCAAGTTACTCGCCAAAGGACGAAGGCCAAGTCTCGTTCTCTCGCTCTATCTCGCTCTCAAATCAATTCAAAAAGATAGCAGCCACCCTCGGCACAGACAAACAAAAAAGAAAGTGAATAAACCGAAACCAAAACCCAACTAAAAGCGTCTAAATAGATAAATGCAGAGTAGTTTCTGTTGTCCCAACTTCCATCTTCCGTCTACAGTTTCCCTCCCCCCATCGCCAGACTTTCTCTAATGGACACGCAGCAATCGAAGCGAATGCGAATGTGAATGCGATTGTGAATGTGAATGCGAATGCGAGCACGCATTCCAATGCGAGTACGCGCACGCACTATGAGTGTATTTAGTACTCGAATGCTAGACTCTGAGTATATGAAGTGTTTACATGCACTGCAAAAATAATAACCGACTATCGCCGCAAATATGAATAGTTTTTTGCGGCAAGTAAGTTCAGCTAATTCCACTTGATTTTCGCGCAGTGTAGCCCAATTTTATGGTGTGCTTAATAGCTACGCTGCCATCGTCATCTTAATGCCCAGTGCTGTGCTCTCATAAATGCTCGACGCATGTAAAAAGGGCAACGAGCCGAACTCTCGCCTCGTCCTGCAGGGCGGCATTGAATTCCAACAAACTTGGCCAAGCACAAGACACAAAGTTGAGGCAACTGTGCGGCGTATGTCCATAACTAATTCCCACTAAATGATATACTAAAGTGCTCCAGCAACTCCTGCTTCTTCTTCTTGCCACTCCCTCACACATACGTGTATCACTTGCGCGTGTGTGTGTGTGCGAGTGTGAGTGTGAGTGTCTGCAATGTCTTATGCCTGAGGCGATATCTTATCGTTACATTCACTGGGTGGCGATAATTGACAGACCATTAACGTTTAGATTGTAAAGGCTAAAGTAGCAGAGCAGCAGCCCTCTCTCTCTCTCTTTCTCTCTCTCTGAACATATGTAGTGTGTAGACAGAGAGGCCTCTAACGGTCCAAGGACTCAACCAAATAGTCTTAGTCTGTGTCTGTGTCTGTGTCTGTGAAAGTCATTTTCGATATACTTTGACTGCCTTTGGCCATTTGTGCTCTCGCTTTTGCTTTGCTTTGACTGCTGTACATCTTCTTGTGATTTGGGATTTTGCAATTGATTTAGAAAAGCCATTGAAATGCAGACGCAGACACAGACAGACAGACAGACGGACAGACGGAGAGACGGACAGAGGGACAAACAGCGAGGGACGGGCAGACAAGCAAGAGCACTTTGCCGCTGCTGTTTGGTTCCCTAAAATCTTTTACGACTTGCGTTACAAAAACTATCACAATAAGCTTTAGCTGTAGCTGCGACTGTAACAAAGCATGGCAAAAGTTTTTAATTTATTAAGGGCAAGAAACCTTTGTGAATCATTTATCAATTCAATTCAATCAACTGCACACAAACCGGACGCACTGCGACCACAAACACACATCACTCACTGTTCCAGCAAATACGAGTTTCCTTTTGCCATCAGATGCAACAAAAGTCGTACGATAAAAACGAAACATTTCATTGAACCATCGAACAACTGCAAGATTAAAAGAGAAGAGTTTATTTTTCACACAAAGAATTTAATTACAAATGCAATTACTTAAATGCATCAAAAGATCATCTCCCGAAATGCAAATGGACGGGAGCAATTGTAAGAGACAAGCAATCTGCAATTCAATAAACTCGTAAACCAGCAAAAAGAAACAAATACACAGAGTCACAATATGATTGTCGGCACTCTCAAACAATAAAATCGCCTTCACACTTCTCGACAGCCGCATTACTAACAAGCCAACTCCCAATGCTGCTAAAAAGGATTCAATATCAAATCTACAGCATCTTAAAGAAATATCTTTTTGAGGAATATTTTGCATATTAGTGTTTATTGAATTTCGACTTCTCCTTTAAATAAAGTTAATTGGTTCCTTAAATTGAACACAGTTATGAATCTTTTAAGTAATATCTTATAGTTATAAATGTTAAATTGTAGATTTTATCTGAGAAGGGATATTTGGATGTTTAAGGAGCTTGAAAGTATTTTTTAAAAGTCACAGAAATTAATACTCCTTCGATGATGCTTTATGCTCGAAAATTAAAGTCTATATTTGAATGCACAAATTTGTTCATATTATTATATATTTATTTTAAATATTATATATTTAATTTAACAATTTATAGAAAACATACCAAATATAATTTCATGTCACAAAATGTCACAAAAATTATATTCTCATAAATGATTATTTGGTTGATTTAATTCTTTTTAACAAAGGGGCTTACAAAAATTTAATACTTCACAAATTTTTAATTCATGAGATGCATTTTTTATTTTTATTCAGTTAATAAAACCTTTTAGATATATTTCGTAATATTTGCTAGGATAATGAATTCAGTACTTGTTTGAACACTTGGTTAAAAGGGATTACCGTATTTTTTTTTGGCTAAATTCAAAATTTATTTAAAATTATTTAAACATATGTTCTATATAATCTTTTAGTTATACTTTCAAATTGTATGTTGAATTAAATAACTTGATAGGCATCTGATCTCGGTAAGTTTACAGAAGCATTGTGAACAGAAGTTATGAAATCCATGTTTAATTCGTAATACGTTTAATAATAATAAATTAACGATGTTACATTATAAACAGAGACAGTTTCCTTTCACCTTATTCGTTTTTAGCTTCACTCCTACGTCTTGGATGTAATTTAATAAAGCCGCGCACTATTGAAGTGGCAATAAATAAACACAATGGGAGCGTATAACATTACGGCGAGTCAGCTACTCGTAGTTGGCATTGTGTGGCGGTTGAAAGCGTGAAAAGAAGGCGTGGCAATGCTAACTGGGCTGTCTAGTTAAGCAGACAGCTTGACAGTTGCCCCTATTGTGGGGCAGCATCAACAACAGCATCAGCAGCAGAATCAACATCATGATGATGAAAGCGTCTGCGCTTCACTTTCACTTGGCCACAAGTGCGACATTTGTGCGGCTTAAGCGGCATGGCTTGGCCCTGCTTAGCCCACGGTCGTGACATTATCAAAAATGTTTCATGCCGCAATACAGCAGAGGCCACAGCACACAACAACAGCAACAGTTCAAGTGCAAAGTATAACAAGCAATGTGGCAAACAAGCTGCAGGGCAGTAAGAAGAGTAAAGGAAAGGACGTTGAATGCGTTTCACAAAATTGTGCAAAAAACTTTTGTTGACGTCTCGCATTACAGGTGCAAAATGGCAGCGTTGATGTGCGAGAGGAAGGGAGAAAGGTGGAGACTGAGAGAGGGAGAGGCAAGCCACATTTCTTTTGGTGGCAGTTATTTTGATTGCATTCTAACAGCGGCTGCGACATCCAGTGAAACACCAAAAAAACAGGGGGACAACAGGACATCTGTTAAGGAGGCACATAAATATTAAACAGTCGTGATACCTGATAAGCTGTTGCTATGCTATTTTGTGGCGCCGAATTTTGGGTCTTGATTAGACGCAACGTCAGTTGGCCATAAGTTGGAAATTTTATGCCTAACCAAACAAGGTTAGCTGCTGAGGCATATCCTGACCCCAAGCCAGGACCCGACTCCCTGCACCCTGCTCCCTGCTCCCTGCTCCCTGCTCCCCATGACCCCAGAGAATGCTGCCTTCCGGAAACTGGCAGCTTCTTCAAGGCTCAGCGAACCAAAGTCAAATCGAAAAATAGTTTCAATGTAAGGAAAATATTAATATGTTTGGCCCACATGGACGCACACACACACAACCAGCTGGCAGTATCTGTATCTGTATCTGTGAAGAGCTCTGGCTTGCCTCATAAAACTCAAATATTTTGGCAACGTTGGCCAACGCAAAAAGGCAAGAAACTCCAGCTCAAAACTCGTTCAACTACTCGCATTTAGCTGACGCTGACAGGCGACTTTCAGATCCCGCCAGGGACCCCAAGGAGGGGAAGAGGGCGCAATCAAGCATGGGTCCATGTGGATGTGGATTACTGTGAAGCCGTTTCAGCTTCACGCTTAAAATCTTTACGCCCGGTAAACTGCACACCCAACAAAAATTTATATAAAAGTTTCCAGTCGAGAAAAAATAAAACCGAAAAACTGAAAAAAAAAAAAACTGAAAAGAAAAGAAAAAACAGTCGAGAGAACCCATTGCCTAAAAGGTTTTTGTCTTTCTACTTCATTGCCCTGCCAGCTCATCTCAACTTGCCGCAAATGCGCACAGCAACACACACACACACACACACACACATGCTTATATACTTGTCTGTGTGTGTGTGTGTGCGTTGTGCCTTGTGTATTTTTGACTTTAAGGTAATATATGGACAGCAGCCCCGAGTCCACATGCATAAGTATGTATTTCAATATTTTCATGCCCGGTTGGCCATCCAAGTCAGCCAACTGACTGACTGTCTGCCTTGCCTTGCCTCACCATCTGGCATACCCTGTAATCGAACAGGTGAGGGTATACAACTTCGAAGACACTGCACTTACATTTAATACATAACTAAAATATGATAAATTACAACATTATACAATTAGGCAAATATCGTTAAAAGTATTTAAATAAAAAACAATTACTTATAGAATTTGCTGAAAATACTTCAAGTAAAATCAATTTATATTTTTATTAAAACATTTTTTGCATATACCACTTTCAAACGAAGTTTAACATTTTAATATACTCTGTTCATCACCCTCATCATACAAAATTAAAATGAGTTAATCAAGAAATAAATCTATATAAATATTATATAAATATATACAGAAAATAAACGACAAACAAATAAATAAATGAATAAACATCATATTCAAAAATGAAGTATATGACTTAATATAATTATATTTTGCAATGTTTTACCTCATGTTAATTAAGTAACAGTTTATAAATAATGAAATAAATACAACAAATAGATTAATAAAAAGAAGTGAAAATATAGTAAGTACCTGTAATAATTATTTAGAGCACAGAGCACCGGCTCGTTCAGCATCCTGCTCAGTCGGCTGTTTCGCTCTAGGCAACAAGGATAACCACTTGACTGACTTTGTGGCGCGTGAAAATAAACTTGTGGCCCAATGCAATATGTAGGTACTTCTAGGAATGTACTACATACTATGCTGCTATATAGTCATTTATATATGGAAGAGTTCACGACAGGCTGCTCGCCAACTGTGCATTTTATTTCCACGAAGCTATCAACGACTCTTTAAAGTCAAGCAACTTTCGCTAATGGTCAAGCAATATTGAGTTCATTCCATTCAAATGAATGGAGCACTGAATTGTGATCATAGGGCAAATCAGCGATTGACGGATTGTTAATTGATATGCTCGCTTACAGCAACTGGCAGCTGTTAAGTGGAGGAGGCATGGAATTGAGGCATTGACATATCCAACTGTCTAAGTGAGTAACACACGACAGGCTGTCATTCCATCATTCCGTCAGTCAGTCCGACGGGCTGAGCTGAAGAACAACTTAGTTGGGCGACAACAACAATCGCAGGCGATACATTGTGCCCTTGGAACTTAATGCCGCCGAGTCGCTGATGGAGATGGAAACGAGAGAGAGATCCGGGCCAGCACCTGGTCGAGGAGCTTGAGACCGCAGCAAACCTGATTCGGTTGGGCCCGAAAGGCAGGCAACACTTTTGGGCAAAGTTTGTGCATAATGCGGTCAGGGAAAACTTTTGCCTGCGTCTCCCCTCCCCTCACCGAAAAGCGTTGCGTATAATTAATTTAGTTTCCTTTTGCCGCCACTTGTGTCTGTATGTGTGTGTGTGTGTGCTAGAAATATGTTTGCTATTTTGCGTGCTGTTCGCACACACTTTGAATTGATGTGTCCTGCGGTTGGCGCACGCTGCGTATGCGCAACACTTTCGCTGCTACCTTCGTTTCTTTTTTGTGTTTAAAGTGTTGGCACGTGTTCTGTTAATTGATTGATTACTTGATTGATGTCTGCTTACAGCGCAAATAAATGGCTTCCATTAAAGTGCTCCCCAGATAACAGATCATAAGTCATCAAGTCGGTGAACACAAGTGCGAAACTGAGTTGGTGTCAGAGTCAAAATGTTATTGTGGCAAGACGAGTGCAATGGAGACACTGAGCGTCAACCGCATGTTGTGCATTTTGAATGAGGTTCGGCCGGAGACAGGACTCGACTTCACTCTGCTCTCCTCCGTTCTCTCTTGCTGTCGCTGTTGCTGGCCAAACTACAAACCAAACCAAACCAAACCAAACCAGAGCCGACGACCAAAAGTTGTCCTTGTTGATTTCATTTGTGTGTGACAACTACAAGTTGTCACTTGTTGTAGTCTCTGCTATGCCATCTTGGCAGAACTCGCCTCGCCTCGCCTCACCTCACCTCGGCTGCTTCTTGCAGCTGTGCTAGCCTAGTGGCAACTATTATTTATTAATTTTAATATCCTTGTCGTCACCAGTTGTTATCCCATCAGCATTGCTGCAGGCCACAAACCGCAGCAGACTATGCTGTGAGCTCTCATACACAAGTCTCACCTTCCATGCGCCTGTCGCAACTCAACTTTACATTTTGAACGCATTTTCAACCCTACCCCCCCCCCCCCAACCCGGCTGCTTCAAACGCAATCTCTTTTGCTTTCCTTTCGTTGCACGACAAATCGAAATGTGCGCCAAATCATGCTTGAGTAAGGACATCGTTGCTCCAGTGACTGCAGGATGAAGTGACGCAACCCTCAAAGGCATTTCAAATGCATTAGCTTTTTGATACTCTGGACATGGGCAACATAATTACACAGCAACACTTGCGAAACTATTTCTGATTCTCGCTCACTTGAGGCAAACCTTAAAAGTCTATCCCTTCTTTTACTATTATTCCTAAATTAGAATTTATTTTAATTTCATAATGTAAGAGAATTCAATGCTCGTAGTTCCAAATGCAGCTTTCCAGTTACTTTGCACAAGGACTCTAAGCAGCCGTGGTAGCCAATTGGATGCCATTTCCGGTGCAATTTTGATTGGCATGCGAATATCGCGAGTTTCATGCTGAGATTTGCTGCAGTTTGGCAGAGAGAGAATAGAGTGGGGGAGAGAGAGAGAAAGTTCACTACGCATTTCAAATAGACGGAACAAGCAGGATAAGAGACTTGGCCTTGCGATTAATTGGATTTCGAACTGAAGTCCAGGCTGCCTGCTTGCGCCTTAGTTAAATCAACTCCCTGCTGCTCAATTGTCAACTAAATACTCTTGCAGGCAAAAGGGTTTTCAAAAACATCTCACTAAACGCATAATTATAATAATACTAAATGTATTCATTTCATTACGCGCCTAATTTTTAACATATACAAATTCAAATTAAATAAGCAAATTAATCCATGCTGAACGGGTTGCAAAAAAATAGGGAATTTATAAAAAAAACAAACAAGAATTTTTTGAAAAAATTTATATAAATTGTCGTTGTAGTTTCCGAGATAAACACATTTTAATTTTGCGACTGAAATTTATATCTCATCCCTAAAAGTATGCAAAAATTTTGCATTTTTGGAAAATTTTTCGAAATTTTTGCAAATTTTCCATGCCTTTGTAGATTTTTTCAAAAATTGTTATTTGTTTTTTTAATATATTCTTTATTTTTTTAAAGACA